>CM029555.1:4093707-4421207 GCA_017141385.1 Sogatella furcifera | reverse complement strand
AGCAATTGTAATTCACAGTACTCATTGAAAGCAGGTTTATATTTTGAACATTGAAAAAAAATTCGAGAGTAGTTCAACGTTAGATAATCGAAAGTCCGTATTTCGTTATCAATAAAATTTTGACAAGAATCAGATTGTTGAAACCTTTTCCATTTTCAAAGACAATTATTGCTACAAACAATATTCCTAAGCACTTATGCCAACAAGTCAACTTATGCCTAACCTAGCGAACAAGTATAGTCTGGTCCAGCAAAGAAGACATTCTGGCAAGTTAGAAAAATGAGTCCTGTTCGGTTAACATTTGTTCAAAAATGATTAATTTTGTCTTAAATCGTAGATCAGAATGTTTTCTATAATTTGAGACCAAATTTATAATTTTCGATCCAATATTGACCGAGCTAGAGTTATTCTCCCATCTCCCCAGAACGTCTTCTTTGCTTGACCAGACCATTATATCAGAGGTCAAGCACTACTTGTGACTCAAATTTTGGTTGAATTCCAAGTCTTGTGTTGACCATCCTAACAGCAGCAATAACACAGCAGGAAACAAACTCTACTAACTTCTGTTCTCAAGAAGAGAGGATTGAGAAAACTTTTGAACTGTTGACCGCTACAGCCATTCATCTTTTCTGAGTTACCTAACAGTTCCCATTCCAGAATACATCCAATTTTTCTTGCACATGCTTTCTCCCAAATATTCGAAATACAGGGTGACAAAATGACAAAGAAAAACGGGAACTTTTGAAGTAACACGTGCATGTAGGTTTAGTCTGTCCAAGCAAAGAAGACCCTCTGGTAAGATTGGAAAATGACTCAAGCTCGGTCAATTTTGGTTCAAAAATTATCAATTTGATCTCAAATTGTAGGAAACAATTCGATCTACTATTGAGACCACATTTATAATTTTTGAACCAAAACTGACCGAGCTTGAGTCATTTTCCCATCTTGTCAGAAGCTCTTCTTTGCTTGGACAGACTATATATAGGTGTATGTAGGTTGATAGGATTAAAGAAGAGGTTCGGTGACGATTGAAAATTGAAGAAATCACAACCTTTAGTTGTAATCGAAAATTTGAGCTTAACCCAACTAATTATAGTCTGTCCAAGAAAAGAAGACCGTCTGGCAAGATGTGAAAATGCCTCCAGCTTGGTCAATATTTGTTCAAGAATAATAAATTTTCTCTCAAATCGTAGATCAGAATGTTTCCTACAATTATATATATCCTACTACATAGTTTCCTACAAATTTATAATTTTCGATCCAATATTAACCGAGCTAGAGTCATTTTCCCATCTTGACAGAGGGTCTTCTTTGCTTGAACAGACTATACTTGGACTATTTATTCATGTGCCTGAATCGGAGAAATTTTGTGTTATACCATTTTTCTTCATTCCCAATCACTGTATTTGTATAGTTTGGTCAAGCAAAGAAGAGCCTTTGGCAAGATGAGAAAATGACTCTAGCTCGGTCAATATTTGTTCAAAAATCATTGATTTGGTCTCAAATTGTAGATCAAAGTGTTTCCTAAAATTGAGACCAAATCAATAATTTTTGAACCAATATTGACCGAGCTGGAGTCATTTTCTCATCTTGCCAGAGGCTCTTCTTTGCTTGGCCAGAGTATACTGAATCGAATAAATGAATATTGAGCAAAAAGAAAGTAAAAGAGAAGGAAATAATGACAAAATTGGAAGATTAAGATAAACAAATGAAAGCTAGCCACATAGCTTGTAACAGGAGGAAATTTAAGATTACAGAAATAGATTTATGAAGGAATTACATAGGAACTAATTGAAAGAGAAAGATGGATAGATAGATAGATAAATTGCCTTTATTAAGGGCGGAGTTGGGACTCATGGTCCTCTCTACCACTCTACCTGAAAGAAGAAGATCAAGGATAAAAGAAAAGAATAAGAAGAAAAGAATAAGAAAAAAAGAATAAGGATAAGAAAAGAAAAGAATAAGGATGAGAAGGAGGAAAAATGGAAAATACGGATAAGAAGGAGAGAGAGAAAAAGGATAAGAAAAAGGGAGGATAGAAAATAAGAATCAAAAGAAGGAGAGAGAGAATGTGAATGAGATGAAGGAAAGAGAGTGGATAGGAATGAGAGGAAGGGAAATTAGAGAACAAGAATGGGAAGAAGTAAAGATGGAATGAGAAGAAAGAAATAGAGAAAATGAGGAATAAGTGGGAGAGAAGAACAGCAAATTTCCTCTAGTCTAGCATCCTCCCTCCCCCACAAGATGACCATCCTCTAATGGAGCAGCACAACCCTCTAATAACTTTAGTCGTGGCAAAGAGGTCCACCAGCAATAACGATCAAAAAGCAATAAAAACTAATGTCATCCAAACTTCTTCTACCCCTAAAAACCCATGTTCTCCCCCTTTAAACCCCTCCCAAACCCCCCACAGAACTTTTCTAAAGATAACATCGAAATCACGTATTGTCCTCACAACATATTATTATAACAGCGGGCTGCTATGGTCTGTCCAAGCAGAGAAGACATTCTGGCAAGATGGGAAACCGACTACAGCTCGCTCAATCTTGATTAATAAATTATAAATTTGTTCTCAAACTGTAGGAAACATTCTGTTCTACAATCTGAGATCATATTTATGACTTTCGAACCAATATTGACCGAGCTAAAGTCATTTCCCCACATTACCAGAATGTCTTCTTCGTTTGGACAGACGTCAACAGCCGACCGCTAAACGAGCCTGTAGAACTTTTATGACAAAACCTATTGAGATAGGACGTTATTCTATGACTTTATGGATGGACAATAACCAGGTAGACCTGTTAGGAGTTGAGATTGTATCAGAAAATGGAAGATATTACAAAAGTTCTGTAGTGCAGCTAGGATATTACGAGGTATATTACTGGATAAGGGGTTTGCGATTTCGTTTTTAAGAGTGCAATATTAGATGTTTTTGGGAATAACAAAAATGAGAGTTAAATATTAGCAGAATAAGATCGATTATTGGTAATAGAGAATATATAAAATGTAGGAGAAACTTGGTTCTTTTGAATTCATAATAAAAAAATTTGAATTCTCTTAGTTTACTCAATACTTTTAATGCTAATATTATGCAAATATTCGTGATTCAATATCATATATAGTAAATAGCCTTCAGTTAGTTTCAAAGATAAATAGTTTCGTATTTAAACATATTGAAGAATATAATCTAGGCTATTATTTTAGAAAATATATCCTATATATTCAATATTCAATGATAAATATAGCCATATGAGATACATATAACTAGTTTATATTTGACAAGACACAGTATGATGAAAAGTTCTAATATAAGCTTAATTAATCATTCTCACTCTTATATTACTGGAAATTGAAGATAAAATATTCACAGCATTGAATTCACTAGATATGAGTTTTTTTTTGCTTTTTGAATTATGTATTCCTTCTATTCTTGCAAAATAATCCTGAACTTTACTACTAGAATTAATATGTTTTCCTAAATTCAACGACCAAAACTCAATTTTTTCTAATCGAGAATTGAATCTATCCTATGAATCAACCGCAAATTGAACTAACACAAATCCGACTCCACAATATAATTCTTTTTCTTGTCAAAAATTGAATCTTTCCTATGAAATTGATGAATCAACCGCAAAATAAACTAACATGTTACAACACAAATCCGACTCCACAAATACCGAATCGCATTAACCAAAAGTAAACTTCGTACGTGTTTTCCAAATATAATGTCCATTCTAACAGACTACAACATTTTCTATAAAAAAACACAACGCCGAAAATCCTAAAAGCACTCTTTTCCGACGATAACTGAGGATGGCAAACATCAACATAAACACAAAACAAAAGACAACAACGCGAAAATCTGGATAATGCTAATGCTAATGACTGCAACGTGTAAGCGGACGAGTTTTTATTCGAGAGAAAGAGAGAGAGTGAGAGGAGAAATAGAGATGAAGTTTTAGGAGTGAGATAGAAAATGAACGGAGATTATTGTGGAGTGAAAAGTATCGAGAGGATGAGAGAGAAAGCAGTCATCCTAGCGAGGAAAAATGAAATTACTGTAGTAGATTATAGTAGTTTATGCAACGGTTGTATATTGGGAGCCTTTATAGCATGAGGTGAGATGTAAGTTAGAGCCACGAGCGAAGCGAGTGCTCTAAATATCTCACGAATGCTATAAAGGCTAATGCGCCAAAAATGTTGATTCTCGAGTTTTATTGTTGGATATAGGTAAGCTACATCATTTAAAAATTGTCAAAATATGGGAGTAAATTATTGTGTCATGGAAAATCATAGAAGACAACTTTTTTTAATCCCTTCTACTCCGATGGATTGTTACAGTCAATCATTTAGTGACTTTACACGAGTTTGGTGACTGAGTTAAGATTTATATAAATAATATAGGATGAATCGAGTAGAACGGGAAAAAACATGGAAAGATGAATCGAGAATTGGTTGAAATGATACTAGAAAGAGAGTTAAGAAGAACGAAAGAGGAGAAGAAAAGAGAATTGTAGAACAGTGAACTACTTTTGATGCGATGTTAATTGACATTATATTATATGAAGATAATTGTAGTTAAAAATAGAAGGATTGAATCAAACAGGAGGAATAATAGAGAAGAACCTGGAATTGGATAGCCTATAAAGAAGGAAGTACAGCACAAAAAGTGGATAGAAAAATATAAAAGTAGGGAGAATATTGACAATATAGAATATTCGTGAAAGAGAAAGGAACATGAAAGGAACGTGAAAGAACGTGAAAAACGATAGAACGTGAAAGGAGGAGAACATAATGTAGAATGAAAGAGCAAAAAGTACTACACAAAAAGTATGAACAATACTGATAACACAGAAGAAGTATGGAAAAAGAAGAAGAAATAAGGATGAAAAATGGAAGAGCAAGACCAAGGACAAGATATTGAGTGAACATAGAAATTGAGGAAGGAAGGACGGTGCGAGACAGAAATAGCAAAAATGAAGAGGGCAAGCGAACAAAAACGGAAAGAGGAAAAGTTAATGGGATAAAAAATGATGAAACTGAAAATGGAGTGGCCGTGTGGCGGTGAATTTTCACCAGAAAAACACAGACCAAAAGAGGCCCTAAACGGATTAATCTATTTATTATGCAAATAAACTCACAAAGCGAATTGAGAGTACGGATTATGATGAACTAGGGGGAACAGGGGGACAGTGGCGCCACGAGTGTATAGCGGACAAGTGAGGAACTAAAGGACAATGGTCAAGAGTGGACCTCCAACAAATTGATTATCTAAAATTAAATTATATGATGTGGATTGAATTATATCCACGATAACTCTATTACTATTACTATAGAACGCTTTCTTTATACTGTACAGTATACTTATTGATTTATTAAATTAATACTGAAGAATTCTAAAAAATAATACTTATTCAATATTAAATTACACAACTCAAATAGTAACTTATTCAATAGTTGAAACTATTACTAATAGTGTGGATACTGGGTATTGGCCGTTCAAAGAGGATGGTTGCTTAGTGATATAGCAACAAACACTGTTGACTGTTCTTGGATGGGTCACCAGTACTTAGAAAAGTACCCATTGGCGAGATGGAGCCTACCCGTGAGAGTCTCCCCACCATCAAAATACATAGAATAGGTTTTTTTAGTGTTTAAGTGAATGTCATTATTATTTTGTATCAATTGATTGATTTTCAATTACTTTTGTGAAATTTCCATGTGTGAATAAAGCTCTATTCTATTCTAGTGTTGATGAATAATGGTAATTATGATATTTGTGTAACATACGCGTGGACGGTTATAGTATTATTTTATAAAATGGGGTTGTGAAACCCCAAAATATCGAGAGTCATCAAAATAATCAAATCAACGCCGGGTGTTGAATTAGCTAATTCTTACAGCAGAATAATTATGAAAAAATTGTAAAGATGGATTACTGTTGTTGAATCCGTTGAAACTTTTACTGTAAATACCACCACATAATCAATAGAATTGTGAAGATTATATTATCTCTGTCGAAACATATACATCACCCAGCTTGAAAGATTGTTGAACATAATCTTACCCAAAACTCATGTTTCTATTCAAAATTATCAACACAAGGATTCAATACAAAATTCAGTTCATTAAATTGTAATTATTAATTACTAGCCGGCAGGCTCGCTTCGCTTGCCTTCTCCGCCTAGCCAGGGGGCTCCGCCCCCTGGACCCCAGCCAGTATCGACAGTGTGAGTAAAACAGGCTCGCTTCGCTCGCCTGCAAAACCTCTGCCAAAGTCAGCTGAGACAATGAGGCTCGCTTCGTTCGCTTGCAAATTCCGTTCAGAAGGGGTTCGAAATTTATTGAACACAGCATTTATTGACCTAATCTAGACCTGTTTACCAAATTTCAACATTTTCTGCCAATTTGTTCTGAGAAAATCTAAGATAAATTCTGAAAAATAGTATAATGCTAATATTGAGCGTAACCTTGGAAGTATATCGGACATTGTTTAAAACTTGATTCAATATCTTCTTAATTACTCCATCTATAATCTCGCTGAACCATTAAATTTACACTAAGGATTCGTCGTATCAAGGCGGAAGATATGCAACCCGCAATACATCTACAATTTTGAAAACCTGATCACTGGCGTAATCTTGAACGGGTTTTAAAAATATTTCAACACAACATTTCTAGACCTTATCTGAACCTGCCTGGTAGAAATATCAACATTTTCTACCGATTGGTTCTCGAAAAAATTGAGAAAACGCCGAAAAACTATAGAAAAACTCAATTATTTAGCGTACCCCTGACACGTTTTTAAAATCCGTTCTTAGCGCGCGTCTAAACGTCCAACTGAACATGCCTGCCAAATTTGAACGCATTCGGTTCAGTGGATTTTTAGTTCTGGTGATGGATCAGTCAGTCAGTCAGTCAGTGCCATTTCGCTTATATAGATATAGATAATAAATAAATGAATCACTGCATTAAAATGTCTACTCATTCATTCAGTTTTATCCAATCTATTTTTTGAAAGAATTTTGTATCTCCGAAAAAAATTATGAAAGCTTTGAAATGATTATACGATTTTTCAAAGCCCATCATACGATCTATTTCACTGGATATCATACGATTCTATGATGTTTCCAATGAACGCGCTTTTCACAATGAACTTCCACGGATTCTATGATGAACTTTCATGATCTTCCAGTTGAACAATAAAACTCAATTTGCTCTCCTGTGATTACTCGGTTAGAATTGAATACCTGAATAATTCAGATCTATTTAACGAATCATACTCTGGAAAGCACTCACTTCCGGGCTTTTAGCCCACACTTGGTTTTTCATCTCATGTGGAAAATTCACGTAGCGGGAAATTATACGCGGCCTTTGGGCAGCTGAGAAGCGTGAACGTTAAAAATAACGTAACGTAACGTCTGACGATAATTTTCAGACGCTATTTGTAACAAAAGGTCGAGATTTTCCGGACGAAGGCACCTGAATACAGTGTTGCATATAGTGATAACTCTATACAAAACCGTGTGTTATATAGTGATAGCTCTACGTTATAAAGCGTGGTATATAGTAATATATATAGTTATATGTATAGTAATATATATAGTAATAGCTCCAAGTGATAAAGTGTGGTATATAGTTTTTTTTTTTTTAGGGAGGTCGTGATATTATGGCCTGTTGTAGGAGTACTTTATGCAAAATAATGTGCACTTGGTTACTGATTGCTTTATCCAGTAGTATACGTTATTCGCATTAAATTTCGGCCTTGCTCTTCATAACCTTCTCATCCTTTTTCCGTTCTTCCCTTAAAAGAAAGTAATATTCAATTCAATCCATTCAATTAAATATTTTTAGTTTATATTAAATATCAGTCTAGCTGAGGATAAGAAAGATTATGCTTTAAAACTATTGTAAAAAGTATCCATTAAAAGTAGTGGTATTGACACCTTTTCAATTTCATTTTGTTCAACTTTAAAAAAGATATCATTCACCTTCCAATCAATACAATGATGGATAGACCGATTGATAACAGAGTCCACAGCTCAATAATATAGTCAAATCACAGTCTTTAATCAATCAATCTGAGGTAAATTACCTATTATTTATCATTCATAAGTGATGCATGATTTTGTACATAGGTATGTAATATGATTGTCCGTGACGTCCACTTCCATCTCCACTACATCTTCAAGTTCTCCAAATATAGAACCAATAGTATTTGGATATATTTAAAATATTACTACTATTCCTCCTATTACTACTATACTATATACTACTATTCCAATAGTAGTTGGATTTTGTTTTTAAACAAGATTTTAAGGAGTATGAAGGCTGACATCATTTCTAATATATTTCTTCCAGTTTGATTTAAATCGCTGTGTTTCTTTTGAATTTGTACATAGTTCCTATATAACACAATTTTGTTGATATAAATCATTGTTTCCTTAATATTTCTTATTGATGGAATTCTCATATGAACAATGACAATCAAGCAGAAAGAATGATTTTTTTTTCACTTAAAACTTTCGAGCATTGTTCCTCCACCAATCAATACTTGTTACTAAAAATAATTGTTTTCTCAATATGACTAATGAAGTCTGTATCAAAATCATTTCAATCCGATAGAAATAGTGAATCTACCAATAAAGTGGAAAGACAAAATACTGTAAACCACAAATTTATGTAGTTTAAATGTTTAAATCTATGGTTATACATATCTCGGTTTTTCATTTGATATGGATAACTACCACAACATCACCTCCACAACTAGTCAACAAGAGAACCCACCTATTATCAATGAAAATCCAGTGAAATGACAAAGCCAGTCAAGATAAATGAGTGATAAAGAGATTGAGTGATCAAAGCAACTCAGACGCACTCAACTTGTCACCGCTTAACTTAAAACTTCAACTTGTTGAAACTCTTCTAACGAGAACGTTCCTCAAATACTTTCAAGTGTTCTCCTCACAAAGCCATTTCACTCTTCAAGTTCAACTCACATAATGACGGTTTCAGACTCCAGCGGAGTCAAAGGTTCACTTCCCTTAGTTCATCTTAGTTCGGTACTCTTCATTCAGTTAGTGCAGTTCAAAAGATTTGTGAAATGAGAAAGGAAATACATTATTTGATTTTATAAACTTCTTATTATTGCTGGGTCGTTATTATTCTTATTATTGCTTATTATGAGTCGTTATGAAAGATGAAATATTCTAATAGGTGTTACCTTATGCATAATAATCATTATGTTCGGAAGAAGCACTTGAAGCTCGACTCAATTTGCAACATAAATACATTTGAAATAAATAAGCTATTAATAAGGTTCAGGTAATGATCAGCATAATTTTGAGAACATTCTTCAACAATACTGACTTGAATTGAATGATGAATGGCTTATTAGAAACTAGTAGAATATGAACCAATGTTTTAAATTTCAATCAACTTATTTGTAAGACTGTTTTCATTGAAAACATTCTTATTCATAATTGTTGTACCACAATGAATATCTCTCTAGTAACACTATTTCACAATTTGATTCATAATATGAATATTATAATAGAGTGTGATAAATAATATGAAACTTATAATACTATTATCAATAACCGATCAACGATAATTCAAATTATTGCCATCAACGGACACTATAACCACCATTGAAACACAAATGATAGTTAATGCGACCATAGAATTAATTGATTAAACACAGAATTAATTTTATTATATTGTATTCCAAGAATTACTAGTTCCTTGTTTTTATTTTCGAAACATCATTGCATTTTAAAATTCAAATTCAATTTCAAATTCGTTTATAACAAATTATACTCGATTCTAACTGCAGGCTTTCGATAATACGGGCCTGATACAGACATTATAAACACACTAATAGATTAAATATAAGTATTGAAAATAAGTTCTGTATCCTACCTGCAACATCCAGCGTAGCATTCCTGCTAACCGCGTATCCTCCCTGGTTACGCGCCACACACCAGTACACCCCCGCATCTGACTCTTTCCTCCCATTCACCACGCGCAAGAAGAACAGACTTCCCGCGGGCAGCAGTACCCTGTGCGCCGCGGAAGACGCGGACGGACGGAGCAGTTCGCCGTCCTTGTACCACTCGATGGAGGGTTGCGGATGACCCTCGGCCTTGCAGTTGAGGGTGGCGGGGTCGTGCCGGGGGACCACCAGGTCGACGGGGTGCTCGGTGATGCGGGGTGCGCGGAGACCTGCAGACGAAAAAGAAATTGAAAAATTAGATTTCAATAAATAATGATACAATATACAGGGTGTTTCAGGAGGAATGTACAATACTTCTCAGGCTGATTCCTTACACCAAGTAGACAAAAAAGTTCCATGGAACCAACCCCAAAAACGCTTTTTTACCGAGATAACAATGGCGGAAAATTGAGATTTTTCAAAGAAGATTAATTTTTATAATTTTCTAGAGGCTTTAGTGAGGTTCTAAAATAATCAATTCCTATGTAGAATTAGCTGAGGAATTCAATGAAACCAGTTCCAAGTTTGTAACTTCAATGGTTATCGAGATAATTGGAGAAATATGCTAGAAAACGCCATTTTTTACCAATAAGGGTTATAACTGGATAAGGAATCATAAAATTCAATTTTTTATTAATGGAAGTTGAAGATAGTCGGATTCTAAAAAAAGTTAAATGACGGTGATTGTGTAAATCTTACCCAAATCTCAGTTATGGCGATCAAAAATCGCAAAATCGCTACTAAACACAAATTCATCACTTGCTATGTTTTGTCATTTTTCGATTTTTGATCGCCATTTCTGAGATTTGGGTAAGATTCACACAATCGCCACCATTTAACTAATCCTGAACTTCAACACCACGTTTACATGATAGATTTACCGAAAATTTCAATGATTATAACAAAGTTTCCAATTTTCATTTGTAGTTGAATGAATTAACAAATAAAAACATAGACTTCTATAGTTGAAGAATAAGACAATATTCAAAATCCATTTTTGGACAAGTCCACTTTTTGTACATCCATACGCATTGCTTCAGCTAACAAATACATGAATTAGTGGAATATGAACAGATAATTTTTTGAAAAAGGACGCGTAAGAATACATTCTCCATGAACACTCTACCACGAATTTATGAGGTGAAGTTATTGGTATTTGGTATTATTTGTATCTTGAAAAATTGTTAATTTCAATGACAAAAAAGTGAAAATTCTATACCCTATTCACGATCATTGGAGACGAAATAAAGAAACTCCTTGCATGTAGCTTTTTTTGTTTGAGCTTGAGGAAAAGCCAAGAACTGTGATTGACTACAGCTGTTCGACTGCGGCCAACCATGAAGTAATACCTTCCTTTATCCGCACACACGCACAAAAAATAGGCCAAATACGAGATGAATGGAATATCCATGAAACACTTGATCTTCGAAATACGTATTGATTCGCAGTATAGGCTTACACTTGAAATAATTTCATGAACTAGGAAAAATATTTTAGTTTCATAGTTTTTACATTAATTTCTTAGAAAAATATTTTTGAAAATATGGTATTATTCATAAATCCTCGAATTTTATTCATTACAAGTCAGGGTAGGCTACTGTAAGCAAAAAAGTATATCAATTATTGGAATAAAAAACATACGAAGAACAAGAATTATGGAGCACAAAGTAAAGGATCGACTTGAAGAAAGAAATGGATCCGAGTGTTTGTGACAATATCCTCTCATATCTATTATTGATAAGCTCCATCATATTAATACCATCTCCAGCAGCAGATCTCAATGATAAATCGCTCCAGATGATAGCCGAACAAGCCTAATACTTTCACAAGAAAACCACAAGAATAATGGATAAGTTCCCCCAAGGTTGGCTCAGGTATAGTTTGTACAACCTGGGAAGACACGCCGTTACAATGTAAAGCGTATTGAAATAGGTGTCTTCCCAACTTAAGACAACCATTACAAGTGTCTTAAGCTGGGAAGACACCCATTACAATACATTTTACATTATAACAGGGGTCTTCTCCGTTTGTGTGTGCTATAGGTGTGTGGGTTGTTGGGAGAAGAGAAAAATGAAGACATCTTGAAGAAAACCGGGAGAAGAAGGTGGAAAGGGAAATGATAAATGATTGGAAAAGGGGGTGAAGATTGAAGATAACAAGTATGGGTGTTTGTGTGTAGGATATTTGAGGGTTGAGGGGGGGGGGGAGAATTGGATTGAAAAGAGGGAGAGGAAAATAAAGAGACAAGATTAGATGATTGGGAAGAGCAGGATGAGGAAGTTTTGAAGATGGGAGAAGCAATGTAGAAGAGAGAAGAGGAATTGCAAAATGCAGATGGAAGTTTGAATGTGGAAGAAGAAATTCAAGAAAAAACAGAAGAACAGATTAAAAGAAAGTGATGGAATTCAGAGAAAATAAAATATAAATGAATAGAGGAATAAAATAGTTGGAGAAATAAATCAAAATGTGGAATTAAGAGAAGAATGCAACAATGCCAGAAGAAAAACTAGTCAAGTAAGATCAGAAAAAAATGAAGAAAGAAGTTGTATAGGAAAGTGGCATAGAAAAGTTATGAATAGTTGAAAACGGAAGAAACACCGATGTGTAATACAAACATGAAGAATGGTGTTGAAGAGAAGAAGAAAGCATGAAAAACTAAGAAAGATGGTAAGAAAAGAAGAAACAGGAGAATATTGTATATTATAAAAGAACATATTTTCATGTTGAGAAGTGTTCCGGAGGAAAATAAAAAGTAGTGGTAGAAGTAGAAGAAGAAGAACAAGAACAAGAAGAACAAGAGGAAGAAGAAGAACAAGAAGAAGAAGAAGAAGAAGAAAAGAAGAAGAAGAAGAAGAAAAAGGAAGAAGTAAAAGTGGAAGAAGAAAGGAGGAAAATTTGACGAAGGAGAAGACGGGAAAAATGAATGGAGGAGGAGCAAATAGAAAAGGAGAGAAATTAGAAGATGAGGAAGAAGAGTGAAGAGAAGTAAGGGGAAGGAGTAGTGTTGAAGGAGAAGGAGGTGATGATTGATGAGGAGAAAGATAAGAAATTATAAGATGAGAGCAGAGAAAAAGGAGAAGCAGAGAAAGGAGAAAAAAGTAAAAGTAGAGGGAGGAGAAGAATAAGGAGAAGCAGAGAAAAAAGTAAAAGTAGAGGGAGAAGGAGAAGAATAAGCAGAAGAAGGATGAGGAGAAGAATGAAAAAGGAGAAGAACAAAAAAGAGAGAAATGAGGAAAAGAATATGCACATTCTCGTATGCTAGTATGTGAGAGCCGAGGTAAGATTGAATTGAAAAGTAGCGAAAAAAGTGATAAGAAACTTCCCTTTCCCCCTCCTAACCACAAACTGCACACTGAGAATTGGAAAATGTCGTTTGCAGCATTTCGTTTCAGCAAATAAAACATGTGCAGTGAGATTCAATCAGCACAACTGTGGTATTTTGTCCTAGGAAAGAAGACACTCCGACAAGATGGGAGAACTACTCCAGCTCGGTCAATATCAATTACAAAATTGAAAATTTCGTCTCAAATTTTAGGAAACATTCAGATCTTTAATTTGAGACCAAATTTATAATTTTTGAACAAATATCGACCGAGCACGAGTCATTTTCCTATCTTGCCAGAATGTCTTCTTTGCTTGACAGACCATACATGTTCTGGCTTGGTTGGTTCCTTCCATCTTGTGTCATGAATTAGTGATAAGCCACGATATGGCATTTATGATTACTGTTGAATACAGAAGAGGTTATCATGAGCCTGCTCTACAATGTTGACAACTGTGAATGTTTTAAGTGCTTCTTGTTTCCTGAGTGAAGGAATGACTGATCTATACTACCTATTTGTCTTATAGTATCCTTTTCATCATTTATTTGCTCCTCTCTATTTGTTCTCATTCTATCGCATATTCTTATTAAATACACCCATTTTTGTTAATATTTCAGTCATAGATGATGTAATATTACACTTATTGGTCTCAATTGTATAAACATTCTGATCTACAACTTGAGACCAAATCAATAATTTTAGTTCAAAACTTACAGTTTTCCATATTTTTATGCCAGAGTCTTCTTTGCTGGACAGATTTATGGCATTTTCATCATTTATTTGCTCCTCTCCTTGTATTCATTCTATCGCATATTCTTATTAACTCTGCCATTTTAGTCATTGATGACGTAATTTTACACTCATTAGGTTATTGTATCCATATACAGATCTACAGTGTTTGTACTGTAAGAATTTGTTCAAAATTTACAGTTTTTCATATTTTTATGAGTAATTTCACAGTTTTTTGACATAATAAATGAAATGAAGTATTTTTGAACATTATTCATTGCAAGACATTTTTCTATCACTTATCTTTTTTCATAGGAAGAGCTGTGTTCTATCCTTAATCTATTACCACATTCCATATTATTTGTGTTTTCACGTTATTCATTTGTTCAGATGCCTTGTTAGTTCATTATACAGATCATTCCCAACTGCAAATATAAGGTGGTTCAAGTTCAGTTGTTTAAGATGCACTGGCGGCTCGTGCCCACGAAACATGTGAAGTGCTGTACAGTAAAATATACGGGCACTTCACCTGTTTCGTGGGAACGAGCCGCCAGTGTTATGATCTACTAGTCAATACTAATAACTAATATAATTGATGTCTTGTAACACAATACATCTAACGAATTAACATCTAACATCTGACATCTAGAATAACATCTAACAACTAATGAATTTCAATAATAATGGATAAAAAAACACTCTGCAATAGAATTACATAGAATATTCGAAGAGCAGTCTCGAATAAATAAAGTCTGTCCAAGCAAAGAAGATATTCTAGTGAGATGAGAAAATTACACAGTCAGTATTGATTCAAAAATTACGTATAAATTTGGTCGCAAATTGTGGATAAGAATGTTCTCTACAATATTTGTGACTGAATTCATAATTGTTGAACCGATATTGACTAAGCTGGAGTAATTTTACCATCTTGCCAGAATGTCTTCTTTGCTTGACTAAACTAGATTTGTCTATGCGAGCAATGCCATTCAAGTAATTTCAAATTACCATCTCAAACACGCATCCCTTTCAAACAAAACCTTCAAGAATCCTCGAGAACAATATTGTAGATCCGCCACGTGCCTGAAACATAATACCTCGACTTCTCAAATTCAGCAGATGTAATGTCAACCGATTTGAATTCATATTGCCGTGTAAGACCCTTTCTAGGCCCGGATTAGCCCAAGTGAAGCAGCTACTTGTTATTAAACAGCGGCCACGTATTTTCACTCGGGATTAGGCATTACTACTCACGTTCATTTGCAAACTCAGCTCTCCTTCCTATCCCTTTTCCTTCTCCTCTCTTCTTCTTTTTCTTACCTTTTCCTTCCCTTTCGTTCCATTCTCTTCCTTTTCCCATTCTCTCCTCTCCTTCCATTTCTTTCATATTCCTTCTACTTCTTTCTCTCTCGTATTATAGATATTCCTGTTCTGTTCTTCCATAATCAAAAATGATTATGACTACTGAGCTCCGCTCTGAAGCTGTCTGCAGCTGACCTGTTGAATTACATAAATGTGTTATTGTAAAAAATAAATTCAAAATTGATCACCTCTCACAATTTTTACATGAACATGTGTTGTAGACTTGAATGTAACTCCATTTACTCCCGCTAGATAGCGTTGGTCAGCTAACGATAACAGCCGTTATACGCAGAACCTGAGACTATTCCTGAAGGAATATTTCATTCTTCTATTAATCCTGCCTGAGAGTTTTACATAGCAGGGAATGATAACGATTTATTTATGCAGTAGTCATTTTACACTTTAAAACAGATTTAAACAGATTGTATGATTTTCAAAAAAATATCAACGATTATAACCGAAACACTTTACAAACATTTATTGCTTTATCAATCACTTGACCATAATCGAAAATATTTACTTCAAATTGAGTTGAATTCAAAGAAATGTTGACTTTAATTTAGAGTACTTGAATTCTAGAGAATCGGCCATTCACGAGCTTGATTGAAAATGAATGTTATCATTCCGTTCATCTGTGGCAACCAACCAACCATCCACTATGTATAGTCTGTTCAAGCAAAGAAGACCCTCTGGCAAGATGGGAGAATGACTCAAGCTCGGTCAATATTTGTTCAAAAATTATCAATTTGATCTCAAATTGTAGGAAACAATTTGATCTACTGTTAAGACCACAGTTATAATTCTCGAAGAAATATTGACCAAGCTGGAGCCATTTTCCCATCTTGCCAGAGGGTCTTCTTTGCTTGGACAGACTATATCAAACATACTCTCCTTAAACCGCAAGAGTATACTACAGCTGTTACTTTGATCATCGAGCACAATTCACAGAGTCCATCCGATAATGATCATAAATAATGACATCCCTGCAGTGACCACTATTACTCTTATCAATAGCCCTGCTTAGATCAAAAGCTTTTAGAAGGGTAGGCTAACCGAGATCTGTAATGCACAGGTTGATGAGGTAATACCGTGTTGAATGGGGGGGGAGGTGGAGTTTGAGGGGGTTTGGACCCCCAAAAAGGGGTAAACGGACCACAGACCACCCTTATGAGTCAGCATGTTGCGTTACTTGTCGCGCAGCATGTTTTTGACAGTCATTTACTCGACTGTTTTGTGTTGAACGTGTGTGCATCAAAATAACACTGCGATTGCTACCGCTATTTCATCTGTGTAATCTCATATGTGGAGGGATTTAGAGTGAGTGGTCTTTGAGAGTGGATGCTGAATGCGTAGAAACTATTAATCTTTTTGATTAAAGGTGGGGAGTTGTTCGAATGACGTTGTAGTTTATTTTTAAAGTAGGTCACTTCCTTTGTGTTCAAAACCTATTAACAACAGATTAAACCTCATACGAACACAAAAGTTGTAATAATTTTTCTTAAGAAATTTCTGGTCCTTAATGAATGATTCGACATAATCATTATTTCCACATGTTTTTCGAAAAGTATTGAGGACTCAATATTTATTGCTTTATTTATTAATATTTAGAGATTTATTTGTTTCAATTTTTATTGTTTTGACTATCATTACACTGACATTGAAAATTTGGAAGAAAACATTGTTATTTTATTTCGTGTCAATAATAATACTTTTAAAGTTTTTAAAAAGGTATTTCAATTTTTCATTTTATTCATCAAGTATTTTATACAATACCACGGTTACATCGTCCTGCCTCATTTCCCGTTCATGATAATAATATTGATGGAACCATCTTAGAAAAATCAGAACTCTAATTTATTCATTTATTTATTGAAAAGTTTGAAATACAGTAGGATTGAAACACAGACAAAGTCCAAAACGTCTCTTCTTCCTAATTTTGGTTAAAATATTTAAAATAGAGGTTATGGATTTGAATCCGTATTTTGACCCAATCTGAAAATGTAGGCTATGTTATTTCCGAAACTGTACTAGGAATTGAAAATGAACATGAATTTTATTAAATTCAAGAAAGACTGATAACTAAGTCTAGGAATGAATCGTTTTTATCATGAGTAGGCCTATCACTTAAAATTTTGACTGAATCTAAAATTGCATGTTCTTTCTGAAATGTTTTTTAGAATAAAAAACAACGTGAACTTCAAGATTGGTATATTAAGATTGGTATTGTAATGAAATTGATTGGTATTGTAATGAAATGATTGGTATTTGTATTGATCTAGAAATGAATGTTTTTATCAACAAGTGTAGTGTAGTGCAAACGATAAAACATGTAACAGGTTTTCACTGTAAAACGTGTAACATCAGTGGCTTAGCATTGTACCTCTTACTTACGCTGAAGCAAATGTTATTCTAGATCACCAGAGAGCATTTTTCACTCTGCCCGGAAAAAACAACCCCCCGTAGATTTTCCAGCAACAACCCTTAAAAATACCTGAGTATTGGATTATCCTACGTTCAATTAAGCGCACCGACATTCTTTCTAATTTCACCCCCGCAACAAAAATGTTGTACAGTAATTGAATAATTCATTCGACCTTGGTTGGGAAAAACCTGCTGAGAGAAAACGGATAGCCTATAGGTTGTCCAAGCGAAGAAGACATTCTGGCAAGATGGGGAATCGACTCCAGCTCGTCCAATATTGTCTCAAAAATTATACATTTGGTCTCACATTGTAGATAAGAATGTTTTCCACAATTTTAGATAGAATTCATACTTTTTGAACCAATATTGACCGAGCTGGAGTCATTTCCCCATCTTGTCAAAATGTCTTCTTTGCTTGGACAGACTATACCCACTCTCTCACATCAAATTTTGATGAAACCCTCGTCGGGATAAAGTTGAAAACGAAGAATCTCTGTGTTTCCTTTTTTGAAAAAACGAGCTGAATTTCCATTCTTCCAAAAAGCTTTTTAATCAGCGTGTCTTTCATCTCCAATTACCTTATGCTATTGCATTTTCAGGGCGCAATCTGTGTACATATACGAACATGAAATGAATATCTGTCGGAGAAGTTCAATCTTCATGAGAGTGAGGATTTGAGATTAATTTCATTTTGGAAAAAATCGATGGAAGAAGAGTTATCATTCTCTACACAGACTGAGATCTCCCCATATTTTTCTATATTGCTATATCACCCATATTTTATTACTAATTTCATTGAAAGAAAAAATAAATCTTATCATATTATAAAAAATAATGTATGACAATTGTCCATGCTTTTCTTGTAATGGCCTATGACATGTATATTTGTTTGTTTGTTTGTTTATGAGGGTGAAGCCCACATAAGCTCATAGGCTTGTGCGTGGGTAATGAAATGGATGATAGATGACGACTACTTTTTAGGTAGTCGGGACCGACGGCTTATCGTCTCCTCCGAAAGACGGGGTGGTCGTATCTATGTGATTGTGCTGTGGTCAAAAATTGTTCTCCGCTTGGGATTCGAACCAGGGTCCACCTGGTTATCAGACCGGCGCTTTATCACTCCTCCAACGAGCCACCCTAACAAGTAAATATAACAAGTGAATAATTAAAATAATTGAATAGGATTCTATTGGAAGGCAGCTAGCGAACGTAGGTACATCAAATTTATCCAGTTTCTTATATGGAACAACCAACCAATCCATAGTTGTCCCTCATGGGGTCGCGCAAGCTGAGAAGAGACGCCTCCACAATGTAAAAAGTATTGTTACGGCGTGTCTTCTCAGCTTACGCGAATTTCAGCAGTAACACGAAGTCTACATACAGGGTGTCGTCAAAATATGGCTAATGAAATAGGACTTGACTTTCGACACACCCCAGGCGCCAAGCAGCCAACTTCGCGAAGCCCCAATCCCCCTCAAAAACCCCCCCACCACTACCACCCGGGACACTTTGCGGTGGCTTGGGAAGGACTTAGAGGGTGCTTTATTAAGGGAGGCTTGCACCATCCTAATCCGTCCGAGGCTTTGTGGGACCCAGTACGTGTTGTGAGAAGATGGCTTTCATAACTCGCTGAGGAGGTTCACTCATATAGTCAGTCCAAGCAAAGAAGACATTCTGGCAAGATGGGAAAATGACTCTAGCTCGATCAATATCTGTTCAAAATAAAATTGGTAGAATTGATGGTGATGTTGTGAAATCTCTTCATAATAAAAAAACTAATTATTGTCAAATTTCACTAATATTTATTATAAAAGCTTACAGTAGGCCTACCAGGTTTCACATTTTACCAATGCATCCTCATGTTCCCCAGTAGGCTACAGCTGAAGATGCATTGATAAAATGTGAAACCTGGTACTGTGAGCTTTTATAATAAGAAATATCTTGTGAAATTTGACAATATCTTAGTTTTTTTATTATTTGTTCAAGAATAATAAATTTGGTCTCAAATTGTAGAACAGAATGTTTTCTACAATTTGATACCAAATGTATAATTTTTTGAATCAATTTCGATTGAGCTGGAATCATTCTTCCATCTTGCCAGAATGTCTTCTTTGCTTGGACTGACTATATACATTCATGAAAAACTGTTTCTTTCGTATAGTTTGCGCCAAAAATTATGGCGGTTGGCGAGTGACTGTTGTCAATTCTCAGCTCTGTCAGTACAGTCGGCGAGCTGTTTGCGAGAGTACATCGAACAATAAGTTGATTGTGCTTCGCATCATTCGTCATTCTTGCTCATTTCTGTTTGACAAATTCAAAATCTTGATTCAGATTTTCGTGAGATTGGATTCCGACTTCAATTTCGAGATGAATATTGAATTGATATTCTCTTTATTCCTCACTATACTTCTGATGTTGATATTTTTATTACGTCTAGTGTTCTTTAAACACTAGACATTTAAATCTCTGATAGGTGATCTTCGATTGATTAGTTTCATTTAATTATATTCTATTTTAATCATAATCCATTTATTTACTTTTCAATTCTTATTCTATTTTAGGTACCGTAGTTTATTTCACTGTACTACTTGGGCCGGTTTCTCCAAATTCGTTTAACTGGAATTTTATTTTAAACTATCAGCTGTCAGTGTATGTTCACTTTTATTAACTTGTGTTTCAATTGAGCCAGCTGATGGTTTAAGCCGAAATTCAGTTCAAACTTTTTTGGAATAAACCATCAGCTGGCTGAATTGAAACACAAGTTAATAAAAAGTGACCATACACTGACAGCTGATAGTTTAAACTAAAATTTCAGTTAAACGTATTTGGAGAAACCGGCCCTTATTGATTCTCATCAATACCTTTTGTTATTCTTCTTCAACTATATTACTTAATCCAGTATTTTTATTGCAGTATTCATTTTTATTTTCTATTAATTCAATTGATGTGTAGCATTTGTACAGAGATGTAGCTGAGGGTTAAGTGTAAGAGAGGGCCGGCTGCGCCCTAACTTCGCCCTCCCAGGATATAAAATAAAGGCAGCCATTCTATTCTATTCTCACTACCATAGTGTATATCTTATACCCGGTACTAGCTTGTAACAAAAAGGACAGTATGCTATATAGAGCATACTTAAACTAAAACTATAGCATACCAGTTCTATGCCAGTTGTACTTGGAAATTATCAACCAAACTTCTGTTCAGTAACAGGAATGACTTCAAAAAGTGGTTACTATTACCCTCCCAAATCCATTATCTTATCCTCCTGAATCTTTAGTTTAGTTCCAACTCAACAGCTATCCAAGAGCCCCATATAAGTGTGCGAAAAAATAAAAGCTTACCAGAAAGGAGAAATTCCAACCATTTAATTAACTGTGCACAGCTTTGTAGGCTAATAAAGAAAAAGCACAAAAGTAGCAGGGGGTGTTGGAGTGGAATAGCCTCTTTTTTCCTTCACCCCCTACTTCTTCTTCTTCTTCTTAATCTTTTTCTCCTCCCCCTCACCTTCTGCTTCTTCTGTTCCTCCTCCTTCTTCTTCTTCTTCTTCTTCTTCTTCTTCTTCTTCTTCTTCTTCTTCTTCTTCTTCTTCTTCTTCTTCTCTTCTTCTCCTCTTCTTTTTTTCTTCTTCTTCTTCTTCTTTCTCATGTTCTTCTTCTTCTTCTTTTCTTCTTCTTCTTCTTCTTCTTCTCTTTCTCTTCTCCTTCTTCTTCTTCTCCTCTTCCTCTTCTTTCTTCTTCTTCTCTTCTACTTCTTCTTCTTCTTCTTCTTCTCTTCTACTTCTTCTACTTCTTCTTCTTCTTCTTCTACTTCTTCTTCTTCTTCTTCTTCTTCTTCTTCTTCTTCTTCTTCTTCTTCTTCTTTCTTCTTCTTCTTCCTTCTTCCTCCTCCTCCTTCTTCTTCTCTCTTCCTCTCTCTCTCCTTCTTCTTCTTCTCCTCCTCCTTCTGCTTCTACTTCTTCTCCCTCTTCTAGTCCTTGTTCGTTTCTCTTTAGTGTTTCATTCCGTAAAGTGGTGGGGGAGAGTGTCTTGAAAAAGAAACATTCGAGTGGCGAAGCATAGGAAATAATATACATTAGAAAATGAGTGGAGTTGTTTGAGAGGGTGGGGGTGGTTGTGGTATCTGAAAAACAGTTAGTTGACTCAGTCTAACTTCTTTGAAACGATTCGAGTTCAACTTTTTTCAAGGAGCACTCTCTGAACTCAAACATTCCCCTGAGAGGTGATTTTTATTCGAATGCCGCTTGCCTGACTTCACATCCCGGTTTTGAATTTATCATTTACAGACTGTCCAAGCAAAGAAGACATTCTGGCAAGATGGGAAAATTACTCTAGCTCGGTCAAAATTGGTTCAATAATTATAAATTTGGTTACAAGATGTAGAAAACATTCTGCTTTAAAAAAACATTTCGAAATTTATAATCTTCAAACCAATATTGACCGAACTGGAGTCATTTTCTCATTTTGTCGGAATGTCTTCTTTGCCTGGATAAACTACTTTACGCTTCCGTTTTTGCCCCAACACTTGTGCTTAATATTCGGTGCTTATTACTTTTCTTTACCTGACGGTTAAGCAGTTCTTTTTAGGTGTTTTTTAGACGGTTTTTGGCGGTTACTGCTTCATTTTTGCATTAGCCGGGTCGGAAATTGGTTTTGTCTTTTTGCTTTCTGAGTTAGGGGAACGGGGCAATCTTCTTTTGTGGTTTTCTGGATTAGTTTTGGACGACGATTGTTGAGATTGTGTTTTGGAGTCGGATGATTTTCTATTTCAAATTACTTTAAATCACTTTGGAGTACTGTTTGATTTGTGCACGGAAGTATGTTGAAACTCAATTTCAAAAATTCATTGTAAATCCCTATTGAGAAATTTCTTACTTCCTCTAACCCTTAATCACATTCTATTTCCTTTCTTATTTCATTTCCATCAATCCAGTGTCTCTTATACTCCTTTCACTCTCCCTGATTTATCAAATCCTAATATTCCTTCTCTTCCTTGTTCTTTGTCTTTCCATCCGCATTTCTCATCATTTTTCCGTCTATCTTCCACACTTTTCTTTTTTGCCTTTTTTTCTTCATCTATTCTCCTGTGTCATTTCTACCATTCTTCTTCCTCTACTCCTCCTATTCTCCTCCACTCTCCCTCCTTTCAACCTTATTCTTCTTCCTACCATTTTATCTCATCCATCCTCAAACTATTTTCCCAACCTTCCATTACCTTTCTTATTCTCCTATCATTCTCTTACTCTCTCTCTCTCTCTTTCTCCTTTTATCTCTTATTCTTTCATCCTTATTCTTCTTCCTCCCGTTTTATCTCGCCCATCCTCAAACTATTTTCCCAACTCTCCACCCTTCCATTATCTCTCTTATAATTCTCCTATCATTCTCTTTCTCCTTCTTCATTATCCCTTTGTCTCTTATTCTATAACTTCTCTTTCCATTTCTAATATTTCCTCAGATCTTTCCTCGTTATCTTCCACATGTTATCATTGTTTTCGATAGTAGAAATCACTCCTTCAACTCTCGTTATCATGATATTCTTGTTATGAGAGTGGGCGAAAGTCTACTTATCGACTTGTGCGTGATGATAGAAGCTCCAGAAGCTCAATGAACTCTCAAAAGCGCTCGCCTACACAAATTCTGATCCGTAACAGGAATTTGTTCGTCTGTTTTCGCAGAGAATAGTTGTGTGGGCGAAATTTTGGAGGTACCGTATGATATTAATTGGCTGGAGGGAGCAATGGAACAATACCATAATTTATAATATAATATGATTTGATAATATGAATATTATATAATATGATTTGATAATATGAATATTAAAAATTATGATATAATTCTGAAATGTGAGTAAAGAACGGGAAGAATAAAGAAAAAGTGAAGGATATTTGAAAATATTAATATGAAAGAATGTTAAGATGAATTATAACAAAAAACGAGATAAAACAAGTAACGTAGATATTTTTTTCATTCATTTTACAGAAACTAAAAACTTATTGGTTGAAAACACAGACTAATGTCCAAAACGTCTTATATTTAGGTTATATTTTCGTAGCACTTCAATTAAGAATATATTTATAGTCCAGGAGAAATACCGAATTTTGAAATAGATATAAGATAATAGATTTAGATAGATAAATACCAGGAGAAATAGATAGTGAACATTGTGGATATATAACGTAGATATTATCGAAATAGTATAATTAACAAAAAAATCTGAATATTATAAACTTGAAAAATTGAGACGTCTTATCCGTCTAAAACAGCCCACGGCCGTACCTTACAAAACAGGAGATTCATAACAAAGAAGAGAATGGATTAAAACATCACAAGTCATTAGAAAAATTCTTACAATTAATGGAACTGAATGGAAACAAGTGGGAGAAAAAATAGGAGAGTAACAAAAGTCAGAACAAGAATAAGATAACTGAAACAAGAATTCAAACTTCAGAATACCATGACGGTGATGAATAAATGGATGATGGATGATAGACAGGGGAACGCGTATAGTCTGTCCAAGCTGAGAAGACATTCTGGCAAGATGGGAAAATGATTCCAGCTTGGTCAATATTGATCCAATAATTATAAATATAGTTTCAAATTTTAGGAAACATCCTTCTCTACAATTTGAGAACAAATCTATAATTTTTGAATCAATATTGACCAAGCTGTAGTCATTTCCCCATCTTGCCAGAATATCTTCTTTGCTTGGACAGAAGGCGTAATAATAAACAAGTGCAAGCTTACTTTGTGAAAAGCTTTTTATTATTTCTGTACAGTAGCAGGCGCCCATAACAAGTAGAGGGTGGGCCTTCAATTCGCGTAAACGTGGAAGACACTTCATTACAACACACTTTACATGCTCACCACGTTTCTTCTCAGCTCACGCGAATTGAAAACAGAGGGTATACTTTAGAAGAGACGTAATCACAATATACTTCACATTGTTTCGGCGTGTCTTCATAGTTTACGCCAAGTATACCAGGGCAACAGAAGTTCACATCTTTCTTCTGCTTTCCACGATATTTGTCTGCAGAAAGCAACGGAAATTTCGGAAAGTGGAAAGTTTTCATAAAGTGATGACGATGATGATGATGTTGCCAGGTTTGAAAAGTGTGGGAGGGAGAGGGGGATGAAAATTAGAGGGAAAAAAGTTTCAGGAGAGGTAGAAAGAAAGAAGTGGAAGGGAGGGAAGTGTTAAAGGAATGGTGAGAAGGAAGGATGGAGAGGAAGAATGGATGAGAATAGAGAAAAAAGGTGAAGGGGTTCAAAAATATAGTTGGGAGAGAATAATAAGGATTGGTGAAGAAAATTGGAGCTTGAGTTTGAAAATAAGAGGAATGGGAGAAAATTTGGTAAGAAATAGAAATATTAGAAAGAAATATTGGAAAGAGAACAGATATTGAGGTGGGACTGAATTTGTAGAAATAACAGAATCAAAGTCAAGATAGATACAGTTAGGAATAAGTGTAGAAGAAGAGGATGAGGAACGGTTCCAATGAAAAAGAATATAATTTTGAAAAAATCTTGATGTCGGAAAAAATTAAGAAATTTTGTTGAGAGGGAAAAAAAGAAAGGAATCATAGAGAAAGAATAACGAAGAAACTCGTTAATTAAAATATTGATAGGGATAGAGGCCTGGGAAAATAGAAAATGATGATATATAGAAATCTATGAAGAGAGTTTTTGAGAGGATTATAATTGAAGAGAAAGAGAGAGATGTAAAGGAGAATGAAATGGAGAAAGGCAGAGGAAAATGGAATGGAGAAAGGTACAGTTAGCAAGAATTACTAAAAAGGGGGTTGAAAGCTCGCTCTGACTCCTGTTGTTATTTTTGAAACTGTTTTTGCTGTTAGCTGCAGAAACACAGAATACATTTCCCGTTTACAGAAGTTGTGTTTTGTTTTCCGCCTACGGAAATATTCTAATAGCAGGCGAAATAAGTTGAACGAAATGGATTTCATCTTCATTTCGCAGGTACAAATTTGTACTGTTTTTGAACAGGGATAATGTGTTAGGCGTCAGAAGTTTGAAGCTTTGTTGGCATAGTCTGTCCAAGCAAAGAAGACATTCTGGCAAAATGGGAAATGACTCCAGCTCGGTAAATATTTGTTCAAAAATTATACATTTCATCTCAAATTGTAGGAAACATTCTAATCTACAATCCAAAACCAAATATATAATTTTTGAACCAATATTGACCGAGCTGGAGTAATTTTCCCATTTTGCCAGAATGTCTTCTTTGCTTGGACAGACTACCGGATTGAATTCGAACAAAGGTGCGATGGAATGAAGTTCCATGTAAAAGCTTATGGAAGGATTATTTTTTTAGGCTTGGAAGAATCTAAGTAGAAATGAACAAGTAATACATATCATCATTATTTTTGGATGATAAATCTATTTCTGCAACAATACTTACTGTACTTTTGAATCTTATCTAGTTTTCTATACGGTTTAATCAATGGTCGAATTTCAATCGTCTTATAAATTCTACATGTGATTTGTAAAATAATAGATGCATCTTCAGTTCTATTCCTTCTTCTGATCTACTTTGAATTGTAACCAATAATACTTGTGCCTGTTCCTTTGCTATCCGTAAGCCAGATACCTATTTCATAAGAATTTAGCACTGTGAAAAGTCACTAACAAAATTCAATAATTTTTTTCTCGAACAACTTTATGTTATCCAGCTTCATTGTATCAAACTTGTATTTGTTACAAAGATCATTCATTGATTTATTCCAGTTAGTACGAATACAACAATAGGGAATGATAAACCAGACATGATACATTTATCTTCTTTTTTTTGATGTCCCAATTTTGTTGAATTTGTTAATACATTTCTTCGCGTAATATAGTTTATATTGACCTTGTATTCATCATCACCCCCTTGTATTCATCCCCACTTGAGGTTGGGCCACATTTAATCAGTCCGTTTTACATAATGTGTTTCACTCACTCAAGATTGCTTAGATGCTTACCCTCTTATACAAGTAGAGTCAGACAGGAAAATAGGTGGAGGGAGTTGGCAAAGGGGAAAGAGGGGTTTACAGGGCTAACCACTCTCCCTTAACCGACGTAACCGATGGTATAGGGGGTACCGGGGGGGGCCGAAAGTGTGTACCCTAAATTGAATCCAGTAACGTTCAAAACACCTTCAAACTCCTTAACTTGTACGATGAACAATTACTGCTTGGGAAGAAGAAGAAGAAGAAGAAGAAAGAAGAAGAAGAAGAAGAAGAAGAAGAAGAAGGAGAGGAGGAGGAGAAGAAGAGAAGAAGAAGAAGGAAGAGGAGGAGGAGAGGAGAAGAAGGAAGAGGAAGAAGAAGAAGAAGAAGAAGAAGAAGAAGAAGAGAGAAGAAGAGGTGGAAAAGAAAAGAGGAGAACAACGTTAATAGTAATATAAATAATGAAAGAAGAATATGAAGAAGAAGCAGAAGAAGAGGAGGAGAAGGAGGAGGAGGAGGAGGAGGAGAGGAGGAAGGAGGAGGAGGAGGGAGGAGGAGGAGGAGGAGGAGGAGGAGGAGGAGGAGGAAGGAGGGAGGAGGAGGAGGAGGAGGAGGAGGAGGAGGAGGAGGAGGAGGAAGAAGAAGAAGAGGAGTTCGAGGGAGGAGGAGAAGAGGAGGATGAGGAGGAAGAAGAAGGAGTTCGAGGAGGAGGAAGGAAGGAAGAAGAGGAGGAGGAAGAGGAGGAGGAGGAGGACTAAGAAGAAGAGGAGTAGGGGAATGAGGATGAGTTGATGGGTGAAAATGGGAAGAAAGGGAAAAGGAAAAGTAATGCAATAATAGATAATTATGAAGAGTGGAAAGAAGAAGGGAATTCCTTGACTTCTGTCTTTATCTTCATTCTTCTTCTCTCCTCCAACCTTTCTTTTTCGACTCTCCTTCATATCTTCAACTTCCTCTTATCAACTTCCTGTACTTTATTTCATGAAGCTTTCTGTTCTCAGTTCGATTACAATTTAATTTTAAATTGAAAATCTGAATTTAATACATCCAATAGGAAACTCAAGGAAATTCAATATTATATATAAATATCTGGCAAAATGGGGAAATGACTTCAGCTCGGTCAATATTGGTTCAAAAGAAATCAATTCGATCTCAAATTGTTGCGAAAGTAGTAGTAAAAGAAGAAAAAGAACAATTGGAAGGAAAACCATGAATTGGAAGCTAGCAGAAGATGGAAAGCGAAACAAGAATAAGAAGAAATAGTAGAACATTTCCCGGCTTGTAACTTCAGAAAGGGGTGACTGCAGTTCTGAACACATTCAGTATGTATTCTTACAACAAACTTAACAAAGCGGAGATTCGTCTTGGGGGAGTGAAGTCTGTTTAAGATGAACACAACCACTGAAAAGCTCCCTGTTGGGCCCACAGAATGGGGCAATACCACTCACCCAACTAAGCTGGGCTTGTTGAATTTAATCATTTGATTTCGTGGTTGAGGGTTTACTGGCTGGGGTATATTACCAGATTGAGTGGAATGTGGATTAAAATTCAGACAACTGCAATGATAGTGGATTGGAACAGTCTTGGTACACGAATTATTTGGTAGTTAAAATGCAAAATAGTTCATTATTGTGAGAAAACTATAATTTGGTCTCAGAATGTTTCCTACAATTTGCGACCAAATTGATAATTATTGAACCAGTATTGACCAAGCTGAAGTTATTTCCCCATCTTGCCAGAATGTCTTCTTTGCTTGGACAGACTATACGAATGACGGAGACCGGATAAGCAAGAATTTGAGTGAGACTGCATGATATTCTTGCTATTGAATCTCTGTGGGCATATTAGAAGATTTCATGGTGTAGGGAACTCTTGAGATACAATGGGTTTAGAAAGAAGAAAGCAGAAGAAAAAATAAAATGAAAAGAAGAAGAAGAAGAAGAAGAAGAAGAAGAAGAAGAAGAAGAAGAAGAAGAAGAAAGAAGAAGAAGAAGAAGAAGAAGAAGAAGTAGAAGTAGTAGAACAAGATGAAGAAAGAAGAAGAAGAAGAAGAAGAAAAAAAATGAATAAGAAGAAGAAGAAGAAAAATAGAAGAAGAAGAAGAAGAAGAAGAAGAAGAAGAAGAAGAAGAAAAGAAGAAGAAAGAAGAAGTAGAAGGAAGAAGAGAAGAAGAAGAAGAAGAAGGAAGAAGAAAAAGAAGGAAAAAGAGAAGAAGAGAAGAAGAAGAAGATGATAGTAAGTTATGTAAGTATGATGAAGTAGGAAAAGATGGATACAATTTAGAAGGTACAAGGGATCAATTTCTCAATGAACCCTCCTGCAATATTCAAGATTGGGTGTTAAGTGGTTGACCTTGAATTCAGGGATTGTTTTGTATTTGTGAATGAGTTTACTCTCATCTCGTGGAATCGATAAATTGATACCTTGTTTTCTTGTGTTCAAGCTTGGATCTGAAAATTACATTAAAAATCAACCACGATTAGTCCTTAATTTTGATATTCAATCAAATGTGTTTTTATACTGTATACAGGGTGTTCCAAAAAGAACTTATTTGGGTACCATCACCGTAGATTATTTTAATTATTGTAGATTACATTGTTTCCTACAATTTGAGACCAAATTTGCAATTTTTGTTCTTCGACGTTAAAAAAAAAAGAAAAACCAAAATTCTCCTTTTCGATAATGAATGAACATACTCGATAAGATCTAGCACTTTGATTTCTAATCATAAGATATTTGACTGCTAAATCACAAATTTGAGCAGTATTTGGCATTATCTGCCAGGAACAAAATAGTCAAAAATATTCTGAAAGTACTGAGAGCATACCAAAACTACTAAAACCTCAACGAACTACAACTCAATTAACAAGAATATAAATATAGGAATAAAAACAACATTTTTGAAATATTTACGCTCAGTCATGAATAATTTTATTTCTATAGGTCATTATAATATCATTGTACTAAATGTAATCTAGACATGTCAGTGGGATAACATTGAGTAGCTAGCTACAACGGAGGATAATTCCCAAATGGAAGTATCAAAACCACAATAAACTGAACAGCGGAACCTTTATCACACTGCATAAATTTGGTAACAATATTCATAGCTGTAATAACAGTCGAAAATGCTTTCAACAGAATCAAGTGTAGTGAGAGTTCACGGAAATAATGAATACGAATAATCATGCAAAGTTTGGGCCACGATTTTGGGTAGGAGAAAGTTGGGTATAGACTGTACAAGCGAAGAAGACATTCTGGCAGGATGGGAAAATGAGTCCATCTCTATCAATACTGGTTCAACAATGATTAATTTGGTCTCAAATTGTAGATCAGAATGTTTCCTACAATTTGAGACCAAATTTGCAATTTTTTAACTTATATTGATCGAGCTTGAGTCACTTTCCCATCTTGCCAGAATGTCTTCTTTGCTTGGCTGATCTGTAGTGCGTCGTGCATTTAGTCATATAGCAACGGTTTTGGAACGGTCCAAGTGTCTCCATCCCACACTTAAAAGCACACAAACAGAACTCTCTCCAACACAAACACACGCGCAAAAACAGAAATTTAGCAGACAATATACGTTACTAGAAGCAGGCGAATAAACCAGTCTCGAGTTTGGAATTAAACCCGGAGGAGTTCGAGGAGGCGAAAGAGGTGGAAGAGGGGGACGAGGAGGAGGAGGAGGAGAGGAGGAGGAGAGGAGAGGAGAGGGAGGAGGAGAAGGAGGAGGGGGAGGAGAATATATTTGGAGTAGTGGGAGACGGAGTTGAAGAAGAAGTGAAGAAGAAGGAGGAGGAAGAGTAGGAAGGAGAAGGAAGAGGAGGAGAAGGGAAATGAGGAGGAGATGGTGGAGGGGGAAGAGGAGGAGATGAAGGAGCGTGTGAAAAAGGAGATGAGCAGAAGGATATGTGGGTTACTAGGGGAAGGAGTAGAAGAAGAGGAGGATGAGAAAAAAGAGGAGGATTATTACAGTAGGAGGTGAAAGGAAGACACATTTTTTTTTAAATGAAAAAAAGAAAGAGGAATGAAGGAAAGAAGTGGGAGAGGAATGAAGAAAAAGAGGGAGGAAGAGAAGGAGACGAGGAGAAGAAAGAAGAAATGAAAGAGGAAGGAAAAAAGAGGAAGTGGGGAATAAACAAGAATAAGAGGAGGAAAAAGAAGAAGAAGAAGAAGTGGACTAGGAAGAAGAATAAGAGGAAGGAAAATAATAAGTGGAAGAGAAAGAGGAATAAAAGGAAGGAGAAGGAGAATATGAGTGGAAGAGAAAGAAGAAGTGAAAGAGGAAAGAATAAGAAAGAAGGAAAGAAAAAAGACAAAGGAAAAGAAGAATAAAGGGAGGAAAATAAGAATAAGAGGAAGGAAAAGGAGAGAATGAAACATAGGAGAAGAACAGAGAAAGAAAAGATAGAAGAGGAGGAAAGATGAAGAGGAAGAAGATGAAAAAATATGCAGAAAGAGGAGAAGAAAAAGAAAGAAGAGAAGAAAAGAAGAAGAAAGAAGGTGTAGGTGGAGGAGGGGGAGAAGAGTAAGAGGAAGAAGAAGAAGAAGAAAAGAATTGAAGGAGAATAAGAAGTAGAAGAAGAAGAAATACCAAGAAGAAGAAGGAGAGAAAAAGAAGGAGAAATTGTGAGAACGAAGTAGAAGAAGAATACCAAGAACAAGAACAAGAAGAAAATGAATGTGAAAAGCTAAGTTAGAGGGGAAAAGTTGAGGATGGGGATAGATATATGCATAACAATATTCTAGCAATTGTAGAGATTGCACCCGAGGGCTTTCACGTGTTGAGGCGGCTAAAGGTCTTCTCAGCGAGTGGAGTGAGGTCTCAAAAACGTTTGTGAGGATTTTGCGAGTGATGATTCTGGTAGTTTACAATGAGGCAGACAAAGAGGAGAGACCGATTAAAAGAAAGAGAGGAAAGATTTCGGCTGGTGACAAAGAAAGAGAGAATAATAAAGAGAAAGGGATATGAAGAATTTGTGAGTTAGAACCTCATCCAAGCTCTCACGTTTATTAGTGTGATACGGCCTGTTAGTTTCCCCTCTGCTTCCATCTACTCCTCATTCTTACTCCTCTTTGAACTCCTTCTCCTTTCCCATCTCATCCTTCTCCAACTTCTCTTCCTACTTCTTCACATAATCCTTTTTCTCCTCCTCACCATGAGTTTCAACAATTTTTGTAAAAATCTCAAATTTCTTCATGGGACGTCCAACTATCAACTCAAACTGCAGAGAATAATCGAAGTAGTATATTACACCACTAGTTTTGAAAACGACGTCAAGAATACGGAGCTTTACAAAACGTGTTGTGTATTTGTGTTTTTGGTACACTTTATGGAAAAGCTTATTAGAGTAAGATGGAAAAGTTTTTACAAATACGACATAAGAATTCAGCTTGCTGGATTCCATATCGGTAATTTCCGTTTTTTTGTTCTAAAATAAATTCAGGATTCTAATTTCAACAAAGGGTTATCAGTCGCTAAAATCGATTTCCAATCAAAACAAAAGATTAGGTGTGAATCAATACGGAACAAAAATTATTGCTTGAAGGAAATCATCTGCTGCAATCAGTTGGAAAATGTTCGAAATAGTCGACTTACCTGTTCAGTCGACCAATTTGCATGGAATGCGCTGCTAAGTCAACGGAAAATTTTTTTGATAGCTGATTTTTCCTATCTTGTACGGCTATAAAACCCAAATATCAGCCGTTTATTCCGCACTACTGTGGAAAATGAAGGCTTTCAAACCCTGTCAAGTAGATCGAAACAGGCTTCTTTCCATGTTTAAACGTGAAGCCAAAGAATAATAAGGTGTTTTCCCCTATCTCCGTAACCTACTAAAAGCTGAAAATTTAAAACATAAATAATATTGTCTCTTTTGTTATGAAGAACGTATCATCTATCATCTAAGCATTGTTCCATGACAACTCCAATTGACATTAAAATCATTTGAAATCATACTTGACAGGATCTTTTCTGTAATATGTATTTCTCAACTGAATTTCAAATTTAGAGTTAGAGTAACTTAACATTAACTTTTGTAGCGTACGTGGAACAGACAAAACCGCCTAACAAATTCAAATCTGTACATTGAAACTACAATATTATATTTAGCTTGATTGGTGAAGAGAAAAATCAATTTCTATCAGTTGATTTATAAGAGAATATCGTAGATCTCTGTTCTATTGGGAGACTTAAGTTCGGTCAATATCAGTCGAGAAATTATAAATACAGTCTCAAATTATTGTATAAAACAGTTTGAAACTAAATTCATAACTTTTTAACCAGTATCGACCGAGCTGGAGTCATTCTCACATCTTGCCAGAATGTCTTCTTCGTTCAACAGTACTATAATACACAAGACATTTATAACCGAATTAAAGTGTAAATCCTTCTTCAACAATGATGATTAAGCCAAACATTTCAGTGAAGATGTTCCTACCAATAGCATTCAAAACCAGGGGCTTTAAATCGGCAATATTAGTACCATTATTCAAGCTTTCCAATCTTGTCACTTCTTAAACTCTCCTACTGTTTCCCTTTGCCTCTTCCTTCCTCCTTCTAATCATTCTCTCTCTCTTCGACTCCACTTCCCTCTTCCCCTTTCTTACTCTGCCCCTCCCAGCGTGAACTCCTCCATTTGATTCACGGCAATTTAATTAAAGCGCGCCCAGTTTCCAAAGCAAGAGTATTATAAGTTGGCGGGAAGTTGGACAGTGGTATAGCGAAGAAGACATTCTGGTAAGATGGGAAAATCACTCCAGCTCGGTCAATATTTGTTCAAAAATAATAAATTTTATCTCAAAATGTGCACCAGAATGTTTCCTACAATTTGAGACCAAATCCATAATTTTTGAACCAATATTGATCGAGCTGGAGTCATTTTCCCATCTTGCCAGATTGTCTTCTTTGCTTGGAAGGACTATACTACTTGACAGAGTGATTGAGAATCTAGAGACCAACTTCCAAATCTTGGCGCGCTAACTTTGAGTTGGACAATTCAGACATTAGTCCAGTGAGATAACGGTATTGATTCGTCAAAACAGAAGTTTATTGTCTGATTCAGACAGTATTAACAGTCGTCGGTATTCCGGTATTTGACTCGGTAATTCCGGTAGTATTAATAGTTGATTCCGGTATTCTTGGTAGTTCAGATAATTTTTTCCCCCGAGAATACAAGCATTGTTTACTCGATTTCATCAAAATATTCCTAATCGTTTCACATACAAATCATTTTTTGATGAGGTGAATTCAACGGACTCAAACCAAAAAACAATATTTATACCAGAAATATACCAATTCTATCCATAAATCCAAACTATCTAACTGATTATTCAGGTCAGTAGAAAAACGTACAATGATCTCTAATAATTGAAGTCTAAACCTAAAGAGTCAATAATCTCTCGCGAAGTGACGCTTGGGTCTCCACACTACTGAAAGCCTGTACTACTGTACCACTACTGAATAGTAATACAGTATACAGCTTACTATAACAACAGGAAAATGAACGATTTTGAACCAAAATAAAACAATCCATGTCCCGGAATGATTCAATTCACAATAACGAGCACAATATAGCAATGTTCAAAAACAGCCAGAAACTACCTCCTTTATTTCGCTTTCTCTTTATCCATCCTCCTCAATTTCTACTCCTCTCTTCCCCATTCTTCTCTTCCTCTTAGTTTTTGTCTTCCTTCTACTTCTTCCCCTCTTCATCCTTTTTCTCACTTACCCCCTTAATTCTATTTGCTCTAGACTTGTTTCAATTTCTATTCTCTAACCTCCCACATTATCTCTTCCTCATTGTCCTTTTTTTCTCCTACTCCTCCTCCTCCTCCTCCTCCTCCTTTTCCTCCTTTCTTCCTTTTCCTCCTCCTCCTTCTCCTCACACCCTTTGCCTTTTCCGCCTCCTTCCTCCCTTCATCCTCCTTTTCACTTCCTCCTCAATTCCCTTTGTTCCAGACTTGTTACAAACGCTGCGAGGAAAGCGAGTGAGCTTATCCAATTTCGAGTCCGGCTTTTTCCTGTTTTCTCACATTTTCCCCAGCACCGAGTGAGTAACCTCAACACAACTTTTGGCGCCTCATTCGATTTGCCTCAGCAGCCGGCGGCGCCACGCGAGCTGCCACGCGTGAGGCTGCCTCACCCCACCTCACCACAACCGAATCAAACTCACGATTGTAACAGATCTATTTTGTGGAATGATGAGTTTTGGAGGAAGCAGCGAAAATGGCTGAGATGGGAAAGGAACTGATAGAAGAAAAAAGTGAGGAAGAAAGGAGGAGGTGGAGAAATTTAATGAATAGAAGAAGGGATGATAATAAAGGGAATAGATAAGAAAATAAGATAAGATAAGGAATAGATTAGAAGAGTGAGTAAGATATGGGAGAAATAGGGAGGGAGGACATGATAGAGTTAGGTGAGAAGGAAGGATCAGGTGAATTTGATAAGGAAGAGAGTGAAAGAACATGAAAGATGAAGAGTTGAAGTGTATGGAGAGGGAATGGGAGGGAAAATGGACGAAGGACGTAAGATATAGGAAATAGAAAGAAGTTAGATATGGGAAAGAATGGCTTTGCAAAAGAGAAGAGAAAAATCGGGGATATTAAGAAGATTGAGAGGAGAAGAAGCAAAGGAAAATGAAGTAAGTAGATAAGATTATCAAGAAAAAAGCAAGAAGAGAGTTCATACATGTGGAGGAAAAGTAAAAGGAGAAATGCGAAGGTAGTGAAAGGTGGATATAACAATAATAATTCAATTCAATGATAAGTTTCTATTCTTTATTGTAATCAAGTTAATTGAAAAAGACGAAGAAAAAACAATATAATGGGAGAAAGAGAAGATTGAGAATACAGAGGATAGAGGATGAGGAGGAGGACGAGGAGTAAGAGGAGGAGAAGGAGGAGGAGGAGAAGGAGGAGGAGGAGGAGGAGGAGACGGAGGAGGAGGAGGAGGAGGACGAGGAGGACGAGGAGGTGGAGGAGGAGGAGGAGGAGGAGAAGGAGGAAAAAATAATGAGTGGGAGAGTAATAGATAAGAATCATACGGAGGAGAATGAGCTAGAAAATTAATAAATCCGAGAGTGATTAGAAAACGTAGAAAACTCAGATGAAGAGAAAGAAAACTTTATGAAGAAGAAGAAAAAGGATTGATATTTGGAAAAAGATGACGATATGGAAGAAGTGGAGGAAGAAAACACATCGTCACAATCGTCAATGTGAGCGGAGAAAACCTAACAATCACATTCGAAACCTCAACTCAACACACCTCCAAAAATTGGCGCTGCACAGAAATCTCTGCCCCCGAGCTGAACTCTGTGAATCATGCTCCCTCTCACCTATTCCTTTACAGCTACATCTCAACTATATATGTCACATACATGACACCCTTTTCCCCCCATCCATCTAACCGCTGATATAGTCTGCTCAAGCGAAGAAGACATTCTGGCAGGCTGGAAAAATGACTCTAGCTCGGTGAATATTAGTTTGAAAAATTTCAATTTGATCCCGAAACGTAGAGCGACATTTTTACTACAATTTAAGACCAATTTTTGAACCAATATTGATGGAGCTGGAGTCATTTTCCCATCTTGCCAGAATGTCTTCTTTGCTTGGACAGACTATGGAGGTGTAGCTGTAGGGAAAACGGTATAGTCTGGTCGAGCAAAGAAGATATCCTGGCAAGATAGGAGAATTACTCCAACTTGGTCATTATTGGTTCGGAAAGTAAAAATTTTGTCTTAAATTGTAGGAAACACTCTTTCCTACTATTTTGAATCAAATTTATAATTTTTAAACCAATATAGAACAAGCTTGAGTCATTTACCCATCTTGCCAGAATGTCTTCTTTGCTCGCAACACTATACATTTTTCCCTACAGCTTCACATCTACCATATGTAACATGTATGACCCCTTCTCCCTTCCTATCAAACCGCTGATACGTTCTCAACTTTCATATTATATTATCGTGAAATCACGTGGTGTGGTGAACCACGGAAAATTTGCACTGAAAATGCGGCCTCAGCCAGGTTGTTTACAATATTGTGACAAATCATTTCTTCTGTCAAAAAATATGTTATTATTGAGGGGATATTTTCCGTTGGAGGGGCTGTTGTTTCCCTTGCATTTTCAAATAACATTGTTTGATTACCTCTTTGTATTTTTCAATAGTCACATGACTCATATTATTTACATCGCACAAATCATAGTTATTATTTCATTTATTCAAAAATACATTCATATAATCAAATTGAATCAAGAAATATTTTGTTCATTTCAATAAGTTCAATACTTTCATAATTAATTAATCGATAATTATTTAAATAGAGTGAAAATCGAAAAAGTAAAAAGTCACGCTCCTGGAGAATTCAATTCTCTTTCTAATGACATAAGGAACGTGGAATTCTGTTCATAAATAACGGCGCTATCTGCTCCAAGAGATTGATGAAAATTACATTGTTCTTAAGGGATATAATTTTCCTGTTCGGCAGTTGGCTGTCCACTATCATCCACTCTTAAGAGATGGAAAACAGGCTTTAAATTCTGGTGAAAGTTTGTTCTGACCGGAAAAGATTTTGATATCACATCACTATTAAGAGAAAACTAATACAAATAACAATCACGTGACAGATTTTTCAGATAACTTGATTATAATGATGTGTAAAAATGTTAGTACACTCATTTCCATAACGAAATCGATGTCATCAGGAATTCGGAAACAATGAACCAACTACAAGCAGTAGGCCTAATGTGCTTTCATTGAATCTCCAGCAAGTTATTTTATAATTTTTCATCGTTTTCAAGTCCATATTTCATACAAATATCTCGAATTAGGATAATAGAAGTAGAGTAGAATTAGAATGGAGTGTGTTAGGGAGAAAAGATGATAAAAGAGAAAGTGGGTAAAGAAAAGGAGAGGAGATGAAAAATGGTAATAAACCATGGAAAAGAGTATAGGAGTAGAGTAGAATTAGAACGAAAAGAGAAGGACTAAGAAAGGAGGAGAAGATGGAGAAAGAGAAGTGGATGAAAAGAGAAGGAGATAGAATATCTGGAAAAAATAGTCGAATAAAGAACTAATTATCATAATTATTGATTTGAATCTCAAGAATTAGGACGAAAAGAGAAGAACTAAGAAAGGAGGAGAAGATGGAGAAAGAGAAGTGGATGAAAAGAGAAGGAGATAGAATATCTGGGAAAAATAGTCGAATAAAGAAATAATTATTATAATAATTAATTCGAATCTCAATTTTTTGCTATATAAATGGACAAAGGACTTCTGCAAATGCAAATATTGACTAACGTACTGAATAGGAGGTGAAATCCATCCATTGAATGAAACCATAGCCTCCTTTAACATATTAAAGGAAGCTATGATGAAACTGATCAAAAAACTTCTTCCATCAAAGAAATAATTCGTTAATCTAGAAGTTTTTCATCGAAGGAGTGTGGAATAAAATTTTGAAAATGGAGGGGAAATGGAAGAAACGGGGTGAAATATGTTCAGAAAGAGAAATGGTAGAATGAAAAGTACAATTCGGTAATCTAGAGCAAACAGAGCCGTGCATAAATCGGCTTTATACGACACTTAATCTACTCTAAGTGTTTTCGCTTGAAAAAGTACCTACGGCCCGGTGCTAAACACAAGTGCATGACCGCGCTTCAATGGAGAAAGAGGTGGTAGAACGACGAAAGAAGGGAGAGAAAGAACAGGATTAGGATATGAGGGGAAAAGTAAGAGATGAATGATGTACAGGAGCAGGAAGAGGAAGAGGAAAAGTAAGAGATGAATGAAGGTGAACAGGAAAAGCGAGAGGAAGAGAGAGTGGAAAGATGATTATGAAAGAAGTAGGTTAATCAGGATATTATGAGAAGAAAAAATGAATAGGTGATGGAACAAAAATAGAATGGTTGTCATGGTTGAGGTAGTAGAGAGAGAAATAATGTAATGAAGGAGAATAATAAGCGGATTATAGTCTGGGAAGTACAATAATTAGGATTATTAGATAAAAAGATAGAGAAAAATAGAGAAATAGTCAAATAGATAGAGTATAAGAGTATAACTAGTAGAACCATTAAGAAATACAGGAGAAATATCACGAAAAGGATAAAAGTAATAAGGAATAGAGAGGAGATTAATATGTAAAGAATGACGTGGAAATGGAATAACAGTGGAAAAACTTTAGGAGAAATAAATATTGAGATTTTAGTCGAAGAAGTAAATTATTGAAGGAGAATGAAGAGAAAAAGGCAGTTAGGATTTTATGAACGTAAAGATAAGATACAGAAAAGAATGATTGGAAAGAGTAGATTGGGAAGAGATTTGAAAGAAGAAAAACATTTGGAGATCTTGGAATTGAATGGATGATGAGAACAAAGAAATGAGAAAATAGATAAAAAATAAGAAAATTATCACAGGAACAAAGTTATTATGAGAATTAGACAACAAATATATGGGCTAAGTGTAGGAAAAAACAAAAATCATTAATGAAGGCGAGTAGGAAAAATTAGAAATACGATGGAAAGTCAGAAAAAATTTTTATTAGAGAGATCCTGAAAATATAGTGTGAGAAAAATACAGTTTAACAAATGAATGAGAGCTGAAAGGAGTTTAGATTTGATTAGATTCTTTATTCTCTCTTTATTCATACATCAATAAAATTATTTGAATTGGGAGGAAAAAATGGGCATAGCATGTGCTATTCCTCTCCCAAAAATGTATTTTGAAGTCAATATTCTCCAAAATGAGGTTATGATATAATAGCTTAGATTTGGAGTGGGAGATAACAAGAGACCGATGATTATCATGGAAAAAATGACGACAAGAATAAAAGAGAGCTGGAAGAGAAAAAGGAGGTGAAAAGAGATTGGTGATGATTACGGGAAGAGAAAAAAACGAAGAGAAAGATAAGAATAATGTAAGGAAAACGTCGGTGTAGTAGGAAAGAAACAGCTTAGCACAGGAAATGAAACGCTAGCTTTTTATACAGGGCTGTATTTCACCTGGTGCTGTGCCTATCCCGACCTCTTACTCTTTCGAGTTTTAGAGTTAGAGCAACCTCGAGTAACAGATGTTGACAGCAGCACTCTCCGCTCGCTCACACCACTTATTTCTCAACATTGGTGGCTCGTGCCCACGAAACAGGTGAAGTGCTGTATAGTAAAAGATACGGATCTTCACCTGTTTCGTGGGTACGAGCCGCCAGTGTTTCGTACATGATAAGTTTCTTATCAGTATCCTATTACACTATCACGTGCTGCGGAGGTAGAATGGACTAGCGGATTGCTTGTGAGATTCCCTCATACGACGGAGAAACCATATATTTCCAGTAATTTCCCAAGTAGAATAATGGATAGGATTTCACTCAATTGGACGATTGATTGAGAGGATGATTATATAAAAATATTTTTGCATCGTTTATTTCCCTCAATCACATCCTAAAATAGTGAAATTTTTGATAGTTGATTGTTATCAAGTTATTAAGTTTCACAACTTGAAATTTTTGGAGATGGCTACCCTTGTCTTATTCCCTTCTCCTTTTCTTCTTATTGCTTATTTCTTTTTTCACACTCAGCATCATCACTCATCATTCTCACTCTCACTTATCCCATTTATTATCATCACTTCTCATCTACACTTATCACTTATCGCCTTTTATTTATAATTCAATCGTAATGAAAAAGATTTCCAATTATAGTACATATTTTCTAAAAATATAATTTCGCGTTCATGTGTACCCGTGTTTGTTGAATAATTACTATGTTTTAGGCTCGTTTTTAAGCTCGATTTATACAAAACGTGATATATGTAGTTACTATATACTTATTTCTGCATAGAGGTACTGGCAATTGGTCTCTCGGTGAACGTGATGTTGAGTCACGAACACTGTGGACTGCACTTGGATGGGTGGCCGGTTCTGGCCATGTACACATTGGCTAGTTGGAACTACCCGTAAGGGTCTCCCTACCATTAAAAGTCATAAGAATATATATATAGAGGTATACTTACTCCTGTATATTATTATCTAGAATTTAAGCGTGATTATTCTGTTATTTGTCTATTATGATTAAGAAATTTTTCAATATTCTTCGTGTGATTAAATGTAGCCTACTCGTTGATCAATTATTGATTAAAATCTATTCAGTTTGAATGCCACATGGAATAAAGTTGGGAAATACCTTGTTTTAATTAAGTTTGAGATAAGATTACACCAAATAACATATTGAGCATTTCATATCCAATTCAAACCTCAAACAGGTTTTTGAACTTCCATAAATTTTCACTTTAATATATGAAAACTGAACACTACATTGCAGGAACTATAGAATACATATAAGTGTATAATTACAAATGTATAATTCTACATATAATTTGGTGAAGAAAACAATAACTTTCCATACTATTGATAGACTTTTTCTAGTTTACATTGTAGCCCTAGAGTCCTTCCCAGCTAAAATCAATGACACAGCTCATGACGTCACTGAACCAAAGACAACAATAATTTTCTTCCCGGTAGTCAACGAATTATTAATACAGCAGCGAGCGCGGCGCAAAGTGTAATATTGCAAATAATAACTCGGGGCTCGCAATGCACTGGGACCCAGTCGCACGAGAAACAATGAATACAAAAGCGCCAATGACAAATAAAAAAAGGAGAAGAGAACAGAAATAACTGTACATGGGAGACGAAAGAGAGAAGATGAAATAGAGAGGGAGAGAGAGAAAGAGTGAGAGAGAGAGAGGTGAGAAAGATCGCACCACCGAATATTAAAATTGTGTCTTTGTTTGAGATATTAAAAAAATGAAACGGGGTGGTGCAGTTACAAATGGAAGCAGTTTTTAAAAGGGGAACAGAGTAGAGGAATGAAAAGAATGAAGAAAAAGAAGAAGAAGAAGAAGAAGAAGAAGAAGAAGAAGAAGAAGAAGAAGAAGAAGAAGAAGAAGAAGAAGAAGAAGAAGAAGAAGAAGAAGAAGAAGAAGAAGAAGAAGAAGAAGAAGAAGAAGAAGAAGAAGAAGAAGAAGAAGAAGAAGAAGAAGAAGAAGAAGAAGAAGAAGAAGAAGAAGAAGAAGAAGAAGAAGAAGAAGAAGAAGAAGAAGAAGAAGAAGAAGAAGAAGAAGAAGAATGCGGAATGAATAAGAAGTGGGTAGGTGTTAGGAGTGGCTTCTTCAGAATATTGTCCCAGTGGTGTTGTTAAGATTAACATCTTTTCACGGATGACTATGTTGATTGCGCTAGTTGGAATATTCTAATGAAAAAATGTGTATTTTCACTTGAAAACTTTTGCTGATCATATTGTTATGGTGGTGATACTTATGCCTCAAACATAAGAAAAGAGGAGGCTTGAGAGTTATTGAGAATTTGAGAAATAATCATGGGAAGACCTGTAGATGATTAGAGAATAAAATAGTTGATATAGTAATAGTTGAAAATTAAAAGAAAACTTGAATGAAGGAAAAAGTTTAAGGAAGTAGAAGTAAGAGAGAAAAAAGGGAGAAACAGTTGCATGAATGAAAAAGTAATACTGATAAATTACTCCGAAAATGAGGAGCTAATGAAGTGACAAGAGTTGAATAAATAACAGCATGCAGTAGAAAGTCGATAATCCGGACGTCGAAAATCCGGTCCGTCGATAATCCGGATTCGTCTCCAGCAAGAAATAAAAATATTTGTACCATCTGCCCTTGCACTAAGTTCTTTACTAGAGAATGGGCGATAAAAGAATACGTACTGTAGTGTTTAGCGGAGCGAAGGAAAGAATACTCTATTATTTTCTAATAATAATATACTATTAATACTAACTATTATTAATATTATACTATTAATAATAATAATATATTATTTTGAAACAGTTTTTTCTTTCAAATAGAGGCTGCTGGCCCTTTATGTAAGGTAAATTCGATAATCCGGATGAGGTCCGGTCCCAAATAATCCGGATTATCGACGTTCTAGTGTAATATGTTCAGAAATAAATATAAAGAACTTCATAAAAATAGATAATATGGAACCAAAAAGAATGATCCATGAATAAAAAGGAAGGTATAGTGAACCAAAAAAAGAAAAGATAGAATAAATGCAACCAAGGAAAAGGATTTAGATTGTATATTCATTCTTTATTTATTTAGATCACAAAATTTATAGGATTCAATCCTATATTGGGGATGAAATATGAGTAAATGTAGAGAAAAGTATACAGAACTGAAAAGAAATATACAAAACAAGAGAGAATAGATTATAAAGAATAGTGACGAAAGAGAGAAGAGGAACAAGACGACGAAAATACTGAGCGATGAGAGAGGAAAAACTAGGGATAAAGGCATAAAAGAGAATGAGAAATGGCAAAAGTGTAGGCCGGGAGCGGATTAAAATCACTCTGGCAGACTGTCCTATGCCTCTGGAATACTGATGTATAAAGGGATGGAGGCCGTATATAGTCTGTCCAAGCAGAGAAGACATTCTTTCACGATGGAAAACCAACTCCAATTCGGTCAACATCAATTCAAAAATTATAAATTTAGTCTTAAATTGTGGAAAACATTCTGATCTACAATTCAAGACCTATTTCATAATTGTTGAACCAATATTGATCGAGCTGGAGTGATTTTCCCGACTTGCCAGAATGTCTTTTCTGCTTGGACAGACTACAACAATGCAACTCTTTGAAAGGCTGGCAGTGCCAGAAATAAAACATCGCCCAAGGAAAATAATGTATTTATGTGTGGTGGCGCCCCAGGGTTCCACTGCAATTAGAAATGTCTTCTGTCAAGACTTCTGATTCTAGGAGTGGTTTGCTTCTTGTAGGCCTATCTTGATTTCGTTTCAATTGAAATGTAGCCTAATAACTTTTGTAAGTTTACTAAAGTTGGAATGATTGTACTTACTGTGTTAGTACGTAAGTAGCCTACATCGATTGTATCGATTTCTTACAAGAGAAGAAGCATTTCAGATAAAAGTTTTGTATTGCATGGGTGACCAGAATTTGACCAAGTACATATTGGTGAGGTGAAGCTACCCCACTATTATAAGCCATGCACATTCCTTCTTGGTAGAAATATAGATATGAGATCTGAGTGTTGAAGTCAAGATAATATTAATATTACGATTATATAATTTCAATAAAACTTACATCATTACATTAAAACGATTCTATTCTGAGTAAGTAAATGAATATGATTTCTATCTCAGGGTTCATTCCCGTAGCATGGCGAGTGGGGACGAGTATCACATAATTTCAATAAAATAATACTGTATTCTATGTGTACACACTACTTGATGTTTCAAAGTGCATTTGACGAATTTTATATAATACAGATGATAGTGAAAGCCTAACATACTCGTACATTAACCTCCCAGTGACGAATTCCAAAGTAAATACAAACAACAATTACCGATTAGAAAGAAAAACTTAATTTATTCATGCATTCAAACACTAATCTCAGTTCTAAGACTTATAAGAGTGTTCTTCCACATGATACAACACAATCCAATACTACGGATTCCAGCTTCTTACAAACTTCTTGAAGTCTTGAGAATCCCTTCTCCCACCTCTTCTCTCTCCTCCTCCTCCTCCTCCTCCTCCTACTCCTCCTCATCTATTTCCCACCTCCATCACAAGGAGTCCTTTTATTGTAGGGGAATATGTATCGACTGCACCATACCGTGACTGCAGAAGCAGTAGTATAGTCTGTCCAAGCAAAGAAGACCCTCTGGCGAGATGGAATAATGACTCAAGCTCGGTCAATATTCGTTCCAAAATATTAATTTGGTCCCAAATTGTTGATCAGAATGTCTCCTATGATTGAGACCGAATCAATAATTTTTGAACCAACATTGACCGAGTAGGAGTCATTTTCGCATCTTGCCAGAGGGTCTTCTTCGCTAGGACAGACTCTACCAGGGACCAGCATTGGATGATTCCAGAAGTTGGTAGCTGGCTTGCACTTTGTCTTCTGCTGCAGGAGGGTCCTCGCCTGGAGGGTTTTCCCCAGCCTCAACATGCCCGGCACGTATTTTCTGGATCAACTTACAATGATATTAAAGCGATTACAGGCACCTGATGAAGGGTAAGAGGGGTCGATGGTGGGGGAAGTTTCTTGTTCAGATTCCCTCACTTCTTCTTACAACCCCTTGGGCAACCTGGACTCCTGCTGGTTACTAGATGGATATCTTCCTCTTCTTTCTCGTCAACTGACTGCTCCCTCTATTCTTTTATTCTATTTTCCTCCATTCCTATTCTTATTCTTCAATTTTATTTCTATTGATCTCTTAATTCTATTTCTATTCATTTCTTAATCTTATTTCTTTTAATTTCTAAATTCCATTTATATTAATTTTTACATCTATTTCCATAAATCCTTTTATCATCTTTCTATTCTTTATTGCACTAATTGTCTATTTGATTTCCAATTATTTTCCTTCTACCTCAAGTTTCTTTTTCCTTCCTGGTTTGAGGTCATCATTGAACTTTTTCAGTTCAATTTTCAATGATTTTCAAGTCCTCTGCTTTATCAAGAGTTTTACTTTCACCACACTTTCTCTGTCTCTCCATCTTTTCTTTTTTTTTATCCTATATCTTATCATCGATCTTTCCACTTTCATCCTCATCCTCTTCTTTTTTTACCTTCCTTGCTATTCCTTTTCTCGTCAATACTCGTTAACTATTTTTCTCCTTCGCTCCCTACTTTCATTCAAGCTGTCCTTTTTTTTTCTTTTTTCCCTCCCTATCTGCCTCTTCATCAAAATTACCCTCACTCTTCCAACTTTTTTCCTAGTTATTCTTCTTCTCCTTACCTGTTCTTCCGAAAGGTCTGTTAATCTTATTAAAAACCACATATAATCTTATAATCAATCTTTTTCCATGGATTGTACATCGCCATTTTCCATTCACCGTCCTTCTCTGAATATTTCTCTCTTCATTCCTTTCGTATTATCTTTTAATATCTGATAAGGTTAAGTGCAAGAGAGGACCGTTGAGTCCTAACTTCGCCTTTGTAAAAGTCAAAAAATAAATAAATACTTCTTTTATTTTCGATCATTATGATCAACTTCATCTTGGTTTTATTTCCCTTTCCATCTTCCTGTAATATGTACTTTCTTTGCGAATTTATAATTCTTTCACGTTTTTATTTCTACAACTTCAATTAATCCCAAAATCGTCTTCATCTTCTTCGCTCTTCCAATTCCCTTCAATACTTCTCCTTCACAATTTCTCTTTCCCCCTCTTCAAACTTTCTTTCTCATTTCTTATTCCTCCTCTGTCCTGTTCTTGTACCTATCACTTCCTCCCCTCAATTTATGGACCTTGATTCACTTTTGCTCTCACCCTTCTTACAGTCTGTCCAAGCTAAGAAGACATTCTGTCAAGATGGGAAAATGACTCCAGGATTGCCAATATTGGTTCAAAAATTATAAATTTGGTCTCAAATTGTAGATCACAATTTTTCCTACAATTTGAGACAAAGTTCATAATTTTTGAACCAATACTGACCAAACTGGAGTCATTTCCCCATCTTGCCAGAATGTCTTCTTTGTTGGACAGACCATACTTTCTTATTACTTTTGCGCCTTTGTTGTCTGTACTTTGTCTTTCTCGGTGTGAGGGGGTGGAGTGTTAAGGGGGGTGATGGCACCCCTGTTTTGGTTTGAACCCTCCTGCTGAGTTAATGGTATTTCTGACCAGAAGCTGGTAATGATAGTCTTTCTAAGACACTTAATCGACACAATGTCTCAGGAAAGATTAAGGTACTCAAGGTTATGAGATTTTACAACCTCCAGATGGTTAATATAACAGTCTAATGGTGATGAAACTCGTATCAAAATAATATAAGAGTATACACACCGATATCACAGTCCTTTCTTACAATGTTCCCATTCAAGTATAAGACTATCCAGCAAAATGAGAAGAAAAATTCTTGAATTGATTCTCCAGTGGTACATTTTAATGATTAAATTAAGAAAATGCACATTATTAACAACTTTTCTCAATTTGATTGACTTCTGCTAGCCTGGTTATCTTTGGTAGAAAAAAATCAATTTTAGGCAGATTTTCACAGAAATTCATACATTACTATTAGTGGTTATTGGACTTGCTGGTTATGTTATTACATAGGATAATACAACAAACATTCATTTCTTAAGTTTATAAAGATTCAAAACGAGAATCTAGTACATTTGAATCAGTATTTATAATCTATAAACTTTGTAGAGAACTGGATTCTGAATGCATTATTATTTGCCTGTTATAGGATATCCTGTTATGATTATTGTTGATATTTAGTATAGTTTCATTTCATTTGCACCTACATGAATATTCTGGGGGAACCTTGTGCAATTATTATCATTTGATAATGTTCTTGTACTAGAAAATTTATGAAAAAACAAATAGGGATCATTTTTCTAACATAGCTTATACAATTATTCTCAAATTAGCCTTGTTTTTGATTTAGTTTTATGAATGTGAGGCTTTTATGGCTTCAAAACCATTTTCAACTACTTCATAGGCTTAATTCTTCAGGTCTAATATTACAATATTTATTCAGGTCTTGTGTTATAACGATAAGATACAGTATCACTACGATAGATGGTACAGTGTCGTGTCATTACGATATGATGCATCGTTTTCGAAACGATGCTGAGAAATTCAACTTAAAAAGGGATAAACCGCAAGAGAGTTCATGTCAAATAATAGTTTGGAATTTTGTGGCTTTCGTAGCACACTTAAAAACCCATGTAGGTGTACCAAGTTTTATCCTCCTGAGGCCAAGAACCCACACAATACTTGACTAGTCATCCAGTATAACAATACAGAAACCTGATAGCTTAATGACTACTGTAAATCATCGAATTGCTCCAGTTAAAAAATACTCGTTTAATAGTCCTACAAACAAAGAAGACATTCTGGCAAGATGGGTGAATGACTCCAGCTGGATTAATATTGGTTTAAAAATTTTAAATTTGGTATTCAATTGTAGGAAACATTTTAATCTTCAATTTAAGATAAAATTATAATTTCTGAACCAATATTAACCGAGCTGGAGTAATTTTCCTACCTTGCCAGAATGTCTTCTTTGCTTGGACAGACTATAATATCTGATCTGCATTCGTAACCCACTTGTTTGACTAAGTAATGAGGTAAATGATGAAAATATGCTGAAGACTGTCAGAGAATCAGAACTCTGATGCTTCTAGAGCCGGAAGCATTAACCACAGACCACAAAAGTGGGTGATCTATCTCTTGATCGAAGACAATATTTCATTGGTGTTTTTTCGAGAACGGCTGCATCATTAGAGAGAATTTGGAAGTCAAAAGTGCATAAGATTGATTTGGGGCTTTAGGCTGAATTGGCGGTGATTAAAAAAAATTTAAACGTAAAGTTGATCCTAGAAATTGATAATAATTTGAAAATTCGACTGAGACGTTGGCGTGTTCGAAACAATGGTCCTGTACCAAAATTGATATTATTAGTGCGTTTTATTCAATTTTGATAATAATTCGATGAGACTAATGTTTTGATGATAATAATGTTTGGGAATCAAGTATTATTTCAAAAACTTTCAACAATAATAATGAGAGTGTAAAATAGTCAATATACATCAACGTATGGAAAGTTGAGACATAGACATTAATTTGTTAACTTCTTGTTTATGTAGTTTGATAAAAACAAGTTATTTTCAATAATATTAAATAAGAAATTCCTTAAACTTATTGACGAGAAAACCGTATGTAACCAATTATTTAATTTGAACATTTTAAAAAGTTGAAATGGAATAATATACATTGTCAGTTCTAAACAAGTGCCTTAGGGCTATTAGCTATGAAATATCCCTTTTATAGAAGAACGTAAAAGCTATAATGTCAACAAACACTTTTAAAATATCAAGTGCATGAAATAAGAGGAAAATACATGTGATACAGCTAGACTATTACCCAGAGTAGATAGTAGATCTCAAGCAGTGCTCCATTACCTGAAACAAAGATAAATTCCATTAGAAACAAAATAGAAATAAAGTTTAACCAGAATGAAGAGCATGAGAAGAATAAGAAAATACTATAACTTGTAAAAATCGAATTCAATATAGAATAATTTATTATTATTTAATAAACCATTGCATTTTAAATCTTAATAGATTATTAGTAGTTCACGAATTCAAATGATAATTGCATGTAATTTACAGAAAAGTTTAAAGTAAGGAAACCGCTCAGCAATAGCAATATTCCAAACAAAGCTCGTGTACTATCTCATACGTTCACTATTTTACTATTCATAGGCTTGAATTACTATCTCATACGTTCACTATTTCACTATTCATAGGTTTGAATTACTAAACATCACTGGCGGCTCGTGCCCACGAAACAGGTGAAGTGCAGTAAAGTAAAAGATACGGGCACTTCACCTGTTTCGTGGGTACGATCCGCCAGTGCTAAACATGTAAACGCATAGTTAGCCAAATAGCTTGATTATTTCTGATACCAACTTCTTTCCAAGAACATCTCACGATATTAGATTCAATCAATAACAATTGGTCATCGACATCCCGGTGACAATACAATAGTATATCACACTAAAAATTATACCAATCATCATATAAAATACTCCAACTCAAGTAAAAATTATAGTACTTTGTCTCAAAGTAAAGCGTAGCCGCCAAGTCAGTTAATAACTGATCTTACTCAAACAAAAATTACTGCTCTCTTTAGTAAAAGTTACATAGTATTGAAAATAACAGTTAAAAATAACAGTTATCTCCTGACACGGGATATAATCATCAAACTCCAGCCTCAGGAAGGTAAGGTATAGTGTATTCAAGCAAAGAAGACATTCTGGTAAGATGGGAAAATGACTCCAGATCAATCAATATTGATTCAAAAATTATAGATTTGGTCTTTAATTGTAGAAAACATTCTTATCTAAAATTTGAAACCAAATGAATGATTTTTGAACCAATATTGACAGAGTTGGAGTCATTCTCCCATCTTGCCAGAATGTCTTCTTTGCTTGTACAGACTGTATAATTAATTTTTCACAACAATTGCGGGGCAGTAGTCAATGGGGGATGGAATGTCTCATATAATTGCAAGGAACGGCTTTTCAGCGATCAATGAGTAATAGGGAGGGTTGGAAATGGAACAATTCTACGAGAATATTCTCAATTATTGATTATTGTATCATATTATCAAGAAATTGTTGTTTGTTACAGTGGTTAACTCGATTATCTCGATATAAGAGGGAACTTGTCTTTATTTCTGTAGAAAGAGTGATTCTCTTAATGTTTAATTCATAATTGACCTGAATTTTTTATCAAAAATGGATCATAATATTTGAGACAGAACTACTTCAAACTACTAAAATATAGGGGGATGAACCGTTGAAAAATTTGACAAATGGACGATATTTGAGATAAAAAAAAACTGAAAACAATAAGGCGAAAAACCTCAATTACAGCATTTTGAAATACGTTGTACAGTAATAATTATGATTTGAAAATGTTTAACAAAAAATAATATTTTTCTATATTTAATAGAAAGTAGTCATTTTCGATTATCTTGACATGCATAAAATTGATCGACTTATTATTCGACCTATTTTGAACATTATCCAGCTGCTTGCATCAGAAGTTTCATGAAATGAATTGAAATAAATGATTAATAAAATTAAATAAATAATTATCGATGATGACGAGAATTCATTAAAAATTAAGCAACTGTTTGTCAAATTGTAAAAGTTTGTAAAATTTCATATTGTTTCACAAAAAACCATGGATGGATTTAAGCAACTAGTTGCCTTCGTACAAAATTTGTATCTCGAAGATAATTTGGAACAAACAACAGAGATTACCAATAAGTTGAATTCATGTAATATGTATTGAACCTATTCCACCTAGTTCCATTTTGTTTTGTTTCTAAGCTCCTCCTCCTTTGCTAAGTGGGAGTGACCTACCACTGGTTAGCTCGGCCCGAGTGGGAGTTGAAAATCAACAGCCAATCACAGCGCAGTATGTCATATTTCAACAAGAAACACTTCACAAAATGGCTGTATTTCATTGCTATAGTTAGGTCAGGCGAAGAAGACATTTTGGTGAAATGTAAAATATCTCCAACTTCGTAAATATTGGTTCATTTGGTCTCAAATTGTAGAGCAGGATGTTTATTTTATACAATTTGAAACCAGATTGATAATTTTTGGAATAATATTCACCGAGTAAGAGTCATTTTCCCATCTTGCCAGAATGTCTCCTTTGCTTGACTACAGCAGATTTTGCATCAATATGGAGAAAGATTCTATCCTTCAATCTCTAGGATGATTTACACTTCAAGGAATGATAATGAAGTTAATTCTCCAAACAATAAATTACAAAACAAATACAGAATTCTCTATTTTAGGAGTTGACTACAATATTTTGTACAGACCTTATCTATGACAAAATAATTTTATCATTTACAGAGAACATTAATCAATTTTATATGAAATAAATTATTTTTTGGTCCTGCTAAACCCGTGGGGTTTTCAGCAGGTGCCATTTCAATACAAAAATTATTCATTCAAAATATTATTATTAATTTACATTCAAAATAATTCATTTTAGATGTTGTCAACAAGTTTAAAAAATAATTAATTTCATGTCATTGTTCGATTTTTCTGTTAAATATTTGTTATTGATGGATATTTGTTAATTATTTATTATTGTTCATAATGGAACTGTATTGACAACAATAAGTTAATCGATAACACTATGGCCGTTTAAATAGAACACACAATTTTGTAAAGTATACATAACTACATGTCAAGCTTATAATATTGTATAAGAAATCTCATAGCTAACACCTATCAAATAAACCATTTAAAATCATCATAATATAATACTGTTCAATACTTCCCAATAAGAAACAAAGTCTTTAACGCTCAAATAAGAGTTCTTCCTGCAACGGGAAGAACCGCTTAAAAGGTATGACATCACCCTCCTGGGATATTCACCCCAGGCTAAACGAGTCACCCCACAATTTCAAACGAGCAAACACCAATTAAATTGGAATGAAAGATCAGAAGTTGAGAAACTGGATGATTTGATCAGACAGTGTGAAATTGTTTCATACTCTCTTTCAAAGAAGAGATGATCTTCTGGGAGAAGAAAGAAAGAAAAGAAAGAGTGAGTGAGAGGAGTAGAGGAAGAAAGATGGATACTGGGAAGAAGAACAGAGCGAGAGAAAGAGTCAATGATAGGAATAGAGTAAGAGAGAGAAAGTGAACGATCAAGGAAGAGAGAGAGAAAAAAGGAAAGATGAGAAAGGTCGCTTTTCTAGAGTTCGAGACGTTAAATCTATAACCGCTAACCCCTAGAAGAAATTCGCTATGTTTTCCATTGCATTAAACTAAAGTTATTATATTCCGTTTAGGATTTTTTGCCGACGTTGAAAATATTGCAGTTGGAAACTAATTTTTGAAGTAATAAAAATGACTTTCATCTTCAGCCCCTCTCTGAAACGCATGCACATTCTTTTCAAGTGAATTATTAAATTTTTAAAGGAATGTTGGTCTTGCTTTCTGTGGGTTGGATGGTCCACATGAAATTATTTAATAATATATTGATGAAAAATACTTGAAAGCTTTTCAAAGTATGAGAAGTCTTTTATAGAAAAGCATTGGGATTTCCCAAATTAAATATTGAACACTATTTCCTAATATGTGATTAGTAAGGATTGATAAGGAATGGTGATTTTGGTGATCTTCCTCGTGTTTTCGGACTCTCTTAATCCGGAAGAACTTTTAAAAATTCAAATCACAGTGTCTCATATCTAGAAATTCCATGATTTCCCATCGACGGAAATTAAGGTTATGGTGCCAGTGGAACTTTCCTTTTGGAACTCCCCACCGAATACGGCATACGAATACATACATTAGGCGGGTATTACACGATAATAGTTCTATGACATATCTCTATTATCAAACATCTGTTATGATGAAATATTACCGTGTAATGAACCAAATATTATAAATGATCATATTCTATGTCATATGTTCTCCTATAGAGAACATATTATAATATCTTTGATAATAGATGTATGACATAGAACTATTATCGTGTAATACCCGCCTTAGTAAGTATGCTTTCACTTTCATACTTATTGTGAAGACACTTCGTAAGATTTCACGAACCAAAAATACAAAGTCAAGGCAGAAGCTTAGCCTAAATCAATAATTTATTGCTATAAGAATTTAATATTGCTATTAAGTTATGCTTTATACCATCATATACATTTTGGTTTATTTCCTTCGAGTTTATCTTATTTATATGATATTTTTGAAGCTCTGTCAATAAATTAAAGAATTGCCATTCCCTTATTACTACTATTTCACATTAATTTACTGATATTTTTTGTAACAGCACACTCTTTAATACTTATTGAAACTGATCTTCAGAGAATGGCAACAAATATTATTAATCTATAATAAATGCCCAATTTATCATTACAATTTAATATTGGAAATGAGTCAACATGCACGAGCTCACGAGTAACGATGACAGAGAATGGAATTACTGAAGCAATTTTGAGTAAAATGAGTCTGGTCGAGACAAAAATAATTTCCCAGACAGAAAAACATGTCACAATAAGCCGAACAATTCATTTCCTTAATTGACAAATTTCTCTCAGGACCCTTTCTTGGAATTGTGCATCATTTTTCGAAAAACCACATCCCCTCCCAAACATATTTTTTTGTTTTTCTGACTTTTCGACCCTTTGCTGTGAACTCTACTTTTTTGTTGTTCCCTTCCCTATTATCATATACTGCCTTTTTCAATTTCACTTCCTTATCAATTTTCTTCATAGTATCAGTAGAGAACTTGGGTGGAGTAGTATTAATTCTTCTGTACTCTGTTCTTCTATTTATTTGCCAATTAACGAAAATTTTTCCCAATTACAGCTTTTCCTTAGATAGTTGTATGATTCATTCAGTTCTCTTCTTAAATTTAAATTTTTTCATTTTGTTTCCATATTTCCCCCCTATTCTCCTCTATCAAGCTCTTTATCCCTTCCCACTCTACAAGAATTTCTTCCCATTCTATCATTCTCTATTACCTCCCTCCTCCTCTCTTCATCCTTTCATTTTGTGATCTTCTTCTCCGCCCTCTAGTTTTCTTCAATTCCCACTTCTTCCTCTCCTCACCTTTCTTCTTTCCGATTCCCTATTCTCGTTTCTCCTTCACCACTCATCCGTTACAAAACTTCACCGCCCCAAGCGATCATCTCAAGAATAGTTTGTGGTCCGGCAAGTGAAAAAATCGCATTCGCTGACCGGAACGACGCATTCAACCCCCAAGATCAGGGTTTGGGGGTCTACACTTTTTGCAAGAGAAAGGGTGGACATGGCGCCACAATAAACCCCCCTTCCTCAAACCAAACCCTCAACCCCTTCCCCCACTTGACAATAAAGCCGTTTATCTCATAGTTTACTGGTCATCCAAGCGTTTACTGTAAGTATTTCAAGTATTTACTGTTCATAAGAGTATGCGACATTAATTATTATGATGTACAAAATACTTAGTAAGGGATAAGCCCAGTTTTCCTCTTTCAGATTACAACTTTTTTATAGATAATAGGAATTGTGTTTTTAATGTATAAATTGTCAAACGATAATTAAGTTAATAATGATGAATTAAGCAATTATATTGTTGTCCAATTAAATGATAATATAAATTATTTATTATCTTGGCAGTTCATATATGGTGGTTGAGTCTAACAATATGAACAGTTTTTGTTCGGAAAATCAATATTTTTCATCAGAATATATATCTATAATTATGAAACACAGTCATCATTTCTCAAAACTTGGATCAATTCGGGAAAAATGAAAAAAAACTTCCCATCTCTTGATCACACATCACTCTTTTGAAATCTTTGAGTTGAACCAGTCTCCCAAGATTCAACAACTTGTGAATGTGAACTCAATATTGTCATTAAATCATGTAAATTTATCGAAATTTGGGAAAAATGCGTTTCGAACATAAAATTCTCCAGTTTTATCCAAAAAATTATTGTATTTTATCGAATGATTGAAATCATAGACTTAGACTGATTAAATCATAATCAACAATACCAACAGAAACAGACATCCTCCTTGAAAACTTCACCAACTTTAGATCAAAATCAACCCGCACTACAACTTCTCATCTCCATTGAACACATCATCCTTCTAGTTAGATCTACTCCTTCTACAGATCATCCTCTTTGAGTTAGACCGATGATTGGGGTGGCTCAAAGCACTGCGATGTCTCTGTTTTAGCTCACTGCTATAGTCTGTTCAAGCAAGGAAGACTTCCTGGCAAGATGGGAAAATCACTCCAGCTCGATCAATATTCGTTCAAAAATTATAAATTTGGTCTCAAATTGTAGATTAGAATGTTTCGCACAATTTAAGACTAAATTAATAATTTTTGAATCAATATTGACCTAGTTAGAGTCATTTCCCCATCTTGACAGAATGTCTTCTTCGCTTGTACCGACTACGGAACGCAACGCATCAATAATTCGCGAAACGGAAGCCGACTATACAAACGCACAGATGATACCAGTGCACCCCAAACTGTATACTGCTGGGTTGGGGGGAACGTACTTTGGGGGCGTACTTACTGCTTCTTGCCATATATCACCATTCCAACTTCACCTAGCAGAAGTCTGGCGGAATTCGCAGCGATTGCCTTTGTTGCTTGTTGTTGTGATTTGGAAAGGGTCTCTGAATAATTGAGCCGTTTCCGAGAGAACATCAGCCGGAGAGAGAGAGAGAGAGAGAGAGAGAGAGAGAGAGAGAGAGAGAGAGAGAGTCAGAAAGAGAGAGAGAGAGAACCTCAGCCAGAGAGAGAACGTCACAGCGAGGGAGAGAGTACAAGACTTGTTTGAGAGAGTAAGATGGGAAGTGAGAGTGTTTGTTTTCATGAGGGTGAAGCCCACAAGAACTCATAGGCTTGTGCGTGGGTAATGAGATGAATCATAGACTGTGCACAAGTATTGTTAGTGACTAAAAGAGGGAGTGAAAGAGTACTAAGTAGTATTATTTTGGAAAGTCTGGCACACCTGTGGAAAGTCTGGTAACCTAACCCAAGGTCAAGGTCAAGGTCAAGGTCAAAAAAGACTCGATAGAGAATGAGAGACTTTACTTGTACAACCGTATGAGGTTGGGATTCTGATTGATAATAATCGAACAAGATCTTGAGAATTTGTCCAATAGGAAATGTTTTGGAAGACAGTTAAAAGGTGTGCTTGAAAAAAAATTAGAAGAAAGTATAATCTGTCCAAGCAAAGAAGACATTCTGACAACATGAAAAAATGACTCCAGCTCGGTCAAAATTGTTTAAAGAATTATAAAATTAGTTCCAAATTCTAGGAAACATTCTTACTTACAAATTGAGACTGAATTCATAACTTTTGAACCAATATTGACCGAGTTAAAGTCACTTTCCCATCTTGCCAGAATGTCTTCTTTGCTTGAACAGACTATGAAAGGGAGTGTTGTCGAGAAATGAATAGAGAGACAGACAGAGAAAGAGAGAGAGCGAGAGATAGAGAGTATTCTTAAGATAATACATAAGCATGAGAGTAAGAGGAAAGGAGAGTGATTAAGAAAGGTTATTAAGTGATTAAGAAAAGTGATGAAGAAACGGAGAGTGAATAAGAAAAAGTTCGAAGAGGGGGGTTGAAAGGGAGTGAGGAAAAATAGTGATGGTCAGTGAGTGATAGAAGGAACAGAGATTATCTCAGATAGAGAGAGAAGAAGGGAAAGGATAATATTACAAGCAATGCAGAGAGTATTTGGAGAGAGATAGTGCGTACGTAGAAACATGGAATGCGAATTCAAGAGCCCAACGAGCTTCATTTTGAAGCGAGCGTTTGTCAGACGCACGCATAAATCAAACGCGAACGATCGCTGTCGTCGCTTACGAAAAGAGCAAGGGTGAGAAGAGAGAGAGAGAGAGAGAGAGAGAGAGTGAGAGAGAGAGAGAGAGTGAGTGAGAGTGAGAAAGGAAAAGAAACAGGAAGAGTAAGAGATGGTGATGGAGTGGTAGAGAGTTAGAGTGATAGAGTGATAGGGAGAGAGAGATAGAGTGAGTGAGAGGAAGAGAGAGTGATAGAGAGTGTGAGAGAGTGTGAGAGAGTGATAGGGAAACTCCCAAGACACTCGCTCTAGCAACTACGCCCAGCGTTTATTTATTCACTAGCAATTGCAAGTGGCAGTGGTTACAGTAACAGTCGATCACAGTCAGTGAGTCACAAGGAAGTAGATCTTCTTGTATGCGGATTTAGCTGCGTGCAATAGTGGGGGTAATAAATTAGAAAAATATAGCTAAAAAAGCTAAATTAGAATGGTCTGGATGTAGCTTTTTCTAGAGCAGAAAAAGCGATAAGCGATATGAAAACTTGTTGCATATATATTGTTTAAGTATTTAAACGAACATTGAAAAGTACTGATGTGATAAAGTACTTTTCGCCAGGCTTTAATTTCTAAATGAGCGGCGTTTCTTATCAAATGACAATTACAGGCTATCAATGTTTATGCAGCCTTGTATAGCAGATTGTAATTGAGCTCTAGTCATAACTTTTCCTTAAATATATTTTTTCGAAAGAATTTTAATCTATTTGTCTGTAGTCATGATATCTATCGAACAAGCTTTTCAAATTTGAAGTATAAATAGTATTCATAGATTAAAATGTTCACAAGCAAAATTAGACTTCACTCAAAATACAAGAATTGAAAACAATAAGCAATAAACAATATTTCTAGTGATTGAATGACAAACTTCAACAATATTTTGCTTCAAATTCCTGGAACGCCCAAAAACTTTTGACAGTTCTCTCGCACTAACAACTGGTGTCATAATATCATAACCATTAAATTTCCATTTAAATCACAACAAAAGTTCTACAAAAAAAAAACGTTTCCATAACGCGAGACCCACGGAACTATGGATAAAAATAACTTTATACAAGACTTATCCATAGATAGTGCCCCGGTAAAAATTATTTTTATTATTATTACTATTATTATTTTTTGGTGATACCTATGTCTTAATTATGGCGCATTAACAAACTGACAATGGCATTCAAGTCAAGTTTGACATTTTTTGCTACAAAATTGTGTAGCAGAGAACTGAAAACAAGTTGTTTTGTCAGCTGTATCATGTAAAACAACCGAAGTCGTCGCGTTATTCTGTAACGTTGCTTTGATAGTCACGCCGTGGTGCGCTGTGTGAGAAAAAGACCACTTGTTTGAGGGTGAATATTATGACTGGAGAATGAGCAAGTATATCCAAGTCTGTCCAAGCAAAGAAGACATTCTGGCAAGATGGGGAAATGACTGCAGCTCGATCAATATTAATTTAGAGATTATAAATTTGGATCGGAATTGTAGGTCAGAATGTTTTCTACAATTTGAGATCAAATTCATAGTTTTTGAACAAATATTGACCGATCTGGAGTAATTTTTCCATCTTGCCAGAATGTCTTCTTTGCTTGGACAGACTATAACACAGGAGACTCTTGAGTCGGTAACACGAACTGTACTGCGCTAGTTCCATTGATATAGTCTGGTCGAGCGAAGAAGACATTCTGGCAAGATGGGGAAATTACTCCAGCTCGGTAAATATTTTTCAAAAATTATAAATTTAGTCTTAAATTGTATAAAAAATACTGAACTACAATTTGAGACCAAATTTACAATTTTTGAACCAATATTGACCAAGCTGGAGTCATTTTCCCATCTTGCCAAAATGTCTTCTTTGATCGACCAGACTATTATAGCGGAAATCAATTTGCTGCCTCAGCCCTGAGGTAAGGTGTCAAATTTGACAGGTTTCGTGCTGTCTTCAAGAGTGGCAGTTGAAGGGTTAATGCAAGGAATGTTCATGCTAAAGTGAGCACATGTTGGAGCTATCGTGAGTATTTTGCAGTATTTTTTGTGGGTTGTAGTAGAAGGGTGCGGTAAAATTGAAGCGGGAAGCAATAAGTTGAAATCAAGTTTGTCTAACTTGGAATTCTGTTTTTGGGACTTCACTTGTCTTCGTCAGCCCATATCATGTGAACATTATTGTTGGCTAATTGTTTATTTATTTATTGAGTTATTTACAAATGAAACTTAATGGTAAGGATCAACAGGCTTAAGCCCAAAACTGTCCCTTCTCCAATTTAGAATACAATCCAGTTTATGTTCGTTGCTTTTCTCTCGCAGTCACACATTTTCACTCCAAAAATTTTATCTGGAGTGTTCATACACAATATGAGCAGATTTTATAAAATTTGTGTCTTTCTTTATGATTTTGGGATCAAGCTTGTGAATGAAACTAATTGTATTTTTCATTCAGGCCTTTATTTGATTTGTCGTTCCAACTTGAATTATTTTTTGTGCAGATTCAAATATATGCCAGTTTTAAGACGATTCCGAGATGATTTTAAAATTGATTCTATCAACAAGAGTATTATATAGCTTTTTAGATGTATTTCAAACCCATTTGAGAATTGAAAAATAAATGAAAATCAAATACCCTTTTAAAAACTTTAAAATTATTAAAACACAATTATTAACAAAATAATTTTGTGTTATTTCATCCACATTGATAATGGGCTAATGTCCCGAAACATGTCTGTGTTTTAATAATTTTAAAGTTCTCAAAAGGGTATTTGATTTTCATTTATTTTTCAATTATTTTAAATAGCCCTAAGTTCTGAAGTTCAGTTTCCATTTGAGAATTTATGGAAGAATGAATTGCTGGGTTAGAGCAGAGATAAGAGTTATTATTTTATCTCTTATATGTGGTTGTAGAATTTAGAATTTAATTAAATTACTTTAATTAAAAACTTAAATTTATTCATGAGGAATTTTCCTTGATTTTCAATTTGCTAATGCATAACAAATAAAGAGATGGATAGTTTTAAAGTCTTTGGGAATATTTGAATCTTGGATGATTTAATTCAATAATGTGTATCAGTGTCGTGTACTTAGTACATATCAGTAATTTAAGAATGAACAATCAGCTATCAACGATCGAACTTTCAGTACGAGATGACATTCGATGTGAAGTTTCGTTCATCGTTTAGTTTCATGGTTTAGTTCATCGATCAATTCAAGAGTTAACGATCAGCTGTGAATGGGGACCCTCAAGCCTTTGAAAAATAAATGCAAGAATACCTAATTACAATAAGTTAGTAAGCTAGTAAGACGTTCACCACTCTCAACAGTTACAATGTTTCAAAACAAAAATAACCAAAAGCTTCCCCAATTATAACATCACTCCATCTCTCGTAGCATATTGATTATTCCCCATGGAACAGTATTATCTTTATGCATAAGTTACTCTTGAAAATGTAAAATCACAAGCCGAGAAATACATTGCTTTGTGAAGCACGGGGGCAAAACAAATTACTGTACAGAAGAATATGCTAATACCGAGTACTGTAGGTAAACAAGTGTATTGCATATTCATAGGATGAATAATTGAGAGGTATGACGCGCTGTAACGAAACAGGTGAAGTGCCTATCTTTCAGTGTATGACTTCACCTGTTTCGTGGGCACGAATGGAGAGGTATGACGCGCTATAAGGAAGGAATGGGGAGACGGAGAGCTGCTAAGCCTGCCGAACGAATCTTCACTTTTCTTTTCATATCGGATGACTTCTTGGCTTATGAGTGGGGAAAGAATGTAAGATGTTGAGAGAAAGATGGGAGAGGGAAAAAAGAAATGAAGAGAGAGAGAGAGAGTGAGTGAGAGATACAGAGAAAGAAAGAAGGATGAAGGAAATTATAGAAATTATTAGAGGAAGGAAGTAGTTTTATGAGAATATAGAAGCGAAAAAGTGTGAGAGAGAGTGAAGGAAGAGATGGATTGAGTTGAAGGAAGAGAAAGAGAAGTAAAATATGAGAATATAGATCGAAAAAGAGAGAACAACAGAGAGTGATTGAGTAGAACAGAGCTAAAGAGGAGGAAAATATGATAATATGGAGCGAAATAGCATTCGAAAGCTATAAATAATTGAGTAGGCATATTTTTGAAATTATACGATTATAATAAGGAGAGGCAGAATTATAATACGTAGTAAAAGTGGAAAGAGATGAAGAAAGATTTAGTTGAATAGTGAGAGTGGAAAATTTTATTGTTAAATGAATAATATTTTTATAACTGGCTAATTGTTCATGTTATATCTGTTGCTCTCAAGATTCAGAATTAAATATTTTAAAATTCATTAAATCATCAACTGTTTCATTGAATTGTAAATTTGTGGTATTTTCATGGAAAGAGTTTGGAATTCCGTTGACTACGAAATTTTATTATCTTGTTTCAGTAATCTAAGTTTATATGATGAATTGGACCACCAGTAGTTGCATTACTACTTCAACTACTTGCATGTTCTGTTTATATCCAATTGTTCAAAAAATTATTATTTGTTTGACTTTACTCAAGGCTTTCCCGTATTAAAATTTGAATTCAGAAAATCTTTGTATATTCTTTCTAGAATTCATTGATTTTTGAAACCAGTATTATATCCTTGAATGAGCAACATTCAATGAAAACCTCCAATTAGTAAAGATATGTTGCAGTATGCATGTGCAGTTTGCAGTATGTTTGTGAAATTTGTCAATTTCTGGAATTGGGAATTTATAAATTTCCACCGTCAAACAGGTTATGAACCTCTATGATATATTAGCAGTTATTGTTATTTTGAAGAAGACATTTTGTCAAGATGGGAGAATAACTCCGGCTCGGCTAATATAGAATCTAAAATTGAGAATTTGGATCCACATTGTAGAAAACGATGTGATCTACAATTTGAGACCAAATTTATAATCTTTGAAAATTAAGAATATTGACTTGAAACTGGTAATTTCCCCATCTTGCCAGAATGTCTTCTTCTTGGATAGACCATACAACTGCCCTATAATATGCTTTCAACAAATTGGAGATGCCTGCTTACAAATAGAAGAACCCCTTTACCCCCACCCACCCCCTTAACAGTGGACACTCCTCATCTTTGAACGTGGTATTCTTGTTTGATCAATGTGCGGACCCTCAAACATCATTCAAGGATTAATTCCCAAAGGAAACGGCAGAAAGGACACGTGTCCTTGAAATTCCAGGCAGGAACGGATTGTTTTCAATTAGCGTTATGTTGACAGGTGGAGAGTGTAGGAGAGGGTGGAGGGAGAATGAGAGAAGGACGAAAATGGAATGAAGGAGGAATAGAGAAGGGTGGGAAGAAGAATGGAGGAGGAATGGAGTAGAATGGAGTGGAATAGAGGAGGAATGGAAGTGGGATAGAAGTGGAATGGAGGAGGAATGGAAGTGGAATAGAAGTGGAATGGAGGAGGAATGGAAGTGGAATGGAGGAGGAATGAAAGTGGAATAGAAGTGGAATGGAGGAGGAATGAAAGTGGGATAGAAGTGGATGGAGGAGGAATGGAAGTGGAATAGAAGTGAAATGGAGGAGGAATGGGAATGGAGGAGGAATGGAAGAGGAATACAGAAGAAATGAAGTGGGAGGAATAGGAGTGGAAAGGAGAAGGAATACAGAAGAAATGAAGTGGAATGGAGGAGGAATGGGAGTGGAAAGGAGAAGGAATACAGAAGAAATGCAGTGGAATGGAGGAGGAAAACAGAAGAAATGAAGTGGAATGTGGGAAAACAGCGTAGGCTAGAGAAGAGAAATTGGAAGTATGGGATGTAGAATTTTTGAAAGAGAAATTAGGAAGAATGAAAATTAAAGTGGAGATGAATTGAAGTCGAGTTGATTGAAGAAGAATGGAAGGAGAAATGGGAAAGGGTGGAGAGAGGAATTGAGAAGAATCGAATGAAGAATAGAAAATAATGAGGAGAGCAAAAGAAAAGGGATCTAATGACGGATGGCGAAGAATGGAGAGATAGTTGGAAAGGAGGGCAAAAGAGGAGATCAAACGAAGAAGAAGTAGAAAAATACAAAGAAGAAGAAGAATATGATGATGATGAGGATGAAGATGAAGAAGAAGATGAACAATAAGAATAAGAATAAGAATGAGAAGAGGAAGAAGAAGAAGAAGAAGAAGAAGAAGAAGAAGAAGAAGATGATGAAGAAGAAGAAAAGATGAAGAAGAAGAAGAAGAAGAAGAAGAAGAAGAAGAAGAAGATGAAGAAGATGATGATGATGATGATGATGATGATGATGATGATGATGATGAAGAAGAAGAAGAAGAAGAAGAAGAAGAAGAAGAAGAAGAAGAAGAAGAAGAAGAAGAAGAAGAAGAAGAAGAAGAAGAAGAAGAAGAAGAAGAAGAAGAAGAAGAAGAAGAAGAAGAAGAAGAAGAAGAAGAAGAAGAAGAAGAAGAAGAAGAAGAAGAAGAAGAAGAAGAAGAAGAAAAAATAAGAAGACGAAGGAGAGAAGTGAAGGAGGATGAGAATAATAATGAAGTGGAATGATGAAAAGGATGAAGAGAATGAAAAGAGGTATGGAGAAGTATGGAAATAGTGATGACTGAGAATAGAAAGAATTGATTAAGGAGGATTGAAAAAGGAATGGAGAAGGATGCGAAACGAATGAAAGATTATTGAAAGAGGAATGGAGAAGTACGGAAACAGAAATAGAGACGGATGAAGCTTTAATGTCACTGTGGAAATTGTGGAGAAGGTAAGGGATGACTGTGAAGAAGGAGTGAGGAAGAAAGAAATAAGAGGTAGAAGAGAGAGAGAGAAGGTGATCTCAGGTGGATTTCATGTTTAGAGAAGGAGCAAGGTGGAGGAGGAATGTACACATTCATGTAGTATTGACTCTGCGGTAAAAGGAAATTTGTCCATTAACCGTTCGTTTGTGTGGGTCAAAATTGATGGGAATAACGGAACAGCAGAAGATAAGGGTTATAAGACAGAAAGGAAGAATGAGAGTGATACAGAATGATCAAAAAGGGATATAAAGATGACGAAGGATGTTGAAGGTAGGAGAAGAAGGTGTTTGAATTACACATTTTTGTCGGTACGGAAAATGGTGTATTATAGTCAAGGAGTGAAATAAAATAAAGATAAGACAAATGATATGAAAGAGCGAAATGACAAGAGAAAGACGAAGCCTGTGAGAAGAGAAAACTGTATGGAGTTTATAAGACCTATAAAAATTAATGAGTGATTATTATAACTAAGAAGGAAAAATTTTCTATAATAGAACAAGAGAAGAAAAATCATTCCAGGTAGAATGAGGAATTCAAACGTAATACGAGAATCTGAAGTGTCAAGATGGAAAAATGCTTCAAGAAAAAATGAAATATATTATGAAAATAGAACTAGTAATTCAGTAATCATGATTTATCCAATTGTACAGGGTGTTTCAGGAGGAATGTGCAATACTTCTCAGGCTGATTCCTTACACCAAGTGGACAAAAGAGTTCCATGGGAGCAACACCCAAAAACGCTTTGTTACCGAGATAACAATGGCAGAAAATTGAGATTTTTCAAAATATATTAATTAATCTAATTTTTAGAGGCTTTAGTGAGGTTCTAAAAACATCAATTCCTATGTAAAATTAGCTTAGGAATTCAATGAAACCAGTCTGAAGTCTGTAACTTCGACGGTTATTGAGATAATTGGGAAAATATGCTAGAAAACGCCATTTGTCAACAATAAGGGTTATAACTGGATAAGGAATCATAAATTTGTATTTTTTTATCAATGGAAATTGAAGAGAGTCGGATTCTAAAGACGTTAAATTCCGGCCATTGTGTAAATCTTGTCCAAATCTCAGAAATAGCGATCAAAAATCGCAAAATCGCTTCTAAACACATATTCATCACTTGTGATATGTTTTGTCAAAAAACTGTATTACAATTTTTCACTTCAATGAACATTTTTTCTTCAAACATGGACCAAATCAGAACAAAATAAGAGTTTCACATTCATGATATCCAGAGGAAGACGAAGCAAAATAGAAAAAAATGAGAATGAAAAAGGAGTGCAACAAAGAATTAGAAGGATGAGAAAATGAAAATGTAAGAGAAACATAGAAGTGGTAAGTGAAAATACCGTCAAGGTAAATATGACGTCCACTGACTGAGCCTGTACTCTCAATCATCAGTGGCTTTCCCCCACCATCCCCCTTCAACCATAATTGTGAGGGGTTTTTGGGTGATGGCGAGGGTGTGGTTGGGTGGAGGTATGACAGTCGGGAAAATGTCACGTTCGACGCCACTCGGGTCGTGACTCAAAAACCACCACTCATCTCATGAGCATGTTTGCAGCTGGTTGGTGGGGAAACAATTTTTCAGTGTCCTGAAGAGATCTCTTCGAAACAGGGGAAGAATTGCTATTCAAATACGAAGTATAGGAAGAACAAGAATAACTATTGTTTTAAAATTTGAATCCCTAGCTGAGTATGTGTAGTATCCAGCGTTGACTATTTGATTCCCAGTTTCGAATGTAATATTGTGTTAGTTATCCAAATTGAATGAAAAGACATGATATTGTTGAACCACTGATTCTATTTAAAATCGACATACTGATTTCGATTGTTACACCATTGAATCCAGTTAACCAGAGATTGATAATGGTAGAGCAGCTGAAACCGGTATCTAGATTTAAAATAAAAGTGTGGTTCGACAATATCCTGTGTTTTAATTTAATTTGAATTATTATTGAAGCCTATTCATGAACTTCCTAGAAAGGTCAGTAGCTTCAAAACACTTAAAATACGTCTTGAACTTTGTTGTCTGTGTTTTTATCCGAGAATTGTATTGTATACTGTCAGATATATGAGTAAGTTATAAATGTGTATTGTAATCATAAATCCTGGAACTATAAACATACTATAGTATAATACAAGTCGCCTTATACAGGGTGTTTCAGGTGGAATGTGCAATACTTCTCAGGCTGATTCCTTACACCAAGTAGACAAAAAAGTTCCATGGGACCAACCCCCATAAACGCTTTGTTACTGAGATAACAATGGCGGAAAATCGCTACTAAATACAAATTTATCACTTGTGCTATGTTTTGTCGAATTTTGCGATTTTTGATCGCTATTTCTGAAATTTGGGTAAGATTTACACAATCACTGTCATCTAACTTTTTCTTTAGAATCCGAATCTCTTCAACTTCCATTGATAAAAAATACAAATTTATGATTCCTTATCCAGTTATAACCCTTATTGATGAAAAATGGCGTTTTCTAGCATATTTTCCCAATTATCTCAATAACCGTTAAAGTTACAATCTTGGAGCAGGTTTCATCGAATTTCTCAGCTATTTTTACATAGGAATTGATCATTTTAGAACCTTAGTAAAGCCTTTCAAAAATTATATTAATTAATATATTTTGAAAAATCTCAATTTTCCGCCATTGTTATCTTGGAAACAAAGCGTTTTTGGGGTTTGGTCCCATTGAACTTTTTTGTCTACTTGGTGTAAGGAATCAGCCTGAGAAGTAATGCACATTCCTCCTGAAACACTCTGTATATTCCAATATCAGTTCAATTCTCTCAAATCATTATATTTCTTGCTTGGCAAGAAAGCTCATTTTAATATGCTAGAAAAAAATACAGCCGACTCAAACCTTACCCAATACAAGCTTTTCTTTCTTGTTTGATCCAACCCCATATTATATTCTGAGCTTATAACTAACTTTATTTCCAGTTCTATTATCGAGGGAAAACAAGACAAAGGCAAATGTTATTCTGCAACAAAGAATTGAAAACGGCCTCAAATGCTTTCTGTAACTGTTTTGTGTATCAGATGCAGGAAATACATTCTGTAAAAGGAGGAGAAGAAGAAGGAAGATTGAGAGGAGGATGAAGGAGGAGGGGAGGAGGAGGAGAAGGAGAAAAAGAAGAAAAAGAAGAAGAAAAGAAGAAGAAGAAGAAGAGAAAAGAAGGAGAAGAAGAAGAAGGAGAAGAAGAAGAAGAAGAGGAGAAGGAAGAAGAAGAAGAAGAAGAAGAAGAATTAGAAGAGAAGAAGAAGAAAAGAAGAAGAAGAAGAAGAAAAGAGGAAGAGGAAGAAGAAGAAGAAGAAGAAGAAGAAGAAAAGGAAGAAAAAGGATGAAAAATTGGATAAAGATGAGAAAAAATATAGAAAAAAAGAATGAAGAGAAGAAGAAAAATGAAAGAATAATAAGAATGGAGAAGAAGAAAAAGGAGTGGTAAAGAAGAACAAGAAGAAGAAGGTGAAAAGAAAGGAGAGAAAGAAGAAGAATGATGGGGAAGAATAAAAAGAAAAGGGAAAAAAGGATAAGAAATTGGATAAAAATGAGAAAAAATATAGCAATATAGTGAAATAGAAAGTGAAGAAGAAGGAAAATAGAAATAATGAGAATGAAGAAGAAAGAAAAAGAAGTGGTAGAGGAGAACAGAAAGAAGAAGGTGAAAAGAAAGGAGAAGAAAGAAAAGGCAATGAAGAAATATAGAAGAAGAATCCTCCTCGTCTCATGGAGAGGAGAATGAGTGGGAGGAGGTGAAGAAAGAATAAGAAGAGGAAAGAAAAAAAAAAAGAATGAGGAAAATTAGGTGGAGAAGAGAAAGGAGAAACAGGAGAAGAGAAAAAATAGAATGGTTAAGAAAAAAGAAGAATATGAAGAAGTGGAAAGAGGGAAAAAGAAAGAAGCAGAATATAAAGAAGAAGAACAGAAGAAGAAAAAGAAGAACAACAACAAAAGAAAAAGGAGAAAAAAATGAGTTGTGAGAAGAAAAAGAGGGAGAGGGGGGGGAAATAATGAAAAGAAGGAGAAAATAAAAAGGAAGAGTAAAAACAAGAAGTAGAATGAAATATAAGAAAAATACGAGTAGAAGAATAAGAAAGAATAAGAGAAGTCACAAGTGTAAAGGTGCCTGTCGTTAAAATAAGAAAACGTGCGGCTAGACATAAAGGAAAACCAGGTTAGAAGGATAAGAAAAGTCGTTGTGAATAAAACCAACCTATTACTACACAAAGCGATGCCAGACGGTTTCATATCGAGGTTGCCTCTCACAAGATTTACTTGTGACTCAACTCTGTCCAAGAAAACAAGACATTCTGGCAAGATGGGGAAATGACTGCCGCTCGGTCCGTATTGATTCAACATTCATAAATTTCGTCTCAAATTGTAGGAAACATTCTGATCTACAATTTGCGACCGAATTTATAATATTTGAATCAATATTGACCGAGCTGGAGTAATTCTCCCATCTTGTCAGAATGTCTTCTGCTTGGACAGACTATACTGTTTGTGATCAACCTGCTCTGTATGTCGAATATGTATTAGATTGTGTCGGATAGATATACTGTCTCGAATAAAATATTTCTTCTTAGACGTTCTATTATTCATTTTCAACGCTTCTTCTTCTTGGTTTATCCAATATTCTCCTTTCAATTTTTGTCTTGGTTTTCTTCTAAATTTTCTTGTCAATTCTATCTCTCGCATATATTGTTGTTGTTGTCCTTATTATCCATCACCATACAAACTTCTCATATTTTTCTCCATGCAATACTTATTTTCTCTTAGGGCTACTGTATTCGTTAAAACTTGAATGAAAATCAAAGTACATTTTTTTTTTAATATTTCTATTTTACATTACATGTTCCGGCGATATAGCCATTTCCAAGTGTTATTTACAATTGAAAATGGCTATATCGCCGAAACATGTAATGTAAAAAAAATATTTTTTAAAAAAGGGTACTTTGATTTTAATTATTTAAAGTTTCATTCTCCATGCACTATTCTTGTTAAGAATTGTTTTTTGAATCTACTTATTCGTCTCTCTTGTGAATTTAGTTCTTCTCTTTTTTCCAATATTCCAATTTCTTACATAATATCTCTTTTTTCTTTTTTCAGTAGAAACTCTAGAAAAATTTGACCATGCACTGACATCTGATAGTTGAAACGGAAATTTCAGGTCAAATTTTTTGGAGAAAACGATTCAAATAGCTTATTATATAGCCTAAAATAGATGAAACACAAACAGAAATTTCAAAACGTCTTATTTCCAAAATTGAAAAGTTCACAATGAAGCTTATGTTAATCAAATCCACTTCCATTAATAACAAGTTTATTCTTAAATACTTCTTACTTCTGGCAGATTCTTTTCTACAAAGTTTTAGTCCAATTTGATCCCTTTTTCTCAATAATTTTCTTAAAATTTTTCTTTCTTTCAGTATTTTTACTCCAATCCACATCATTTGAACACTAATTTTTTTCATAATGGACATACATCTTAGTGTTTCGTTAATCTCAGGGCTACTTTTATCACTGTTTTTTATTTTAAAAAATTATAAAACTACCCTTTTTTAATTATTTTACCAATGCATGATGTGTTTCAACTAATTATAGTCATTTTCAAATGCAAAATAAACATGTTGAACAAAAAGGGTACTTTGATAAGTATTTAAATTAAAAAACAGTGGACATACATCCTATGTCTATCCTTTTCAATCCACTTCCTTCAAGCTAAACATAATATTTTTTTCGGTTTTTCATTTTCTTTCACTCATTTTTCCTTATTTCCTTATTCCTCTTCTTTCAACGTCCTTTCCTCTTCTTAAATCCTCTTTTCCCCCTTCTCTCATTGTCCCCTCTCCCTTCCATCCTTCTTCTCCCTCTCCTTTATCCTTCTCTCAACCCTTGTACAGGCTTAGTAGAAAAGGAATCGATAGGTCGTCCGTCTGACACAGAAGATTGGCTGTGGGTTTATTTTGCTTGAAGCCACCACTCAGTGCGTTTGCCGTCTAAACACGGGCAAAGGGTTTCAACCGCCTTATTATAGATATATATAGATACCCTCATATATAGCTTACATTTGTGTGTAGGCTCACATGAAAGATCAGTATCTATAGTCTTGTCGAGCGAAGAAGACATCCTGGCAAAATGGAGAAATGACTCAAGCTCGGTCAATATTGGTTCAAAAATTATAATTTTAGTCTCAAATTGTAGAAAACATTCTCCTCTACAGTTTTAGACCACATTTATAACTTTTGGTCCAATACTGACCGAGCTATAGTCATTTTCCCGTATTGCCAGAATGTCTTTTCGCTCGAACAGATTTTACCTTACTATAGTGTTACAGTGCACAGGTGTCTGTATGTATACATCGTCTGTCAATGCTCTGTTTCCTTTCTATAGGCTTGCAAATGTTCATCTTTTGCCAAAGCCTTCCCATTCCTCTTCTATCTTTGGCTATTTCAGTCTTACTTCATTCTCTTATTCTTCTTCATTCATTTACTCTTCTCTTATTCATCTTTTTTATATCATTTACTTCTTTACTTTTTTTCACTCATTTATATCTTTTATATCTCCTTTTATCATCTTTCTTCTATTTTATCACCTTTTATCATTCACTTTTCTCTTATTTACCTTCTTTTACATCTCTTACTTCCTCTTTCTTTACCTCACTTTATACCTTTTCTTTCATCCATCTCCATTTACATCTCTTATTCCCTTCTCTTTCTCATTCACATACAATTCATTCCCCCTCTCCTCCTTTCATTTCCCATTTCTTCTCCAACCATATATTAGTCCCCTGATTTCCTGACCTGTGAGATCATGAAACGGTTGAATGAAGTTAATTTAATGATTTTCATTTTTTATTTATTTTTACAATTCCGGCTTGATAGCATGTATCTCAAGAAAAGGTGATAATGAGTGAGTGAATGAAAGTTTACATTGAAAAAACACTTTTTACTGGAAAAAATTCTGAATTTTGGTAATAGTTCACTGTTAGAAAAATAAATTAAAATGTTCAAAAACATTGTAAATTTTCAAATAACTGGAAAAATTTCAGAGCAAAATGATGGATTATAATGAAATTTCAAACGGCCATTTTTTAGGTGTGATTGGTTTTAAAATATTTTGAACTTTGAAGATTAATAATTTGATTAACTCGAATTTTGTCGTTCAAATGTGAGTAGAGTGGATCAAATAAAAAAGTAATAATTCTGAACTAGTTTAATTTATAATTATTATCAATCGAACCAATCGTAAACAATAGATAATTGACAAATTCTTTTTCTTTTCCATCTAACTCATATTGTATAAGTGATGTAGACATATTCATTAATAATTGAATAAAATTTGTATCTAATATTATTTTGGAAAGAGTTTAAGAATGAGGAGGAGGAGGAACTGATGGTGTTGAATATGAGGGATGCTGTGACCAAAAATAGGCAAGAAGATGAGAAAGATAAATATATAAGAAAGAGATAAGAAGAGATAGAAAATGAGCAGGAATAAGTCTCCCCTGTACTCAGGAAAAGAGAAAATGAATTCGGTTAGGCAGGAAAACGATAACAAAATTCAACATCATTCAGCCAATGAGAGGGGAGCATTCCTGTAGTCGGTGGTGAGCTGTGAACTAGAAAAATAGCACTCACAAGTCCTCGCCAATCAGCTGTTTCTCCCCTATTTTTGCTGCAAGATTACGCCAAAAGCAATATTGGAATTTCTATGCTTGCATAAGGGGGAAGGTATGACTCTTACTAGTGGGGGAATATGGATTATGATTTCTTACCTCATATGCTAGATATGTTGCCATATAGCTCTTGTGATTCAGGTTGTAGGTTGGATTTACCCAAGGTTATTAGAGACTAACTTGTCCAAGGTTTCTAATAACCTTCAGATTTACCAAGCTGTTGTAATAATTTATGCTATTATAAGCTATAATTGTTATTGAATTGATTTCCATTTGAATAGAACTTTTAATATTTTGATAAACCTATTAATTCTGTTAAAATTCATCAAATTTTGGGCATAAATATTATCAAGTTACTTTATTTAATAGCTTTAAATTATTATTTTAGTCTCCTCAATATTTTCAGTAATTTCAATTTCTATTCAGACAATTTTTGAAAAATGAAAGAAAGGTCGATGATGATACCAATATTCAAACCATTTATTGATTTTATTTTTATTATTTTATTATTTTTTAAATGAAAAGACAAGATGTTGTCAAACCACTGATTTATTAGAAAATCGAGATACCGGTTTCGGTTATTACAGCATTATCAATCTCTGGTAAACTCGATTTTCTAATCTTTCAACTGGTATTTTCTAAAAATTCAACCAGTATCTCGATTTTCTAATAAATCAGTGGTTTGACAACATCTTGTCTTTTCATTTATTATGGATAACTACCACAATATCAATTTCACAACTACTCAAAGAGCTTTTCTACTTTCTATTTATATTACTTTCTATAACTAAGTCTATTTTCCTTCTGCACAATTATCACAACTATTCGTGAATATTGATGATGGCATGTTTTATGACTTTATTTCAGAATCATGAGGGATCAATTCCAAGGTTAATTTTTTTGCAAATGTTAACTATTACTTTTCCTCTTCTTGTTTCTTCTATACTTATCTTTATTGGGATCTGTTTTCTGCATTCGTATCCGTCATTTCAATCTCTCCATCCACTTTGTTTTCCACATATCTTCATTTCCTTACACATAATTCCTCTTCCTCCTTATGGTTCTCTTTCTCATTCTCTCAATTGTTATCTTACTATCTCCTTGTTTTCCTCTCACTCTTCCTCTAACGCTCTCTTTCCTATCTCCCCATCCCAAACGATCAATGACTGAAAGGTCCAGCTGTGAGTTACGACAGGGGTTACCCACCCACCAAACCTCTCCCCCCCACACACCAACAACCACTGAAGAGAGATGCCCCCACACACACACTCATGACGAATGATCTTCAGAAGTGGAACCCCTTGACGCCACTTCAACCCACTCCCACCCCCCAACCGAGCACCCCCACTTAGGGTCCGGCCAAAGTACTTTTCGGCACCAGTACCCTCTTTCCCCTCCTCGCCCCCACAGCATTCACAACCCCCCCACCCACAAATTGTTTACTTGTCGTTACTTTTCGCACTTACTCCATATTAGCGTAAAAATATTACACACTCTAACACAACACATGAACAAATAACACTTTGTTTTGTTTTTTGTAACACTCAAGACTCCCAGTTTTTTGTTTTCTGGTATAGTTTGTCCAATCAAAGAAGACATTCTGGCAAAATGGGGAAATTACTCCAGCTCTCTCAATATTGATTCGAAAATTATAACTTTGCTCTAAAATTGTAGACCAGAATAATTTCTACAATTTGATACCAAATTTATAATTTTTCAACCAGTATTGACCGAGCTGGTGTAATTCCCCCATCTTGTCAGAATATCTTCTTCGCTTGGACAGACTATGGACTCCCAGTAGTTTTTTGTTTTGTTTTTTGGTAGTCTCCCATTTTTTCCTATTATTTACATGCTTTTCTCTCCCCGACGATGACACACACTTTGTGTTTTTATGTATTATGTTTACTTGCCATTGTTAAGTGGTTTAGGGTTGACATAGTGGGTGAGGTTGACATATTTTTTTGGCTTGTCAACAGAAGATTATTTGTTATCGTGTTGCTGTTATTCGTATTGGGCACACCAACATTTTAGCGTAGTTACATCTTATTGATCAAATACTATGTATAGTCTGGCCAAGCAAAGAAGAGCCTCTGGCAAGATGGGAAAATGACTCCAGCTTGGTCAATATTTGTTCAAGAATTGTAAATATGGTCTTAAATTGTAGATTAAACTATTTACTACAATTTGAGATCGAATTGATAGTTTTTCAACCAATATTGACCGAGCTCGTGTCATTTTCTCATCTTGCCAGAGGGTCTTCTTTGCTTGGCCGGACTATACCAATTTAAGATCATGTAGATCATAACACAGAAGAGGAAAAAGAATGAATAACATATAAGAAACTCAGAAATTGTGAAATACACAAGGCGATATAAATCATACAGAAGAAGATGGAACGAAGAGAGGAAGAGTGAGGAATATGAAGAAGAAGTAGAAGAAGAAGAAGAAGAAGAAGAAGAAGAAGAAGAAGAAGAAGAAGAAGAAGAAGAAGAAGAAGAAGAAGAAGAAGAAGAAGAAGAAGAAGAAGAAGAAGAAGAAGAAGAAGAAGAAGAAGAAGAAGAAGAAGAAGAAGAAGAAGAAGAAGAAGAAGAAGAAGAAGAAGAAGAAGAAGAAGAAGACTTTCTCATGAGAGGTTACATCGTATGGGCTGAACTTGTTTTAAGATCAGGATCTGTTCGGAGTTTACCGTGATGCAGTGCATTGCAGCTCCACCCTAAGTTTATCATTCGACGTTTTCTTTGAAAATCAAGGTGAAGAGGAAGAAAGAGAAGAAACAGGAGGAAAAGGAGAAAGTGAAGGAGAAGATGAGAAGACAGGTGGAGTAAAATCTAACAATTTATTTAAATATAAGTAGTGAATGTGGAATGAGGTCATGACCTTAATTTTGAATATTCATTAGAATGTAGAAATGAGACTTTTGAACTCCATAAACTGTGGTTTATCAATCAAGTATTATATATTTTTTTAACGAATGAATAAATAAAAATATTGAATGAGGAACAGATGGTGTAATTCTAACACTGAACCATGAAGATGGAGAGATAATAGAGACGAAACAACTGTATAACATGAGGATATGTAGAATGATAGAAGAAATAAATATGAGATAGAAAGAACAAAGAAGAAGAAGAAGTGAGAATTGGAACGAGCATTAAATACAAGAAAGAGAAGGAAAAGGACTTCTCAAAAACTACATACTAGGGGGAAGTTTGACAGAACAGTAACTAGGTAGGGGGGAAATGGATAGAAATTGTTCAGCATGTATTGTACAACAAAGAAATAAGAGAGCAGAGAATAGAAAAATAGAGAATACGTACCTGATCGAACACTGATGAGAAGAAATGGAAAGATGAAAGTAAATCTTAGAACTTCATGGTAAAATAAGGAAAGAAATATTAGAAAAAGGAGTACTGTACAAAAAATTAGACGAGTGCAACGCAAGAAAGAATACAAGAGGTAAGGGTGGAAGAAAAAGAATAGAAAATAAAAGAAGAAGATGAAGATGAAGAGAAAGAGGAACACGTAAAACCTCGTCTTGCAAAGCAAGGGGATGAAACGTATAGAACACAATTGCCTTCTAAAACATTACGGCTGTACAATTTTCCACAGACGTTTATCTTTTCTAGTCTCTCTTTCTTTCCCTCCCCTATCATTCCGCTTTTTTATTAGATAAGAACGAATCAAGTAAGTCGGGGTCTATACACTTTTCTTCTTTTTTCAACCCTCCAAATGGTATCAGCACGCCAATAGCTGATACAATAGTACAGTATGTCGAAGCAAAGAAGACATTCCGACAAGATGGGAAAATTACTCCAGCTAGATCAATATTGGTTCAAAAATTATCAATTCGGTATCAAATTATAAATCAGAATATTCTCTACAATTTAAGATCAAATTAATATATTTTCGAACCAATATTGACCCAGTTGGAGTCATTTTCCCATCTTGCAAGAATGTTTTATTTGCGTGGACAGACTGAACCGGTAAACAGCAGATAAGCAGTGCACTCACGTTTACTGGCTTAAAATCCTTTCCAAAGAATACGAAAAAGGAGGGAAAGAAGGGGGACAAGGGGAGAAGGATGGATGAAAAGGAAGAAGAGAGACTTCAATGATTTAATGGAGTAAGTTTATATGTACTTGATTTTCATTGTGTTCTGGAGGTTTCTGATTTGTGTTTTCTGTAGGTTTACAACTAGATTGTTGCAATTTTTAACCATGCATAAGCACTGGTGGCTCGTACCCACGAAACAGGTGAAGTGCTCGTATATTTTACTGTACAGCACTTCACCTGTTTCGTGGGCACGAGCGGCCAGTGTGCATGAGATGTTGACAATAAATGTTTGTTGATTATCAATTATTTATACAGAAGATCTTATAATATCTAAAGAATCTCAAATAATTAAAAAAAATATCGGGATATGTTAGTGACGAGTTTGAATCTCTTAAGAAATTCAACTTGGAGAAAGTATTAATCACTGGCGGCTCGTGCCCACGAAATAGGTGGAGTGTCTTTATCTTTTACTGTACAGCACTTCACGATTTTACTGTACACACACGATATTTATTGAATCTGAACAATTTTTAGCTTACGTAATATTATGGTAAAGGTCTCAGCTACTCGAAAATAAAATTTTAAGAATGATCTCAAGAGAAAAATTGTTGTTCTGTGTGAAAATTTTATACTTCTAATTGGAAGAATCATATCAAAGACGCAGTTGAATAGAGCAATCGTATGAGAAGATTACTTTTGTTACATATGATACCTCAATAGAAGTTATAATAGAAGATGGTTCATTCAAATAGCGATTATTATTCAATTCCTAACAAAACTATTACTTACATAATCAAGATCTCGTGAGGCAATTCATGAGTAGTAACTTATCACAGTGCATTTCTTCTTACCTGGAACAAAAACGAAATGCAAAATTAGAATAACCTGTCAAGCCATGTGCCCACAGTTCAATATCGTATTAAAAATCATAGAAAATACGATATAATAGAATATATTTCAAATAAAACAATCGAATCGAAAGATCTTGTATTGTGTATACATTATTGAAAGTATTATGAGTTTTTAATAGGCATGTAATACTTCTTAACAATCGTTAAGTAATTGTTCAATAGGCTTTCAATAATTATTATTGATGTACTAGTACTTGGTGTGGTTGTTCTTGTTGTTCATATTCTTGTTCTACTTGTTCTTGTTGCACTTTTTCTTGCTGTATTTGTTTTTTGAGTAATAGTACTTTGTGTACTTCTTCTTGTGTGCCAGGCCCATTATATCGAGCAAAGAAGACATTCTGGCAAGATGGGAAATTAACTTTAGCTCTATCAATATTGTTTAAAAATAATTAATTTGGTCTTAAATAGTAGAGAACTAGCAGATGAATAATTAATTTCAATTCTATTCGATCACCACAATTAATTAATTTTCACTGTCTTATAAAACAATTCCCAATCCCCACTGGAACATGCATAACTTAGAACATGACGTTATCTTAGAACTCAACTTAAAACACTTAGAACATGATGGTACACAATATCGCCATTTGGGAATTACAATGGTCACATAGGCATACCATTTATGGATACGTCATATATGGTGGTACTTGGTAGGCATTTAATATGCAGTAAACGACACTCATTGGATATTCAGACGTAATGAAGTGGTAATTATCCTAGGAGGAGAAGACCATGGATGATTGATCTGTCTAACTGTCAGCCAAGCTCACTCTCTCTCTCTCTATCACTCGCTCTTTCTCTCTCACTCTTTCTGACTTCCTACTCACACACACACACTCTCACTCTATCTCTCTCTCTCTCTTTCTCTTATTTCATCCTCCTTGTCCTCTCCTTCTCTATCTTGCTTGCACTATCTCTGGCATCTGGCATCCCCTTCTTCTGATCAACCCTTCAAATCATCCCTCCAATCATTATATAATATATCATCATCAGCATCTTCGCTCCTCCCTTCATTTGCTTATTACATTGTTGACATTCAATTATTTAAGAAATTGGCTAACTTATTACTAAATCCGAAAAAATTGATCATAATATTTTGTGACATAGATGACACCAAAATAATTGACTGTTTAGTCTGTTAGTTGTACCTAACTTACTAACAGCTGATGTAAAGCATCTCTTGTCTCTTTTGAAGGCGATCTACCCAGGCCTAGCTAGATATCAACTCCAAATGACAACATCAGCTGTTGGAGCGCACAAGGAGCAGGCGAAGACGCCTAACTTTTGGCGTCAGCCAACTTCAGTAGTAGGCTAGTATTCATTATTTCTGCCCTCAGCTTCAGAAATGTTGATCATCATCAATTCCTCATTTGAGCTGAGCTTCAATTACTCAATTTCTCTTCAAGAGGATACAATGAGAAAATTTTAAAAGAACTATAACTCATGTCTCCATTTGTGGAAAATGAGGTAATCTGGCGAAGTGGAACAACCCTTGGGTCTCCCCACTATTAAAAGCCATACGCTAAATAAATAAATAATGAGAAAATGTATTCCAGAAAGAACATTGAATTAGAGGAGATTCTTGATGACGTGATTAGTGTATTCATGTTCATTATAGCCTATCAATCATAACATATAATTTGTTTTTCCTTTCAGTAATTACACTATTAATTAGTAGTAATTACACATTTCTTGATCTTTGTGTGTGCTATTAGTAGTAATTTCACATTTCTTCATCTTTGTTTGTGCTATTTCTTCATCTTATATGCTGCCTAGTCTACGTTTTTTATTCTGTGAAACTTCACTGTCAACATTGTACTTCAATTCCTTCAGTTTTACATTCATCTGTATTTCATTCTATCTTCTTCATTCTTGTAATAATTTTTAATTCCTAGTTATTCAAGTTAATCTATTTCTCAATTTAGCTCACGAACGGTCTTGTGAACATTACATTCTCTTGTACTCAAATTTTTTGTATTAAAATTGAACTTGTCAATTTGATTATTCTCTGTAATATTCTACAAGAAATGAATAAATTTGGAAAAAATTGAAATGTATGAATGAAATAATTTTCCCGGTTACAACTTGCATTATACGTCAAATAGTGTGGAATTTCGTATCTTACCAATCAGGAATTGAACTAGAGACATTCAGCTTCAGAACTAAAACAAATAATCGAAGTTTTCCAATACCGTTGTTCCACTACTCAATTCCATGTCAGCGCGAAAATTAGATGAAATGAATATATTCTTTATTAGCGGAGTTAGGACTAGGAAGTCCTTTCTACCACTCAAACTTGGATGAAGTATGATCGATATCAAAACAGATACTAATATGCAAAGATAGAGAGTAAATATGTATTAAATTGACCAAAAAAAGTTAAATGAATGTTTGTGAATAGGAAAAAATATATATGAAATAGAGAGTTGAAGAGAAAAAGACATTGTGAGTGATGTGGAACGAGAAAAATTGAAGCATTAAAAACTAGATTTATTATTATTTATTGTTAAGATTGCGACTTGATAGCAAGTATTTCAAGCAAAGGTGATGATGAGTGAGTGAATGATGATGTTTACATGGTGAATAAGAGATAGTGAAAGTATGCATGTGAATTGGATGAAGCTCTGAAGGACCGGACAGAGGTAGTAAGCGATCGGAAAGATTAGATTAGATTACTTTATTCAATTAGATAACAAAATTCGGTTTAGATTATACATTGTAATATAAATGAGTAAAACAAAATTATCCTATAAATTTCACAAAATAGAGACTTCTAGTAAAAATATGGAAAACGGTGATGTAATGAATGCAAAATTTATACAGATTTTAAATTGGAGGTTCTGCAAAATGAATAAGGAGTGTAAGTTATCTAAGTGAAAAGGCGAAGTTTAGACATATATATGTCCATTCTTGGGAAAGGATAATAAGGTTATCCTTTCCATTAACACTTGGCCTTGAAGAGAGAGAGAGAGAATGTGTGAGAGAGAGAAGATTCAATCACTTTTCTCACTCACTTGTGAGATTCTCTCCAAAGAGAGAGAGAGAAAAGAGATAGAGTGACAGTGTGTGAGCCAATACGCCGAGATTGTGCCGGAATTGAATTAAATTGAATTATAAGACTATATAACGATTGAAGAGGGGCTGAAAGGAGATGAGATGTGAAGATAGGGTAGGCAAAAGATGTTGCCGAGATGAAAATTACATTCGTATTTGGCTTTAAATAGATTTCGAGTCTTCGATGATGATGATGATGATGATGAACGTTGCGGGATTTCCCCAATAATTGATAGACGACGCTGTTAAAGGGACCACCGATGATCAGGGGGAGGGAGTGAGAGAAAGGGAGCATAGGAAAGCATTGGAATTAAGGAAAAAGAAGGGAGAGAGAATGAGGGGGGAAAGGGAATAGGATGGAATGATCAGGGGATAGTGGGAGTGAGAGAAGAGAGGCAAACGATAGCAAGAAAAGTAAGAGAGAGAGAGAGAGAGAGAGAGTTAGAAAGAAGGCAGAGGAAAGAGAAAAATAAAAAAACTGAAACTGATTTTAGAGTGAGAAGGAAATTGATACTTCTTGCATCGTGAGGATTCAAGAGAGTGAGTGACGTTCAATCACCAAATAAGAGGAAGAGGAAGAAAGGAAAGGGGAAGAATAAGGATGGAAAGAGGAAGAAGAGGATTGGTAGGAGAAGGATGATATTAGAAGGGTGATAACAGGAAGGGGGTGATTTGAAATGCCTTGAGTGATAATGAGAATAAAGAGAGAGATTTCCTTGTCACCAGCTGAGCGTTAATATCAAATCACTTCCTTCTCACTGTTTTCTTCTCCTTCTTCTACTCCCCTAATCTTCTTCTTCATCTTCTTCTATTTCTTCTTCTTTTTCTCTTACTTTTTCCTTTCTCTTTAATTTTTTATCTTTCACTTTCTCTTTCTCTTCTTCTTATTCATCTTCTTTTTCTTTTTCTTATTATTCTTCTTCTTTTTTTTCTTATTCTTATACTTCTTCTTCTTCTTCTTCTCCTTCTACATCTTGTCTTCCTTTCCTTTCTCTTCCTCTTCTTCCTCCTCTTCTTCTTCTTCCTCTTCCTTCTTCTTCTTCTTCTTCTTCTTCTTCTTCTTCTTCTTCTTCTTCTCTTCTTCTTCTCTTCATTTCCTCCTTCTTTTCATTCATAACATCTGTGTCTTCTATGTCATTCATAACATCTCTAACAAAGTATTTCCTCTCATTCAATGTTTGGATGTTATCATTATCACTCAATTAACAATACTCTAATCGTTTTGTAAAGTCATTATCACGGTGCAACAAGCTTAAAGTGATTTTAGAACAATTTCCTGTTTCAATCATCTTTGAGGCATCAATAAAATCATTTTTATGATTATGTTTCTATCACAATTTCCTCAGTTTTAAAGTTCAATCACAAGTATCGCAATCAGTTATCTTCAAGTAGTGAACTTTGAGTTTGGTTTGTGATATCTTCATGGAGAATTTCCTCTCATATCACGATATCAACTTCTATTCATAATCACCATAATTTCAAAAGGGATGATAATCTCATCTGAATATTTGATAAGCTTTGAATCTGTTAAATGCAAATTAGCATCTGAATTATGTAGAAAATAACCTAAATGTATGAGTGAATGTATGTATGAAGAGCTTAGGCATACCAACTGATTACCAGTTTCATATTCACTCTACTATAGGCTACAGCAAAGTTGAATGATCATCAACCAGGATAGTGGTAACGCTTGGTTAGCACGTTGATATTCTCAACCATAAGTTAGCTTCTGTAAACAAGTAACGGCTCAGAACAATTCGACAATTATTAATATTCTAGGAAATCATCTAAATACCTCCTAATTTACGTTATAATATTTAGAAATACAGTCAACGATATTTCATTCAAAATTTGATAGAAGACCGGAAATTCGAATCAGTTCAACAGGTGACAGAATCGTACATAGATCAAACGAACTTGATAACTATAATACAATAATTTTATAATAACTATTTGTTCTCCCAACATATAGTCTGGCCAAGCAAAGAAGAGCCTCTGGCAAGATGAGAAAATGACTGCAGCACGGTCAATATTGTTTCAAAAAATATTAATTTGGTCTCAAATTGTAGATCAAAATGTTACCTACGATTGAGACCAAATTAGTATTTTTTGAATCAATATTGACCGTGCTGCAGTCATTTTCTCATCTTGCCTGAGGCTCTTCTTTGCTTGGTCGGACTATACTGTCAAACAATAATCACTTTACCCACTTCATAATACATTTCTTGTAGATTATAGCAAAATAATTCAATAGCAATATGATACTTTTACACAAACTATACCGGTTTGAACAGGAAAATATTCTCAACATTTATCTTGGTTGTGAACAAAACTCTACGTTCAATGATCTCAAGTATTTCGACAAGAACAGAAACACACACACCGCTCCTATCCCTCCATTCCCCAACTCACATAGCAATCCACCAAAATGGTCAACCATGAGTACTGAGTAGTATAGGGCGACGTTAAAAGCACGTCTGTTTACTTGATAAACAGCTGCAGGTTGTTGGAGCAAGTGCCGGTTCAGGACCAATTCAATTCGTTCTTGGCATCTGTTTGCTATTAAATTATTTATGGTGTCAGGCTCCAACAGGATTGGAAAGAGCCGGCAACTTGTAGAACGGGATACTTGCAGTTTTCATCCCCTTCAAATAATGTCGCATTGTGGGGGAACCACTGGCGGCTCGTGCCCACGAAACGGGGGAACAGGTGAAGTGCTGTACAGTAACAGATACGGACACTTCACCTTTTTCGTGGGTACGGGGGAACGAGAAGAGTATTTTGCCTTGTTATGTTAGATTCGTGTTGTTGAGTGGGTATTATTATTTGTTGATGAATTTTCGTGATTTGAAATTTTTGTTCATCAATTTTGCAGTGTTACGGGAGATTTGAGTTGTTGAATGGGTATTAGTTGATGAATTAATTGTTACAAATACTATGGACTGCTTTCGGATGGGTGACCAGATTGTGACCAAGGCAAGTGTAACCTACCCTTATGGGTAGCTCCCCACAACAAAAGCCATATGCATATTTTTTATAGTTGAATTGTTGTATTAGGACGCAGTATAATTGTTTAGGACTAGATTTTTCTGTTTATCGGAGAGTACTTAACAATTCTCATTCCCACGTACAGTCAAAGAAGACATTCTGGTAAGAAGGGAAAATTACTTCAGCTCAGTCAATTTCAGTTCAAAAATTATCAATCAAGTTTTAAATTGTAGCGCTGAATGTTTCCTACAGTTTTAGTCCAAAATTTTCATCTTTGAATTAATATTGACCGTCTTTTTCTAGAATGTCTTCTTTGTTCGACTCGACTATAATATGATAACATTTTACGAAAACGAGAAGTATTTTAAATACCTAGAAATATTCTCGTATCTAAAGTATTTAATTGGGAATGTATTTGTTGATAAATTGATGGGATTGGATATATCTGAAGTATATAGTTGGATAATATGTATTTATTGGTAAATAAATGTCGATAATTTCAATTCTTCCATTCCAACATATGTACGATCTCCATCTTGTCTGAATAATAATTATGTCGTGAGGTAAATTGTGGATTATAACAAGTGAATACTCATCATAAGAAGTGGATAACCTAGTCATCACTATAAGTGATAGTTGGGAAATAGTAATCACAGTATTGTTTAGGACTAGATGAGAATCACAATCATATACTTATGAATAACACGTGGATATTGTCTGTCAAATATCACGAAATTTTTGTTTCTCCTTTTAACCAAAGTCTGTGTCAAAAATCATACAAATAAAATTAGAAACTCATCTGCAGTTCATAGTGAGTCAAAACCACTCATTATTTTACTAATAAAGTAGTTCCCACCACGAATACTAGGATACATTATAGTTTCTAGTATCCTAGTATTCATAATTTATCATGAATATTATATAATATTCATCAAGTCTACTGAATAAAAAGTTCTATAAAATATTCATTATTCATGGATATTCAGTTAAAAAAATGGCATTATTAGGAGAATCACAGGTCTCATAGTAAAATTACAGGTCTTTTAGATTGAGGAGTTTGAATAAAAGCCAAACGAACACACTTTAGTGACATATATCCTTATAATCTCGGGTTATTCAACCCGCAATCAGCGGCACTCGGTGATACATTGACCGCCGTCAAAACTTGATTGACAGTCGATCTCACCGCTTTAATAACTTTAGGTTTAGCCAATAACTTTTCCACCAATCACATCAAAGCAGATGTCAAACGCAAATATTGGCACCGGTGATAGATAGCACACGACATATTGGTCTGTTCAAGCAAAGAAGACATTCTGGCAAGATGGAAAAATGACTCCAGCTCGGACAATATCAGTTCAATAACTTATACATTTTGTCCTAAAATTGTAGGTAACAATCTGATCTACAATTTTATACTAAATTTATAATTTTTGAACCAATATTGACCGAGCTGAGGTCATTTTCCCATCTTGCCAGAATGTCTTCTTTGCTTGGACAGACTATACCACACGCCAATCAAATATCCAATTTGCGATTCTAATACAAAAATGTATTCACAGGATGACCTTTAAACCTCTCTCCTCCCCCCCTAATGTTGACCTTCCCTCCCCACTTTTCAACCCCCACCATCAACTCCCCTCAACAACCCCCCTGAACAACCGCCTAACCCTAATTGCTTTCCAATTCAAACGGATTAGGCCCAGCTTCATTTGTTTTGAATTGCTCGTTCCAATTTATATTTTAAACCAATTATTCAAGCACCAATACAAATTCAATGACGACCCGAGTGTTTTTGTAACTTGCCACCCACCAATGAAACTGTGGAAAAAATTATAATTTTGTTGAAGAAAAAAAATTGAATGGTCAATTGGGTCATTTGGGATGGTTTTGCGAAAAAATTGAACACATTAAAAAGGTTGGATGTTCTTATCTTCCACCACCCTTTCAATAAAAAACCGAAATATAAATGTTAATTAAAAAAAAATGATGAATGAGTTTTGAAATTAGAATGAAACGTAATTACGATGCCTAATGAGTTTGGAAATGTTTTTTTCAAGGTAAAGTTGATCGAAAAGTAATTAGATTACAGGCATGTATGGTTTCAAAAATAATGTAATTTTCATTGTTTTGTGGGTTTCATTCCAAATTGACTCGAATCGACTCAATAGATTAGGAAAGTTCCGAAAAATCGATTACAAGATATCAAAACAAGATAATTTTAAAACATGATTGGAGAAGTATAACTTTACTATATTTGATTCAAATCTCCAATGATAGGTATAGGAAGAAATAATAATGACTGAATAATAAAGGTACTACACATAAGCTATTTTATTAATTGATAATGGATATTAAACAAGATATTGAATAAACATGGTATTTTCTATACGGTTATCAATTCCTTTTTTATAGTGATCAGATACTTGTATACAAGCACATCAGCACTTGCCTTGGCCTTGATTATTGCGGAAGATGATGTTACAAGATTAAATTAAAATTGATAACTCACAAAATACAAGTCAATCATGACTTGTAGCAGCCCCACGTGCCTTGGGTGGCTTCCTAATGGGGCGACATCCGGATCCATCAATCGCAGTTGGAGACCAGTTAAATCTCAAGAGTCACTCTGAGTTGAGTTATGGCTTCCATTTCTTCCACTTCTTCTTCTCCTCCTCCTTCTCCTTCTTTTTCTTTTAATTCTTCTCCTTCTTCTTGTTCCTCTTACACTTCTAGCGACGCGTGTAGGGCATTTATCAAGCTGTTAACAAGATGTTGACACCCAAGTAGAATCTAGTCGCTGCCCTAAAGATGAAGGGGAAGATTTTGATTTTGGCTTCCGGCGTTTTGTGTCTTTAAAAGCTATGGGTTGTGTATCATCTGTCGTTTTTACTGTTTCAATCAGCTGTGTGTGCATTCATCTATATTCCAAGAAGCAAGAACGAGATCCCATTAAAATTGATACATAATGCGATAACAATACGTATAATATTGTATCATATTTTTTTAATTTTTCATTTTATATTCGATTTTCAATTGATTGTTTTATATTTGATAGGTGTGTTATCTTAATTTTTATTTTATTTTGTCATTAATTATTGATACGTTTGAACATGGTTTAATGACTTGACAAGCTCTGTTGTTTCATGCTCTTGAAATTTTTTCTCCAATTGAATCAGAATTCACATGCAATACTGAATATAGATGTCATGTGTTGAACGTTTCCACACCAGATCATGACAGACCATTTTCTAATAAGAACTTACCTTATATTTCATTGGAAAACACAACAATAATCTCTCTCTTCGTTGAAAAATTATATACAAGAAATGAACATGTCATAATGAGAAATAATAAGACATTGATATTGTCAATACCACTAATTTATCAAAATATTATCAATATAACCATTGGTTTTAGTAATTTAAATACTTATTAATCACTTAAAATAGTAATCTTAAATGGTTTCAGTACTATTGTAAATATTTTAATAAATTAGTGGTAGGGACAATAATAATAATAATAATAATAATAATAATAATAATAATAATAATAATAATAATAATAATAAAAGCCTTTATTGGTTCCCAACACTATACAATAATACAAAATAATATGTAGAAAGATTGAACATCTTTGCTAAACTGAAAATATTAAATAACATTAAGTACTGAATTAGCTAGCTTTTTTTTCAAATAGTCCAAACTCCATTATTAGTATACAAAATTGAATAAAAATGAAATGCAAAAATTTTCTTATCATTTTATTTGTGGAAACCAGGTCCTCTATTGGACATAGGCCTCTCCCAGGTTCCTCCATCTATCTCTATCTTTGGCATACACTGCCCACCTATCCCCAGTCACTTTTACAATGTCGTCTTCCCATCTGAATCGCTGTCGTCCAGGGACAATATCAATGTCTTATTATTTCTCATTATGGAAAAATACCACAATATCTCATCAAATACAATTGATTTTTAATTTCTGAACATGTCATAGTTTAATAAACTCATAAATTGGCAACTACACACTTCATTGGAAGGTTGAGTTAAAACATGAGTTTTTCCATTAATACGTCCATGAGTCGTGTTCTGTTCTAATTTAAACATGAGTCTTTTTAATGAAACATAAAATGAGAAGAATAAAACTAAACATGTCTCAACGAAAAACAAAAATGTCCTGAATCTCAACTTCCGGCTCTTTCCTGGAAGTTACATCACTTCCCAAAATGTGAATTTCGACTTCCGGACCCCTGTTAAACTTTCTGCCACACTTCTCCATATAATCGTTGATTCCTGTTCCTTTTTAAAATTTTGTTCTTTTTGTTCACTCATGTTTCTCCCCACCTTCTTCGTCCTTCCTTCCTCCTCCTTTTCTTCCTTCACCTCCTTCTCTTCTTCTTCCTACTCCCTTCCATTTCTGATACACCCTGCAGCGGCGTTTTGCCTAAAAGGCCACGTGCCAAGGGACATCCGAGGGGATGATTGGAGAGAGAAAGATGGATTAAGAAAGAAAGAGAGAGTGAGAGGGAGAGGATTTAGTAAGAGATCTTTAGCTATCTGCCTGTGGCCATCTGACTGGTGCCTGACAGCTGGAGGGATCCTCTTCACTCTTCGATCCCCTGAGATGAAATGTTGAAGATCTTGTCTACCTCTGACTTCTTTCTCTATTCTTCTTCTCTTTCATTCTCTTTCTCTTTTATCCTCTTTCTCATCATCATCCTCCTCCTCTTATACCCTCCTCCATCCAATTTTCATTCTCCTCATTTTCGTCACCTCAATTACTTAAATGACAATTTTTCCACGTTCCCTTTCTCTTATGCCCTTTCCTCCTCCTCCTTCTCCTTCTTCTTTTCTTCATCTTCTTCTTCTTTTTCTTCTCCTAATCTTCTTCTTCCTCTCTTCTTCTTCTTGTTCTCCTTGTTCTTTTTCTTCTCTTCTTCTTCTTCTTCTTCTTCTTCTTCTTCTTCTTCTTCTTCTTCTTCTTCTTCTTCTTCTTCTTCTTCTTCTTCTTCTTCTTCTTCTTCTTCTTCTTCTTCTTCTTCTTCTTCTTCTTCTTCTTCTTCTTCTTCTTCTTCTTCTTCTTCTTCTTCTTCTTCTTCTTCTTCTTCTTCTTCTTCTTCTTCTTCATCTTCTTCTTCTTATCCTTCTCCTTCTCACTCCTATCATCAATTCCAGTTTCTCCATTCCTTATTTGTTCTGTTTGTCAATGGCTCAACAGCCCAAGAAAGGCTACCAGGCCCAGGTCTTATTATTTTATACAATAATTGTATAATTGTAGTGATTATCATATTCTTATGCAATTTTCCCAGCTTCTCAATGTTCCATTTTTTTATTATTCCCACCTTTGCTTCCCTTCTACCTTATCCTATACTATTTATTTATTTTTCATTTCTACTCTCTGCAATCGTTCAATTCTCAATCCTTCTTCTCAATTTGTTTCCATCCTTTATCCTTATCCCTTCTCCTCCTCTTTCTCTTCCTCTTCCTACTCCTTCTTCTCATTCTCCACCACCAACATCTTATCTCCCTCCTTGTCCTCTTTCATTCACTTTTCTGCTGCTTCCACTCTTTGATCTTTCCAATCCTCTCTTCGAATTTAAATTGATATAATCTATTCCTTCACCATAATTGTCATGATCTTTTTTCTCTTCCGTCATACTTTCTGCTCATTTATCTAGTCTATTCTTTCCTCACTTCTTGACTTTTATCTCTCCCTTTACCTCTTTCTATTCCTCTCATCACAATATTCTTCTGACATTTATCGATCTCCATCATTCTCCATAATATGTCCCTACTTACAGTGGTCATTCATCCTCTCCCCATCTCCAACAATGATCTTATCAGTCATGGAACATCTTACTACAGTATAGCCTCTTATTTCGTTTCCATTAACCATTTACCTCTAATAGGCTGAACGAATTTTGGCTTGGAAATCTCTGGGTGGTATACTCGTAGTCTGTCAAAGCAAAGAAGACCCTCTGGCAAGATGGGAAAATGACTCCAGCTTGGTCAATATTTGTTCTATAATTATAAATGTGGTCTTAAATTGTGGAGCAGTGTCTTTCCCACAATTTGAGATCAAATTGATAATTCTTCATCCAATATTGACCGAGCTTGAGTCATTCTCCCGTTTTGCCTGAGGCTCTTTTTCGCTTTGACAGACTATATACTCGTATCTCCACTGATCTTTTTTGATTAAGTTATCTCAATATTTCTTTAGTATAGCTGACGCCAAAAAGTTAGGCGGTTTCGTCTGCTCCTTGTGTTAGAATTTAGTCTTATGATTCATTATTCTATTTTGTATTATATTTATTCACTTAAGTGAAATTCAAATCAATCGTAAACATAATATCATAGGCTGTTATAGGCCGTATCTATGTGATTGTGCTGTGGTCAGAGAATATTGTGCCCTTGTCATTCGAATATTTTTCTCATATTTTTAGCTTTTATTTTATGTATGAGACTTAAAACTGTTACCACACTTCGAGATTTTGTTGTTAATCTATTTCGAAATTCAAAATTTTGATTTTAGTGTAAAAATTAGTGGAAATATGTGTGAAAAATATCAAATAACCTATCTTTAATATGTTTGTATAAATTGTAAAAGGAACAGTTTTGGGCTTTGCCTGTTGTACTTTTATATGTATTATTACTCAATAAAGATGATTATGATTATGATTAGTTCAAATATATTTCCAATACCAACAGTACAATGTTCTCATCCAATGGAATTCCTTACTGGCGTACTTTTACCGGCAAGCAGTACCATGTAATATTCAATATTTTTCAATCAATTTTTCATTTCAGGAAAAAATAAACTTTTCTCATTCTCGAAAAAAGTTTAACATCCAATCTAGTCTGATGATTCATTGAACTGTTTTGTAATCCATTTACAAAAATAAGATTGAAATTGAATGGGAGCCCAGAATTCCAGCAGAGTTCATCAAAGTTGAACATTCAATCTACTCTTATGATTCACTACCCTGTATTGTAATATATTTTCAATAATAAATTTCAGCTAGAATACTGACTTGATATTGAACCTGTCTCACACTATACGAGACTAGAAAAGATCACTCAATTTCTTGTTCAGTATGAGAACCGGACAAGTATACTCTGTCCAAGCAAAGAAGACATTCTGGCAAGATGGGAAAATGACTCCAGCTCAGTCAATATTGGTTCAAACATTATAAATTTGGTCTCAAATTGTAGGAAAAATTCTGATCTACAGTTTGAGACGAAATTTATAATTTTTTAACCAATATTTACCGATCTGGAGTCATTTTTCCATCTTTCCTGAATGTCCTCTCTACTTGACCAGAGTATATATTGAATCGATAAACCCAGCTTCAAATGTGGAACAACAACTAGACAATCTACCCTGGAATGTACACAATTTCTTGATCTCGCTCCCAGCTCAGAATAAACCTCCAATATTATCTGTGTAAATAAAACTCTCTCACACCCTAACAATCTTTCTCTTACTCTCAACCCCCCCCCCTCTCTTCCACTCGTGATATCTCTCGGTTCTACTGCAAAGGACCAACTTATTTATTATATTGAAGTCCTACAGGATAAGGACAGGAAAGGTCCTGCAGGAAACGGATATTTGTGGATAGTCTGAATCGCTCCAGACGAATTCCTGGTTTTCAACTTGACCGCTCTCCTTTCGTATATTTGATTCTTGTGATTGCTAACAAGAGTTTGGATGGGATAGTGATATAGAAAAATGTGGAGGAAAGGATAAGATTAGATTTCTTTATTAATTTAGATAGTAACAAAATATTTATGGTTGGTTTCTAGATTACAAGAGTTGTTATTAAATCTATCATTTTTACAAGTTACGCACTAATTTCGATATTTTACACTACAATTTTTACAGGTTATTTTATAATTGAATAATCTATTCAACGATAGAGGTTACATATGAATGCAAAATCATAGAAAAATTATCCAAACAATATGCTTGTTGCTTGCAATCTGACTTGTTGTGCATTAAAATATCTAAATGAAAAGGCGAAGTTTGGACATAAAGAAGAAGAAGAGAGAGAGAAGTGGTGAAGAAATAGTGAAAAAGGTGAGAATAAGAGATACGAAGGATGGAAGGGGGATAGAGAATGTAGTAAATGAGGAAATGATTATCAGATAAGATTATTAAAAGAAATTAACAGTACGTAAGAAAAAATAAAACCTTACGCTGTAAAGAAAGGGGGTCAACGAAGAAGAAGAAGAAGAAGAAGAAGAAGAAGAAGAAGAAGAAGAAAAGAAGAGAAGAAAGGGAGAAGAAGAAGAAGAGAAGAAGAAGAAGAAGAAGAAGAAGAAGAAGAAGAAGAAGAGAAGAAAGAAGAAGAAGAAGAAGAAGAAGAAGAAGAAGAAGAAGAAGAAGAAGAAGAAGAAGAAGAAGAAGAAGAAGAAGAAGAAGAAGAAGAAGAAGAAGAAGAAGAAGAAGAAGAAGAAGAAGAAGAAGAAGAAGAAGAAGAAGAAGAAGAAGAAAAGAAGAAGAAGAAGGAGAGAAGAAGAAGAAGAAAGAAGAAGAAGAAGAAGAAGGAGAAGAAGAAGAAGAAGAAGAAGAAGAAGAAGAAGAAGAAGGAAGAAGAAGAAGAAGAAGAAAGAAGAAGAAGAAGAAGAAGAAGAAAGAAAGAGAAGAAGAAGAAGAAAAAGAAGAAGAAGAATAAGAAGGGTAGAAAGAAGTAGAAGAAGAGAAGAAGGAGGATGTAAATGTATTGGCGTAGGTGAATTGGGGGCAGTGATTGCATTGCTTTCGGTAATTGAACATACACTTGTAAAGGTGGGGAGTGACCAAGATACGACCAAGACAGTAGAAGCTGATGCTTCAAATGAAGGGGATGATGCTTAATAGAGGAGGAGGAGGAGGAGGACGAGGAGGAGAGCAGGAAGAAGAATGACCAGGAGGAATTGAAAGAAGGGAATGCAGTATAGGAAACGAGGGAGTGGGAGCAATTGCTGAATATAGTAGGTAGTAAAATTTTGGATGGATTGGCAATTTGAAGGGGCTTGATTCTGAAGTCCAGTTCACAATCATGCTGATTACTGATAATTTTCAAGGTTTCAACAACATACTGACAATAGTTTATGATGAATAATTCCAGTAAATTACTCATTACCAAGTGTCTATTAAATACTCCAAGAACTTGAATTTAGATTGAAATAACTTCTATTCCCGGTTTTTCCAAGCATAATCAAATTTGAGGGACCCTCAAGTTTACTACAGTTTACTACATTTCCTATACTTATCATAGAAAATGTCAGCTGTTCATCAAAATTTGAGGGTCCCTCAACTTTGAGTGTGCTTGGAAAAACCGGGCATCAATGTTCTAAACTGTAGCTATGGATTTGATCTCAATAATTGTTGCTATAAGAATTCTTATAGCTTCTAATGAATTTAACCATCAAAGCTGAGTACAAATTTGAGCTGAATCTTTGCTCTTGGAATCCAAAAACATAAAAAGTATAAATTTTCTAAAAGTTAGCACCAATAGCTAGTTGTTTGAAGTGCTAATTTAATTTTACCCCCGTGAATGACGTCATCTTTGAAACAAAGCTATTATCCCTATTACAAAATTTAATTTCCAATGAGTTTCTTTGCAATACCCAAGGAACATGAAAATAAACTTGATGAATGACCGGAGAAAAATTCGGGGAAAATTAGCTTTTGTGCAAAGATATAATAGCACAAAAATAATGTGTGAAATTCTCTATTATTTGTTTTAGAAATATGTTCTCAACCTAACCTGACTTTTACGAAAAATGAAGTGGAGTGCGGTTCTGGTCAGTAAATATTTGCAGCAGAAGTGCATAGTGGGAAGACTTGTGAACCGGACTTTGGTCCCTGGCTATCCCTAAGCTGAATGCTCCTTTCCCCTACTAACCATATATCTGGCCAAGTCCAATAAACGTTACTTCATGTCATGCTAAGCATAAATCCACACTCGCTTACCTTTCTACTTTCTCCCATTCTTCTAAACACCTTTCTCTCTTTCACCTTCTTCTTCTTCTTCTTCTTCTTCTTCTTCTTCTCTTCTTCTTCTTCTTTCTCCTTTTCTTCTTCTTCTTCTTCTTCTCTTCTTCTTCTTCTTCTTCTTCTTCTTCTTCTTCTTCTTCTTCTTCTTCTTCTTCTTCTTCTTCTTCTTCTTCTTCTTCTTCTTCTTCTTCTTCTTCTTCTTTTCCTTCTTCTTCTTCTTCTTCTTCTTCTTCTTCTTCTTCTTCTTCTTCTTCTTCTTCTTCTTCTTCTTCTTCTTCTTCTTCTTCTTCTTCTTCTTCTTCTTCTTCTTCTTCTTCTTCTTCTTCTTCTTCTTTTTCTCCATCTTCTTCTTCTTCTTCTTCTTCTTCTTCTTCTTCTTCTTCTTCTTCTTCTTCTTCTTCTTCTTCTTCTTCTTCTTCTTCTTCTTCTTCTTCTTCTTCTTCTTCTTCTTCTTCTTCTTCTTCTTCTTCTTCTTTAATATCTAATTTTAATATCTATCCCACTCCACCTATTCTTGTGCTCCATTTCTCTTCATGCTCTCCTAATATTTTTCATTACTTTTTATACTCTCTCTTTTCTTGTACTATATCCTCTTTCAATTTCATCCAACTTCTGTTACATCTTTCACGCCTTTCTCTCCTTTTATCATTTCCTTCTATTTATTCCTTACACTCTCCAATTCGTTTCATGCTACTTCTTCCTTATTCTTCTTATTGTTCTAAGTATTTGTTTCTTCTTTTCCCTCTATTTCCTATTCTCTTCTCTATCTTGACATCCTTTTTCTTCAAATCTTAACCTCTAATTGTGTACTCTCCGTTTTCCTACCTTTCTCTTTGTTTTGATTTTCCAATTTTTTCCCCATTATCCACTTTCAGCCACTTTTCTTTCCACCGTTCCTCAATACCTGCTTTTCATTAATTTTCTCTTTTTCAATTCATTTTCATGTTTCTCAATATGATTACCTTTCTTTCTTCCTTACCTTTTCTTTCTTTCTTACCTTTTCTATCTCCTATCCTCCTTTCTCTCCCCTTCTAATCCTCGTCTTCTCTCTCTTTTATCGCACCTATCACTGCACCTTACCATTCGTTTTAGCTATATTCTCAAACATCGTTGAATTCATACTCATCCCCTATATTCTGGCGCTAGGGGAATGTGCTCTCATGATTGCACATGTTTATGGCCTCTCCAGGGTGGCTCTTATTCTCCTCTTCATCTTTCTTCTTCTCCGTCAACTTCCCCACTCTATCCGGCCACTTCTTATTCTTATTCTTCTTCTTCTTCTCTTCTTCTTTCTTCTCCTTTTTCCTCTTCTTCTTCTCATCATTCTCCTTGTTCTTGTTCTTTTTCTTCTTCTGCTTCTTTTCTTTTTCTTCTTCTTCTCCTCTTTCTTCTTCCTCTTTTTCTCCTTCTGCTCCTCATTTTTCTTCTTCTTCTTCTTTTTTTTCTTCTCCTTTTTTCATCATTATTCTTGTTCTTGTTCTAATGCTTTTCCTTCTTCTTTTTTTTCTTCTCCTTTTTTCATCATTATTCTTCTTCTTCTTCTCTTCTTTTCTTCTTCTTCTTCTTCTTCTTCTTCTTCTTCTTCTTCTTCTTCTTCTTCTTCTTCTTCTTCTTCTTCTTCTTCTTCTTCTTCTTCTTCTTCTTCTTCTTCTTCTTCTTCTTCTTCTTCTTCTTCTTCTTCTTCTTCTTCTTCTTCTTCTTCTTCTTCTTCTTCTTCTTTTCTTCTTTTCTTCTTCTTCTTCTTCTTCTTCTTCTTCTTCTTCTTCTTCTTCTTCTTCCTTCTTCTTCTTCCTCTTCCTCTTCTTTTCTCCTCTTCTTCTTCTCTCCTTCCTCTCTTCTTTTTCTATCCTTCTTATTTTCTTTTTCCTATTGTACTTCGTCCCCTTCTCCTCATCCACCTAATCAAATCCTTCTCTAACTCCTTCTCCCCCTTCTTCTCCAACTCCTCCTCCATCTCCCATTCCTTTTCTACCACTTCGCTTCCCTCATTTTCTCATTCCATTCCACTTGAGTCGAGTGCGTTCCACACCTCTGAAACTGTTCAATTTCCCACAAGAAATTTATCGTATCATGTAAGGCTAGTTGGAAACTGAGAGAAATATCTTGTTCTCTAAAATGGGTTGGTGTTTAACAACGAAGTTTCACTCATGAACCAACTATTCAGAGAAAAACCATGAATAATTTTACCTGAAATTGGCAATTCTTTGTATTTTATAGTTAATTAAGTTATATTTTCATGATATCATAACATAAATCATAATAATAATAATCTTTTAAATAGAATAAAAAATCTAGGCAAAGCCTACTATTACTATTTCTTTACTAAATTTTGATCCAAGTTCATGTACTTCCGTATTACAAGAATTAAATTTAAACTTCCAAGTCATAATGAAAATACTAGTTTCTTCTTCGTATTAATCAATTTAGTTAATTGATATTAACTACTATTTCTTAATTACATAGTCAACTTAATTCTTAATTACATAGTCAATTTAAGTAGCCAAAAAGTGGTACAACTTAATTTTTGTATCCAATGAATGTTCGCGAAAAATTGATGCTCAATCGAGTCGACTTGACTAATGTATCGGAACATGACTGACAAAAAATGCTTATTGTACCTGTCAACTGATAAAAGACACAACAAGACTTGATCAAAGTTCAGAGTTCAGCTGAATGGATCAACTTTTTCAATAAAGAACTTTAAAACAGGGCTGTTTAAAAGAATTGAAAAATAAATAAAAATCAAACACCCTTTTTTGAAAACTTGTGTGTTTTATAATTTTTAAAGTTTTCAAAAAAGGGTGTTTGATTTTTATTTATTTTTCAACTTTTTCAAGTTTAACTTGAAAATCAACTTGATTAAAGCCACATATTAGCTGCCGGCGAAACTCAAACACTCAAAAATCATACATCAACTACTAAGAAATCGTTCCCAAAAAGTAACCCATGTTCCATGTTAACCACTGCAAAAACGCACGTTAACAACTAGGAGAACGTCCGTTAACAACCGACAAATTGTCAAGTTTCACGTCGTTGGGAAAACGAGCAGTAAACTTTTTACGACGCTATAAAATATTAAACTTGAGGCAGTAACTTTTCCACAGGGCTGTGATACGAGGTGTCTTGGACATGTGTTTGACACATGTGTCATTTCTTACAAGAAAACAGACCTTATTGATCGAGAACTGCTAAGTTTTTGTTACAAGATAAGGAGAAATATTTCACTGGTAGGTATAACATCGTGATCAGTGACAGGTATAGTCTGGCCAAGCAAAGAAGAGCCTCTGGCAAGATGGGAAAATGACTCCAGCTCGGTCAATATTGGTTCAAAAATTATTGATTTAGTCTCAAATTGTAGATCAGAATGTTTCCTGCAATTGAGACCAAATCAATAATTCTTGAACCAATATTGACCGAGCTGGAGTGATCTTCCCATCTTGCCAGAGACTCTTCTTTGCTTGGCCGGACTATAGTCGGTACCGTACTTCGAATGGAAAATCGAAAAGCATACACTGAACTTGATTATATCTACTTTATTACTTAGATTGAATTTGTGAATACTGTTTACATTCCTATTGTTGCTTACAACATTTTCATCTCATGAATGAATTGAGAATTAGTCTTTTCTATGACAAAGTTGAGACCCGTTTTTGTTGATTTTTGGACGTCCAGTTTTTTGTTTTCTTATGAATTCTAATAGTTCTAACAGAACTTTGCAAACACAAGATGTGTATCTCCCCTTATTCCCTACTAGCCGGCAGGCTCGCTTCGCTTGCCTTCTCCACCTAACCAGGACTCCTGGACCCCCGACAATATAGGCTCGCTTCGCTCGCCTGCAAAGCCTCTGTCAGTGTCAGCTGAGACAAACAGAATTCCGTTCAGTAGGGGTTTGAAATTTATTGAGCACAGAATTTATACACCTAATCTGGACCTGTTTGCCTAATTGCAACTGAACCATTCAATTTACAGTTAGGATTGGTCGTATCAAGGCGGAAGATATGCAACCCGCAACACATCTACAATTTTGAATTACTGGCGTAATCTTGAACGGATTGCAAAAATATTTTAACACAAAATTTCTAGACCTCATTTGAACCTGCCCACCAAATATCAACATTTTCTACCGATTGGTTCTCGAAAAAATGAGGAAAACGCCGAAAAACTCTAGAAAAACTAAAATATTTGGCGTATCCTTGAAAAGTTTTTAAAATCCTTTCTTAGCGCGCGTCTAAACGTCCAACTGAACATGCCTGCCAAATTTGAACGCATTCGGTTCAGTGGATTTTTAGTTCTGGTGATGAATGAATCAGTCAGTCAGTCAGTCAGTCAGTGCCATTTCGCTTATATAGATATAGATTTATTCATGAAAAATCAATGATCTAAGCATGAATAGAAAATGAATTATATCTACAAATTCAATCTGACTTATAAATTAATAGAGAATACGTAATTCCGATTAATTAAAATATAAAAGGGAACATTATTCTAGGATGTTTGTCGATAAATAACTTTGATCTTCCTTCTAATCTTACCGAACGTTCTGACGTGACCATATTGTTGACCATTGCCCAATTTACGTGATTTCTTACCTGTAACAAGAGAAAACAAAAGTTAAACAAAGAACTCAAAAATACAATAAAGTGTATTACATAATTGAAAAATCACGATTTCTATAAATAGATTCAGATTCAGATTGAGATTCGATCACTTTATTCATGTAGATGTACAATAATTCGAATCCTATGCTATAAGAATAAAAATGAATGAAAATTGTTCGCTTAAGTTGGCTAATTATAAACTATGAAAACTTGTGAAATGAGACAAATTTAGGATTCAATAAGGTAATGGTAATATAAATGTGTGCTGTGTCTACATAAAATGGCGGAGTTTAGACATATAAATGTCCATTCTTGGAGAGGGATGTATAAAGACATCTCTCCCATTAACACACAACCATAAATAGGAGAAAATAAATAAATAGGAGAAACTAATAAACTATTTTGCATGCAAGTGCAGAATAAAACTTAGACCTTGAACCTTATACTAGGTGCGAGGAAATAGGAAAATCGTTCAATAGATGAAAAACAAAATCAATAGAACAAAGATTGAAAAAACATCTTTAAATATGTAATAAATATCACGAATTAATGACAATAATCTCCAATGCATCCTAAGAATAATACCTTATAGCTAATTCTATATAATGAACTATTATAGTTCTCTATGATAGAGATTATAAAGTAAAATCCAATTTAACTGGACTAAACCAGTTATCGAATGAAGTATTTCTGCTAATATCTCAACGTTATACAGTACTCGTGAAGACTGATTTGACATGAAAAAATCCAGCAATAATATGCTGCTATTCTTGATCTGAAATTACATCACAACTGAACGTGGGAGTAGTAGCACTACTTATCGCAGGACAAAAATAATGTGAAAATGCAAAAACTATTACCCGCTAATGGTAAACATGCATGCAAGATTTTCTCGTTCTAAATTTATCGCGAACAGGAAGAAATTATTATTTCTGTCATTTGTCGAACATTTTCGCTATCAGGAACAAGTAATAAGGAAGAGAGGGCGTGAAGGAGAAAGGAGGAGGAAGAAGAAGAAGAAGGAGGAGGAAAGGAGAGAAGAGGAGGAGGAGAGGAGGAAGAAGAGAGAAGGAAAGGAGGAGAAGAAGAAGAAGAAGGAAGAAGAAGAAGAAGAAGAAGAAGAAGAAGAAGAAGAAGAAGAAGAAGAAGAAGAAGAAGAAGAAGAAGAAGAAGAAGAAGAAGAAGAAGAAGAAGAAGAAGAAGAAGAAGAAGAAGAAGAAGAAGAAGAAGAAGAAGAAGAAGAAGGAGAAGAAGAAGAGGAAGGAGGAGGAGGAAGGAAGAAGAAGGAAGGAAGGAGGAGGAGGAAGAAGAAGAAGAGAAGAAGAAGAAGAAGAAGAAGAAGAAGAAGAAGGAGAAGAAGAGAAGAGGAGGAGGAAGGAGGAGGAGGAGAGAGAGAAAGGAGAAGAAGGAGAAAAAGAAGGAAGAAGAAGAGGAGAAGAGAAGGAAGAAGAAGAAGAAGAAGAAGAAGAAGAAGAAGAAGAAGAAGAAGAAGAAGAAGAAGAAGAAGAAGAAGAAGAAGAAGAAGAAGAAGAAGAAGAAGAAGAAGAAGAAGAAGAAGGAGGAGAAGAAGAAGAAGAAGAAGAAGAAGAAGAAGAAGAAGAAGAAGAAGAAGAAGAAGAAGAAGAAGAAGAAGAAGAAGAAGAAGAAGAAGAAGAAGAAGAAGAAGAAGAAGAAGAAGAAGAAAAAGAAGAGGTAATCAAGGTTGCATGCAAAAATTACCCAATGTCGCAATTGCTCTCTATCGTGTTACTTCACTATAATAATTTGCAATTTTTGTAAGTAGTGCTATTGAAATAAAAATCCTGGAATGATGGAAATGGAATAAAGTGCATTATAACATGGATTCGATGATTTTTGGTAATTCCAAGGTAGCAATAGCAGATACTTTACAAATAATACTCCAATAATAACGTTTATTAGAAGTGCAATTCGATTTGGTAAAATCGTTATTACAGTATTGTGTATGGTTATTATATTATATTATTGTAGTATTGGTGTTATTCTGACTATTTTCTCAACCTTAAAATTCTAGATTATTAGGCCTAATCATTGTGAGTGATTGTGAATTGATTATTGGATATGTGATTTTTATTATGAATTGTGAGGGAGTGAAATTATTCATCATTGGAGTGAAAACTCTGCTGTTACAGTATCCTTTGGACTATCTTCATGTTTTCAACTCTAATTACATGACAATTAATGTTTTAAGATTCCAAGATGATTATACTCGATAGATATCTTTTTCTTATTGTGAGCTCATTTCGAAACATAGAATAAAATGTCGATGATTTTTCCATTTTTACATTAAAAAACCTCAACTCCTGCTAACAAAAATTACCACGACTGATAATATTTTATTGCTGATTGTTGAGTTATTCTTCCAGTTAAGCTTCCGTGCTATCAGCTCGTCTTATTTCGCTGACAATGCTTGCGTTTTGGAAGAAGGGTGAATCTTCGGGGGTGCCGTAGCATGTAAAAATGCAGGGGATGATCGACCCAGGGGTGGTGGCTGGCTCTATTGTTCGTTTAGGAGCTCTGTTCTACAGGATAGGTCTCATTATTTCATTTCGGACACTTTTTGTTTTCCCCTACTTATCTTTCGTCTGCTATCAAGCTCTTTCTTCCTGCTCTGTTCTATTCTTTTTCCTTCGTTAAACTTTTTTATTATTCTTTTAATTATATTATTCTTCTATTAAATTTTCGCATAATATTCTCTCGTTTCCTCCTATCTTAATTTTCTCAACTAACTTCTTCACATTCTCTCTTATTCCTTCTTATTGTGATTTTTATAGTTCACCTCTCTTATATCTCTTTTTTAACAGATGAATTTATTGCTACATTCATATTTTTTCTTCAACTTCCAACTGATCTTTGAAAATATTTTCAGTAAACCTTTCTCTTCTCTAATATTTTCCTCTTCTTCTCCATCAAGTTCCAAATAATATCAACTTAGAATTCTATCTCATATTCTACTTCAACTTTTCCTTCCTCATCATTCTATTCAACATACAATTCGATTGATATTTTACAACCAATCATATTCATTCTAGGACCTCAGCTCTATACCCTTTCTTCTTATCTTATTTTCACCCTTATCCTCTTATCCTTTCCTCCTTCTCCTTTCTCTTCTTCTTCAACTTTGTACATTTCTTTCTCCTTTTCGTTCTTCAATCCCTTCTTTTTTTCTGTATCCTCTTCTAATCATCCTTCTCCTACTCCTTCCCCGCTTCTCTCTCCATCTTCTCCTCCTCCTTCTCTTCTTCTTCTTCTTCTTCTTCTTCTTCTTCTTCTTCTTCTTCTTCTTCTTCTTCTTCTTCTTCTTCTTCTTCTTCTACTTCTTCTCCTCCTCTTCCTCCGCCTTCTTCTTATTCTTATCCTCTCTACACCTCTTCTCACTCCTCTCTCCTACTCCGTTTTTCTTCATTCTCTTCTTCCTCACCTTTTTTCCCCTTTCAGATTTTGGTCACGATAGCCTTCAACCCCTCCCGTCACCAAAATCCCCCCACCTCCACGATCCCTATCATCCTCTTACCCTTACCACTACTGCACTTTACCTGACCCAAAGTACAACCCCCCTAGTCTGGTTGAATAACGAAGAAATTCTAGCAAGATGGTAAAATGACTCCAGCTGGTCAATAATGGTTTAAAAATTATAAATTTAATCTTAAATTGTAGAGCAGAATATTTCCTACAATTTAAGACCAAATTTAAAATTTCTGAACCAATATTGACCGAGCTGTAGTCATTCTCCCATCTTGCCAAAATCCCTTCTTTGCTTGGACAGACTATACAAATACCCCCTCCCGAACCCCCCAACAGCCGCCAGCACTTGAGAAAACCCTTTATTTACGAGCGGATTCTTTTGTTGTTTTCTTTTCGAGTTTTTCTTCACCGGGATAATCCATCACTATTTTCATGTTGCACAATACAGCAGCAAGGAGTTATTGCACGTTCTTCAATATAAATCAGAGACAATGGAGTTGGCTGCCTTGTTATCTTGCCCAATTATAGGTCTGAGTAAGTTTCAATAGGAGAAAACTTGCATGATACTCAATATTTTATAACATGATATTATTGTAAGTTTGTCCAAGCAAAGAAAACATTCTGGCAAGATAGGAAAATGACTTCAACAGCTCGGTCAATATTGGTTCAAAAATTATATAAATGGTTACAAATTGTAGAGCAAGATGTTTTCTACAATTTGAGACAAGATTCAGAACTTTCAAACCAATACTGACCGAACTGGCATCATTTTCCCATCTGGTCAGAATGTATTCTTTGCTTTGAAAGACTATACTTGCATGGAACTCATTCTCAACATATTTTCTCTTATCAGTCGTCATATTTTTTCAGATAAATTATAATAATATATTGAATGGGATAAAACATAGAAACTTGCCAGTTGCATTGGAGTTATCAAGTGAAATCAACCAATAAAATTGGATGACAGCATTTAAGGAAGAATTCACAAAGCGAATATCATGTTCTTACTCATCCATTTCATTGATAGTATTTGGATTAATGTACTGTTCATGAAACAAAGCACAGATTTACTATAATTTTCTATACTATATAGAAAAGAATTTTATAGAGAATTTTCTATTACTATAATTATATTTTCTTTACTTTACTATAATTTAATATGTTGATAATATAATTTTCAATTCTATATTATGGTATACGCATAATCAAACATTGAGCACAAAAGATATAGACATGGTATTTGATGGAGGAACATAATAAATGAAATATATGATATTCTTTACAATAATCCTGGATTTCTACAATTTAAGGTAATCTAACTCAAGTACTTCCAATCCTTTAGAGTGTTGGCTACGATTTGTTTTTCAATTTTAATAGAACCGAACTTCCACTACCCTCTTTCCTTGAATCAAACAGATCATGATCAATACTATCCATTACTTCCTGAACCAATACAATAATTTACTTTCTTCATCTCGCAAAATAAGCTAATACAATCGAAATCCATCTCCAGCATCCCACTAATAACACTCATTATCCCCAGCAGCCCCGCTTATACAATTCGCAGAGAATGACCAAAGATCTTGAATCTAAGTAAAATGGGGAGAACTAATTGAAACGATGATAGATGAACGAACCCTTTGTTGAGCAGAAGATGAATCATTACAGCAGTGATACATCAAGCAGCCTGCCATGCACACAGGCAGTGCCTGTCTTAACAATAATTCCATTCAGGATTCTGAATCGAAACCCAGATAGCCTACGGTGGGGCCAAAACTATACGGGTGCATCTGTTACTGTAGTTGGAGGTGGGAGTTGAATCAACGATAGATCTAGTTTATCAACGGTCAACTAGTTATTGAATCAACTGGTTGTTTGGATGGGGTCGTTGATTTTTCAACTAAATTCTAGACGGATGAAGAGATTTTAAATTGATTTAAATGCGGGATGTAATACAAGAAGGTTACCCCCTTGTATGTAATAACTGCATGTTCTTTAATTAAGTTTGAAAAATGTCCACACATACGTCAAAATCGATTCACTGTTAATTGAACAGTTGACTTCGAGAAGTCATTACGCTATATAAGAACTGGTTCAATACAACAACCCAAACGATAATTATTATAGTCTTCTGTCCAAGCAAAGAAGACCCTCTGGCAAGATAAGAAAATGACTCCAGTTCGGTCAATATTGATTCAAAAATTATTGATTCAGTCTCAAATTGTAGAACTGAATGTTTCCCACAATTGAGACCAGATCAATAATTTTTGAACCAATATTGATCGAACTGGAGTAATCTTGCCAGAGGGTCTTCTTTGCTTGGACAATTTATATCAACAAGTATCATAAAAAAGTCAAATCAGCTTTCTATTATTATTGGATTAGACCATATTATAAGCTAAAGTGGAAGCTAAAAAAAAACTTGTGTGGAAAAAACAGTTCGAAATTGTCATTACACTTTCATTAATGATTAAGAGAGTAATAGTTGGACACTTCAGTCCATTAAAACGGAATAGACAATTTCAAACTGTATTTTATTTTATCATGGAGTTCTACATCATCAATAAATATTCTACAAATTGTATAAGAAAGTTGGTATCCTTTGAGATTTACGATTTTATTATTCACTCCAACACCAGTTAAATGTTTTAAAGCTTATTAAAATTTACGCGTTACTTCAACAATAATTCAACATGTTTTGAAACAAAATTTCAACATAATATCTCAACATGTTTTAAAATAAAATTTCAACATGATATTATCTCAACATGTTTCTTGAACAAGTTTCGATCCGTCAACGAACGTCTGCCATTGGTCCCCTCAGGTTCTGTTGATGTTCCACCCCATTGGCTGCCGTCAAAGGAGCTTCACGCTTTTTGCTGATTGGCTGAATTAGCGCAACTAATACACACGAAGTTTCAAACCGTGGACGACATTTGGCTAATGGCCGTGACCAATTTTCAACACACACTGTGTTAGTTTAGTCGAGTGCTTCATGAATAACTGTGCAACTGGAGAGGGGACCGTTTTATTTTCATGCAGATTTCTTGTATCATTTCTAATAGCCTTGTATAATAGGATGCATCTGGAGGGGTATATGCTTTCACGGGGTGTGGAAAACTCACAAAATTTATATTTTTAAGAAAAAAAAACTTCACAGTGATCATAAATGATAGTACCTTTTCGAAACAATAATTGTTTAAATATAATTGTACAATAAATACAACATAATTGTTCAATTATTGTAATTTTTTCCTCCTGAAGAGAATTACAAGAAATGCCCCTCGTAAAGACTGTCAAGAAGATAACTTTGAGGTCTATGACAAAATTCAAACTTCAAAATTGATACAAAATTCGTCAACAATAACTTAAAGACATTTCAACAAACATTAATTTGCCTCAAACATTTGTCCTGTGTATATAACATACATGTGTTTGGATGTAAAAACGCATTCTCACATAAAATATGACGATCATTCTTTTGTATAGAATTCTAAAGTGATGAACTCCTATTTATTAACGTTTCCCAAGTTATCCCTAGAAACATAATGAACCCCATTCTTGAATTAACCTACTTCACTTCTTCAAAAATCTCATTTCTTTTCCAAATTCTGAATTGAAAAAATACCTCAAGTATCTCCAAATACTTATGTACCCCTCTCTTGAACTGAACAAACCTACATCATAATCTTATTCAACAATCCCATTTTCACAACTCCCCAGTCTCCAATCACAAAATCCATTTTGCTCGCCTCAAAAGCGCGCCATTTTTGATCACGACACAGAAAGAGTGTCCACCACACTGCCCTCCTAATCAGCTGATCGAGGGGTGGGGTGAGTGAGAGTAGCTCTCTAATATTTTGCCGTTGCTTTGATAATGATCCAGCTGTGCTGTGCTGGGGTGGGATTATGCTAGTGGATATAGTCTGTCCAAACATAGAAGACATACTGGGAAAATGACTCCAGTTCAGTCAATATTGGTTATCAAAACTCGAGTTTTGTATTGAACTCAACAATCACAAATTTTTACTCAATCGAGTTTTGGGCTGAATAAGTTTTGGGATACAATATGAGACCGATGTAAAAATGCCCACAAAATAATAAAATGAATGAATCACCCTCATGAGAATCAATAAATAAATGAAGCTAGGAGGTTTCATCTGCTCCTTTCGCGTTTCAACAGCTGATGTTGTCAACCAGAGCTATCCCTAGTTCAAATGATTTTTTTGGTAGAAAAAGAAACAATAGATACATTACATCAACGTACAATTATTAGCGTATGACTCATTAGTGAGGTGTTTCGAAGAAATTCTACACAATTTAATACCACATCAACACAATTTCTCATCAAGGTAATTAGAATAAGTAATTCTATTCTAATTACCTTGATTTCTCATGGTGATGGGAAATTGTGATAGAATACCGTGTGACCTTGCTGGCTAAGGTCTGGTGTCAAAGTTTTCAGGTCGCACCTGATCAGTTCCAGGGCCTCTGACATAACCTAACGACTGCTTTTCAGGCAGCCGGGACCGACGGCTTAACGTTCTTAATATCGTACACGGTGATAAAAATTTTGGTGAAGTTTTTCTGGTTCTATAGAGCCAAACACCACTGGCGGCTCGTGCCCACGAAACAGGTGAAGTGCTGTACAGTAGAAGATACATGAACTTCACCTGTTTCGTGGGTACGAGCCGCCAGTGCCAAACACTGTACACAAAAAATCCTACTGAAAGTAATAATCCACGATCGGGAATTATCGATTTTTGAATGTTTTTCTTTGAATAATATTCTACATGAATAACCAAAAACATCAAATTCCTATGTGAAAACAATACGTTCGCTGCAGCTCCATGGGATGAATTCTCAGCCAAATAAAGGGAATTTTGAAAAATGTGTTCGGATGCACAAGCTATTCATGGGAAGAGCGGCAAGAGTGTCCAGTCATTGGTTGGCTTAGTTAGTGAGGCCGGTCGGTCTGCAGCTTCCCGCGTTAACAATAGGGAGCGATGGAAGCTATCAGGGCTTAATTCGGGGATTTACGGTAACTCACTCGATAATCTAGATATAGAAAGGCGGAATCGCTTATCACTGCGGGGGTCCCCAGCACTACACTAATCTACTCTCTGCTCTTTTACACTATCTCACTCTGTCTGACAGTTTTACTCTCTCTCTCTCTCTCTTTCTCTCTATCACTCTCTCTCACTCTCTCTATCAATCTATTTCTCTCTGTCTCTCTCACTCACTATCTCTTTGTATCTTCTTCTTTTCCTCTCACTTCCCTTTCACTTCTCTTTCTCTTCTCTATCTCTTCTCCCTTTCCCTCTCTGTGAGTCTTTCTCTCACCCTCACTAGTGGTCTGCAGAGTTTTGTTTACATCACCCAAAAATTAATGTTGTGAGTTCTAATGTAGGCCAATTATCAAATAGTATTTAAATATTACCTAGTTCACTCTATATTACTCCAAGTAGAATAATACCTACTACTCTGTCTATATCCAGTGATCTTCTGTGGAATGTCTATGTTCTCTCTATGTGCAATCTCTCATCACGGTTGAGTATTGGGAGGGATATCCGTGAATATCCCTCTCCAAGAATGGACATCCATGTTCAAACTCCGCCACTTCATGTAGATAAATCAAAACAATCATAGTATTACTTCAGTAAGAATATAGAATCCTATACCTTTGTACGAGTAGTAATGGAGTTTATTCTGCGCATATTTTTCTTTATTCAATTCAATCGTGTTATTAATTTTATTTTTAATTGCTATCTAGGATTGAAGAATATAAATGCTGTAATCTACTTAAATAAAGTTAATCTAATCACATCTATCCTATATTCCATGAGGCATTATTTTCTTTCTTTTTATAATACAACAGTTGTAATTGTAAATAAGATTTTTCATTTTATGATTTTATGAAGCTTCTAGAAGCTGAACAATTTCATAAGTTCCTCAATAAGTTTCGTAGTCCATATATATTTGAAAAATAAATGAAAATCAAACACCCTTTCAAAAAACTTTAAAATTATTAAAACACAGACATGTTTCGGCACATTAGGCCATTATCAACGTGGATAAAATAGTGAAATAAGTAAACAAGATTAACAATTAAAAATATAAGTCTAAATAATATCATATTATGATTGCAGTTGAAAGCAAATGTTATAACTGCAATCATATGATATTATTTAGACTTATATTTTTAATTTTCAATCTTGTTTACTTATTTCATTATTATTTTATCCACATTGATAATGGCCTAATGTGCCGAAACATGTCTGTGTTTCAATAATTTTAAAGTTTTTTGAAAGGGTGTTTGATTTTCATTTATTTTTCAATTATTTTAAACAGCCCTAAGTTTTAAAGTTCAGTTTCCATATATATTGTTCACTCATAGTCAATATCAGTGTTATTGCAACCTATATCAGCTGTTAGTCCCATGGAGTATTGAACTATCAAGATTGATTTTGGCTATTCACACTGAATTTTCATGCCATACAGTGCACTGGAGAAAATTTCTTACGATCGCTACTGAAATTACTCATTAACAAACAAAAGATGAACGATATAATAGTATTTTTACAGCCTACTAAGATCTCTTCCCGAAGAACCTCGCCTTTCAAGACATGAGAATTGAATACATTCACCATCACAAAATATGGGCTCCAAGGGAAGCATTGCACCTAAAAGACGCAGTTTTTAATTGCATATCTTGGCTTTACGGAACTTTTCAATCGGCAGAAGTTGTTGAATACTAATATCATAAAAACAGACAGTTATATAGTCGGTCCAAACAAATAAGACATTCTGGCAAGATGGGAAAATGACTCCAGCTCAGTAAATATTGGTTCAAAAGTTATAAATTTAGTCGAAAATTGTAGATTGAAATGATTCCTACAATTTGAGAACAAGTTTATAATTTTTGAACCAATATTGACCGAGCTGGAGTCATTTTTCAATCTTGCCAGAATGTCTTCTTTGCTTCGTCAGACTAAAGCATTTCTTTAGGCCTGCAACTGAGTTTTATCGCTTCATAAAAACTGCTTAATGAGAAAGCCTTTTGTTTTTTCTCAGATTTGAACTTCGTTATGGATTAGAATCAGACAACTTCATAATTTTTAATGAATGAGTTCTAAATCTCTTCTTCAGGATCTCGTGGAACGAATAAAGTTGCTAAGATGGATCACGAAATCAGTTTTCAGGGTTTAGCCTTTGAAGACTATAAAAATTTTGTTAAAATATGGTCTGGTGATTTTTTTTCCAACTATAAGAATCAAGAGTCCAATAATGATGTTCTCTACAATTTTATTTTCACTTTGAATTATATTTAAATTGTTGAAAATTTCGTTAAATTTCCTCCCACAACCAGTATTTTCAACTCTCTCACTTCCACTCAATGATAGTGAAATACTTGAATAAAGTGTACTTAATGACAGTAAAATTTATGAGAAGTCATTTCCAAATAAAGTTCAACTCCAACATTTCTTTTCTTCATGTAATAGTTCAGAATTTTTAATGAATGTAGATCTCAATACCCTTTTTATAATAAATTTAATTTTTTCCATTTTCATATGGAAATGTAATAGTTCAGAATTTTTAATAAATGTAGATCTCAATACCCTTTTTTTATAATAAATTTAATTTTTTCCATTTTCATATGCAAATAAACATTTTTTTCATTTGAAAATGACTAAAAAGTCGATACATGCTATGTTAAAATAAAAATTATTCAAATAAGAGTACTGAAGTCTATATTCATAGAAAACTTTGATAAGTAGGCCTACAGTAGCCCTGAGAAAATAGTGATAGTTCATGCTAAATTGATTTTTACCACTATTTCACCTTTTCAATACTTCCCATAGATTGTTTATATTCACAATGGATTTTTTACCTTGAATGGATCATAAATCTCTATAAAATTTCTCCAATTAGCCTATCGAATAATCAATCTAGTCACTATTCAACCTTCAATAAATTCCTCTCTTTGTTGCCAGAATTAAATTCTGAATTTTTATTGAGCTCTCATATGAAAAAATAAGAATGTATAAAATTGAATGAGAAATCATATAATTTTGAACCCCATTATGAACTAGAAAAAGAATATGAATGGAATCGTGAATAAATCAAGACCCAAGACTCAGAGCTAGCTACAGGTAGTAGGTAGGTAAAGTCCTTTGTAGTCCTCTATAGAAGTCAAGCAACGAACCCTCCAGCCGATCTACTGATAATATATATCAACCTGGACAAAAACAGTTCATCTAAATTATGTAATGTGTACAGAAGGCATCTTTTTGACGGCCTTTTTTACCTCAACCTACCACGGGTGGTCTACTGGCTGATTAATGCTCCATAAATATTGAATACTGTTGGTTTTTACAACCAAAACAGCCGAGCTTCAAATCTTGAATGGGTCAATTATGTTGGGTCTCTCTCACTCTCTTTCTCTTACACATTCTCGCTATTTCCATCTCTTTTGCTTCCACCCTTCTCACCCTCAGTGTTGTATACAGAAGCAAAAAAGTTCAATTTTTCAAAAAATCCCTTTCAACCTTTTCAGAAGCACACAGTGAACATTGTACGTCATTTGACCGATATTGTGCCCAGTGACGGGCAAAAAGATGACTTTTTTGGTTACAAAGAGTAATAAACAAACGTGAGGTAATAGCTCATACCTTGACAAAGTGGTTCGTTAGTGATTATATTCTCTGTGTTTGGAAATGCGTGCGGTAGTTCCATTGACGTTTATGAACTCAGGAAACATACATAGATATAGTTTGGTGCAGAACTTGTGGCTTATGTTTTTAGCTTCTATGGTTAGATATACAGTAAATAGATCACATACAGTAGGCCTACCCAGAGATTGGTCAGTACTTGAAATATAAAGGCTATTGTGTAATATTTAATGCATTACAATTCGATTTCCTATTAATGTAAACGCAAGATATTTTATATGCTGTTATAAGTCTAAAAAGTAGAACTTGTAGGTTGTAGTAATCTTGTATCAGTGTAATCAAAGCAGGCCGATAAGTACGTTTTAAACGTAACTGAAAAATGATGAGATATCTGTAGAGATTCGTACTTAATATTCTTCTTGGTAGAACTTTTAATCCATTTTCAATCTTCTATCAATTTCTATCCACTCAGAATAGATTTATTCCAGCGTTCTCCCAAATTAAACCTATTATTTTGATAATCATCATTGCTTAATTTACCTTACAACTTAATAAATTTATCTCATTGGAATTGAAATATTCTGTTCCACATATTCCAGTTTTACACCTATAGTCTGTCCAAGCGAAGAAGACGTTTTGGCAAGATGGGAAAATGACTCCAGCTCGGTCAATATTGGTTCGAAAATTATAAGATTTTGGTCTCAAATTGTAGATCAGAATGTTTACTATGATTGGGACCACATCAATAATTTTTGAACAAATATTGACCGAGTTGGAGTTATTTTCGCATCTTGCCAGAGGGTCTTCTTTTCTTGGTCAGACTATACCTACTCTATTATCGAAGTAAACACTCTACATTAATGAAGTTCTCTAATTGAGTTAACAAATAACAAATTCTATCCTAGAATTCACAAGCTACAAATTTACAGTATTTTTATAAAATACAAGTCATTAAATTTACAGTAATTTAATGACTTAATGACACTCACTTGTCATGTCTATCAACGCAGAATAATTCCAATCACGAGAATTCAACAAATTAATATTCTGTGAACAGACATATCGAAAACAAGACTCAAACTTTGATTCCATGTGCAAATTCATAGAGAACATGCCATCAATGTTTAGCTTACTCATATATGTCACTAATTCTACATAATGATTCCATTTGCAAATTGATAGATAACGCTTTAAATCATTATAAAGCTTATACTGTGATGCCTCAATGATTCCATGTATCTGATGGACATTTAGGGAAGGCATATCTTCTTCTCTTTCTAGGATTTCTATCGTGATATCTCCTTCTCTTTCTGGATATCTCTATGCTCTCCAGTTCTGTCACAATTCCACAATCCACAAATTGATGAACTAGGCTTTCTCTATGTTTACCGTATCTGTGGTTCAAATTTATGAACAATGCTATCCCCTGGCTCATCAGGGTATCAGTGTACAAATTGAACAAACATCCCCGATTAAAATACATGCACGGCTTTCCTAGCATTGCAAATTGTTCGACAGATGATAAGCACGTCCATAAACGTCATAAACGTTGGCTGTGTGACGTCATAAAAGCGTCGGATATGTCCGACTACACGCGCCTATCAGTTGCACTAATTAATTGCACTAGTGATAACAGCCGACTGATTTCACTCAAATGGATGTAACTTCCGATTTGACTTAGTATGTATGATATGGGGAATACAGTGTATTCGAATTAGAAAGTTACATTGGAGTTCTATAACGCTCGTTAAGTCGTATGTGAATGGTGATTGCGGCAGGTAATTCAGATATAGTCAGTACAAGCAAAGGAGACATTCTGGCAAGATGGGGAAATGACTCCAGCTCGGTCAATATTGTTTCAATAACTATAAATTTTATCCAAATAGTAGATAAAAATGTTTCCTACAATTAGAAACCAAAATTATAATTTTTGAATCAATATAGACCGAGCTAGAGTGATTTTCCCATCTTGCCAGAATGTCTATCTTTGCTTGGGCTGACTGTAATTCAGATAACCTAATGATCGTTCGTCTTTGGTTAATCTAGGATAGGTGTAATTGAATGGCCACTCAATGTGATGGCTGTATGTGTAGAGCTGCTTGATTAAGCCTGATTGGAGTGTGGTTTCATGTGGTACATGGGTTTTTTTGCGAGAGAGATTTCTTGATTGTACTGGGCCTAGAAGTTCTCACAATCTGAAACTGTATTATTATGAACAATAGTGGACTAGAACAGTGGTCACCAAATGGCGGACCGCGGTCCGGATCCGGACCGCCAGCTAGTTTTGTGCGGACCGCGATGTCATACCGATCTCAACGAAAAAAAAACTCAAAATAAATCCCAAAACAGAAATCCATAAGAAACCCTCAAGAGTCTGAATAAAATTGACTTATTAAAAAACAACCACAACAATGAAATAAACACTTCTTATCATACAATTCTCAAAAGAAAGTTGGCTATTTATTTGATATTGATGCATTATTTCATCCAATTATTCTATGCCTAGTGAAACGGTATTCAATATCTTGAATATTTCAATAGCTAAAGAGATATAGTCGAGGACTAAATTCGAGAATAGTTTTGACAATTAAATTAGTAAACATTCTTTATGAACAATAGAGTAATTTTTATTGTCAAATCCGATTGAAATAGTAATCTCAAAAATTTTCAAAGACTGACATTTTCAAAATGGTGGCCGACTGAACTTTTATTTTCGAATTCACAGTTGAAAAAAATGAATTTACAAAATTGTGTACCATTACAAAAATGTAGAGCTTTAAATTTTGAAGAAAATTATGCCTGATCCGTCAAAATTTAGTAACACATAACCGAGATACTGCAATTTTTTATTCCTAAACATGCCACTATGAATACCGTCAGACAGTCTTGTCGGGCGTGAATTCACGAAAATAAAAATTAAAATCAATCGTCATCATTAAAATAGTCATAGGCTATCTCAGTTATTTATCATCGAATTTGGACGAATCAGGCACCATTTTCTTTAGAATTTTTCATATTTGTAATAGTAAAGAATTCTGTAAATACATCATTTTCAACTGTAAATTGAAAAAATAAATGTTCAGTCGGACGCCATTTTGAAAATTTCAGTTATTGAACATTTTAGAGATTACTATTTTAAAGAGTTCATACTTATACTTGAGCCTGCCAAATTTTAGAGTTGTGTTCATTCATTATCGAGATATGATGAATAATCCAAAATGGCGGATAACAGGAAAACTAAAGAGAATTTGGCATTTTGCGCACATTTTTTGTTTGTTATAGCTCGAAGAACACCGTGGTAGTACCCGAATCAGTTCTTTTCGGAACGCTCTGTATTTGAACAGCATTAAAATTAAAATACATACAGAATAATAACAATCCTAATTATTTAAGAGACGAGAAGGAGAAGAAGAAGAAGAAGAAGAAGAAAAAGAAGTCCAATTGCAAATGAGTACAGGTGTCAGAGCGTCAATAAATTCAAGATTTATTCATCTTCAATATGATACTGTCACACGTAACTAATTCCTATATTGAATTCAGCAAGCGTTTCGCATTTTCAAAGCTGTCAATTTACGTAACTTTCAAGTTCCTCGACCGATTTGTGAGGCATCACTTTATTTGCTGCTTGTCGCAAATTGCAGACGTTGCAATTCGATACGGTGCAACGTGCAAAGCTTCACGCTTGCCATTTCCGCGCAAGCGTGCTTGAATTTGACTACATGAATGACAATCACGTACTTCGATGATCCATCAATATTCTGTCTTGGTTTTTATTTATTTATCTTCGATTTCCGAAAAGCTTTGATCATTATAAATTGCATCGTTAATTTGATGATGAGATTCATGATGATACCATAGAATAGTTGTAGATCTCTATATTATTTATTCATTTATTCAATCATTCATTTATTCATTTATTCATTTATTCATTTATTCATTTATTCATTTATTCATTTATTCATTTATTCATTTATTCATTTATTCATTTATTCATTTATTCATTTATTTATTCATTCATTCATTTATTCATTTATTCATTTATTCATTCATTCATTCATTTATTCATTTATTCATTTATTCATTTATTCATTTATTCATTTATTCATTTATTCATTTATTCATTTATTCATTTATTCATTTATTCATTTATTCATTTATTCATTTATTCATTTATTCATTTATTTATTTGTTTGTTTATTCATTCTAGAAATTATACAATAAAGGGTAAAAACGCAGACATAAAATCCAGAACTTCTTTTTCCCAAATTTTGATAGAAGTATTAAAAATAGAGGTTATGTTCAAAAGATCTACAAACACTTATAACAATATACACAAATTTTTACAATCCGAAATTGAAAACCATGATTTAGAATTTTGAATGATTCAAAAGACAGAATAACACCAAAAATATAATTTATAAAAAGATTAGAAAGATTATATACTAGATCCTCCCTGATGGAACCAAAAATCAAAGCGAATTGGTAGCTAGTGATAACCAGCTAGTAATTGGATCAGCTGACTAGGGTGTATTCGTAACTCCATTCACTAGTCAGCTGGTCTGGAACAATACGAAAACTATGTTTTCTGACAACATCAGAGTTGGAAAGCACAAGGAACAGACGAAACTGTCTTAATTTTTGGCACAAGCCATGCTAGCTCGATATGAAAAATGAGGATTTGATATTAAATGAAAAGACTAGATGTTGTTGATTTGATACAGTAAGACTCATAGGGGATTCTATTCGAATCTTTCTAAGAATAAAATCATTGATGCTTGGCATTTCAAAGGAGCAAGATAAACGGGGTATTTCAAGTCTACCCTCGGTTATTTGAAATTTAGACATTGAAACTCAAATTTCCCTCGATTTTTAATAAATCTGTTATTTGAAAATATTTTTTATTTTTATTCAATATGGATAACTCACAATATCACCTTCACAAATTTTGTAAGAACTTGTATAAACCACAAGAAACTAGAGGAGATATGTAAAATCCTTCAATTCTGTCAATTTATGAGGTCTGTCTGACAGTGATTCTGGAGAAGAACTTCCTAAATTGACTTCACGGAACACAACAAACAAAAATCCAATTTCCCATACAGATAAAAACTCAATTCGGTCAACACCCAAAGGGCTTCGAATCAAAAGCGACACCTCAAAATATTCACTTTTTCGCACACAACATAAAGTTACTACATGGTGGAACTGTAACATTCGGGGTGAAACAAGATCAGAATTGAAATCTAAATCAGAAAATATGATAAATGGTCGCACAACGACAGATGCGTGAATTAGATTACAGTGACATTCTATAGTTTCTGTCCAAGCAAAGAAGACATTCTGGCAAGATGGGAAATTACTCCTGCATCAATGTAGGTTCAAAAACTCCAAATTTTGTCTCAGATTGTAGAACAGGATGTTGCCAACAATTTAAGACCAAATTAAAAATTTTTGAAACAATATTGACCGAGCTGGAGTCATTTTCCCATCTCACAAGAATGTCTTCTTTGCTTGTGACATTGTTCCCAATAGGAAGGGAAGAGGGATTGAGAAAAGAGAGGACATCGCAAGGTAGTCTGTCCAAGCACGGAAGACATTCTGGCAAGATGGGAAAATGACTTCAGATCGGTCAATATTAGTTTAAAAATTATATATTAGTCTCAAATTGTACGAAACATTCTGATCAACAATTTGAGACCAAGTTCATAGTTGTTGAACCAATATCGACCGAGCTGGAGTAATTTTCCCGTCTTGCCAGAATGTCTTCTTTGCTTGTAGAGGCTATATTCGAGTGTTATGTGCCTTGGATAGGAAAGGAAGGACATAACATTTGGTTCAGGATAGAAAAATGGAATTTATGGATTGAAATGATTTTGACACTGGACCACAGAACAGAGAATCACCCTCTTGTTCGGATTAGGTTTATTCCCAACTCACTGCCTCTTTATCTTTCTATTTCTCTTACTCTCTCTCTCTCGCCCTTTATATTACTCCCTCCATCTCTAGATCTCTCTTGTGAGCCACACATCAAATTTTATTCAGTTGTCAATTGTTGCCCGGATAGAGGTTTGAAAATGTTTATGCACCATCTAACTTGACCGTTATTATTTATGTAGCCTAGGGGCTGACCCCCAAGTTTTGATGTGAGTTAGCTTGTTCCAAAAGTGTAACAATACTTGACTAACAGAGAGCTGAGCGCTGAGCATAAGAAAGCATAGATTATAGAGCAGAGCATTTTATAACAGCGCAATATGAAATCATAATATTGAAATAAGAGAAATAAATATTAAAGTCTGTCCAAGCAAGGAGAGCCTCTGGAAAGATGAGAAAATTACTCCAGCTCGGTTAATATTCAGGAGCTTTCAAAAATTATTGATATTCTTATCTTCAAATTGTAGATCAGAATGATTCCTACTATTGAGACCAAATCAATAATTTTGAATCAATATTGACCGAGCTGGAGTCATTTTCTAATATAACATCGTGAATAATATTGGATTATTGTATTCTTGTGAAGATAATGTGAAAGTTACATCCTTCAAGTATTCTGAACTTTTTGTTTTTATTTTCAAATATTCATTAATTTATTTCAATACATCCATTAATCATTTCAAGAATTTATCAATTTCATCATGATGTTAATCACGCAGTTATTTATTCATTGAAGAATTATTTATTCCTCCATTCATTAATCAATATTTATTCTGTTCGATCACTTTTAATGATGTATTAATTTCTTCAAGAATGATGCCTCACATAAATATTTTTGGACAATTTTTCAACAAACTCATTCACTCAGTCACTAATCCATCCATTCTTTCATTTATCCATTATTCCATATTATTTTATTATTCATTCGTTGTTTTAAAGACAATTTGTGGAGTGCTTTAGTTTTAGTAGTCAACAATGTTTTGAAATAAAAAATTATGTTTTCAAATGAATTTTTGAAAAAGAACTTTAACTCATGTCTCCATTTGTGGAGAATGAGGTTATCTGGAGAAGTGGAACAACCCTTGGGTCTCTAAATAATAATAAAAGAGACAATTTATATTTATTGATTCATTAACCTATTCATAATTATATTGATCTATTCAATCATTCTACAATCCCTTGAATGTGTCATTCATCCATTTATCCAATCAATCAATAATTTTAATTTTATTATTTTATTAGTTCGATACTTCTCATCAATCAATGGAAAATTTCACCCCTGAAGTTTCAAAGGTACGACTCTCGAGCTTTTTGTTCAATATCTCTAGAAATCTGTACAAGTACAACAAAAACCCTCAATAAATTACAACTACTATATATAAAAATATAAAAAGTGACATTGGCCCAGGTTAGTGCAGATGGTGAACTGTGTAGAAACAATTTTTATCGGTTGTTGATAGGTTAGTTACGGTGCGAGAAGGGATGTCCTGGTTCTGTTGCCAAACAGCCCGACATACAATAACCGAACAAATTTTGTCTCACAATCACTCTGTCTCTCTTGCTCTATCGGATTTTGTCACACAACAGCTTACTTCTCTCTCTTTCATACTCTCTTTCTTCATCTCTTTCTCTCTCACACTCTCTTTCAACGAACTTTTGAATTGTTTCACAAACACTTCTCAGCTCTCTTGAATTTCATTTCAATATCAGTGACGCTCTCTCTTCTTCTTCTTCTCCTTCTCTTCTATCTCCTTCTTCTCCTTCATCTCCTCCATCACCTCATTCTCCTCCTCCTTTTCCTTCTTCTTATAATTTTTCCTTCTCTTCTCTTTCTCCTCCTTCTCCTTCTCATACTTTCCTTTCTTCTTCTTTTTTCCTTCTCCTCCTCCTTCCCTTTTCTTCTTCTTCTTCTACTTTTCTCCTCTCCCTTCTTCTCCTCCCTCTCTATTCTCCTTTCTTCTCCTTTTTTCTCCTCTCCTCCTCCTCCTCCACCTTTTCTTCTCTTCTACTCCTTCTATTCTCTTTCTCCTCCTTCTCCTTCTCTCCTTCCATCTCTATTTTCCTTTCTTCTCCTTCTTTTTCTCTTCCTCCTCCACCTTTCCTTCTTCTTCCACTTATTCTACTTTTTCTCGTCCTTCTCCTCTCTTTCTCCTCCTTCTTTCTCCCTCTCTACTTTCCTTCCTTCTCCTTCATTATCTCCTTCTCCTCCTCCTCCTCCTCCTCCTCCTCCTTCTCCTCTTCTTCTTCTTCTTTTCCTCCCTGCCCTTCTCATTTTCTTAATCTTTTTTATCATATTCTTCTTCTTTTCCTCCTTTTTCTCCTCTTCCTCCTCCATCTTCTCATCCTCCTCCACCTCCTCATCTTCCTCTTCCTCCTTCTCAACCCACTCATCCTTTCTCTACTTCTTTTTCCTTCTTTACCTGCTTCCCTTCTCATTTTTTTCTTGTTTTTTTTTTGTTCTTGTTCTTGTTTTTTGTTCTTCTTCTTCTTCTTCTTCTTCTTCTTCTTCTTCTTCTTCTTCTTCTTTCTTCTTCTTCTCTCTCTTCTTCTTCTTTCTCTTGTTTCTTTCTCTTTCTCTCCTTCTTCTCCTTTTCCTTCTCTTTCTCCTCCTCCGTCTTCTCATTCTCTCCTTTCTCATCTCTTCTTTATCACACTCTATCAGCTCTCTCTCTTTCTTTTTTACGTCACTCTCCTTCACATTCGAGTACCCCACCATTGAAAAACAAGAACAGCTGTTGCTCTCTGTTTGAAAGGAATGATATATTTCCACAGCAAACAAAAGCGACAACCTACTCTCCTATACAGTTTGTACCAGCTGAAAAGACACGCCGCCACAATATGAACTCTATCGTAACAGCAGGTCTTCTCAGCTCACACCAACTGTATAGTCTGCCCAAGTGAAGAAGACCCTCTGGCAAGATGAGGAAATGACTCCAACTCGGTCAATATCAGCTCAAAAATTACAAATTTAGTCTTAAATTGTAGGAAACATTCTGATCTACAATTTGAGACCAAATCAATATTGTTTGAACCAATATTAACCGAGCTGGAGTCAATTTCTCATCTTGCCAGAGGGTCTTCTTTGGTGGGCCAGACTATACCTACCTTGACGAAGTCAATTCTCTTATTTACAATAACCTAGGATGAATGGCGACCAAACACGTCTACAAATACAAGAAGACATTTTGGCAAGATGGAAAAATGACTCCAAATCCGTCAATATCAGCTCAAAAATGATAGATTTTGTCTTAAATTATAGGTAACATTCTTATCTACAATTTGAGACCATATAAATAATTTTTGAACCAATATTGACCGAGCTGGATACATTTTCCCATCTGTCCCGGATGTCTTCTTTGCTTGGACATACTATACATTGAGGGATGAGTGGTTGGTTCCCTTTTTTATACCCTGTAAACCCCTGTAAACCCCCCTCCCCCACCAGGAATCGCAGGGTTTTTGGAAAGGGCGCTCTTCTGCCAAGTAAATATAGCCCCCAACACCTGACGGTTTTTTTTCTCTCTTGCACTCACTTCATCTCCCATCTCTCCTTTGCATTCTTTTTTTGTATTCGTCTCTTTTTCAGCCACCGTGACAGTATATACACAGACTACCCTCCTACGTTTGTGTCAACATTCTTCAAGTTTTCTTTTCTTCATGTTCTTCACCTTCTTGTTTCTCCTATTACTATCTGTACTCTTTCCTCTTCAGTATTTCTCTTCTTCTTGTCTTATTCTTTTCCCATGCTAATTTCTGTCTGCCACCACGTCTTCCTTTTCTTCACGTTCCATTAAAAATTCTTCTTCCTTCTTCCTCTTCTTCTCTTTCACTCTTCTTCTTTTCTTCTTCTTCTTCTTCTTCTTCTTCTTCTTCTTCTTCTTCTTCCTCTTCTCCTCCTTCTCTTCTTCTTCCTCTTCTTCTTCTTCTTCTTCTTCTTCTTCTTCTTCTTCTTCTTCTTCTTCTTCTTCTTCTTCTTCTTTCTCTCTCTTCTCCTCCTCTTCTTCCTCCCTTCTTCTTCTTTTTCTTCTCCATTTCTTCTGTTCCTCTATCCCTTAGACTTCTTTATTCAATATTTTCCCAATCCAATTCTATCTTCTCGTTTCTATATTATTATGCATTCATAAATGAATGTTCATAATTGTGTATTCTATAGATATAGATCCTACTCTATAATCATAAGGCACAACTTACACCTTTTATTCATCCTCTTAAACAATTCACTAATTCTCTTATTTTCCATTATATTTCAATCTCCTTCTTTCTCCATTTCCAGCATATACGTACAAAGCACCTTCAGTATATCTTTTCTTCTTCTTCCTCACATTCCTTTACGCTCATCTACCGTTTCCTTTTTTCTTCCTTTTTCCACCCAATTTTTGCCTCTTTTCGCCTTCCATTTCTGCTCTTCCTTGTTTCCTTTGATTATTCAATTTCATGACATTTCTACAACAAGAAAACTGCTTAAGAATACAGAGGTCGAAATTCGACAACACATAATAATTTATGGTGTTGAAAACAATGGCACAATTTCGAGTCTACACGGAATATTTGAAAAAATTTTTGAAAAAGACATGTGCCATTCATAAGAAGGGTCTCTCTTGTTCTCAATGGTACCTTTGTTGCAACATCACGGTGCAACATTTCGAGTTTATTATGAGAACAACGTGACCGTGACGACGATACCCTGATTCGTCACGTTAATCTGTGTTGTCTGTCAATAAAATCAAACTGTGAACGTTTTTTGTTGTTTTTTTTGTAGAAGTTTTCAAAAACAATTTCGATGGAATGGATCTATGTAGTTCATCACTACACCCTAGGAATTTATGACTCAACTATAACGCAATTTAACATTTGCTTTGCCGTATTATGTTTATGGTTGAAGTTTTCATCCAAATCTATATCACAATTCAAGCAATCATGATGTATGAAACGGAAACACAGAATATAAAATTCGGTAATAATATTATCAGAGGTTAGAATTTGAAGTTTACATAAGGCCGTAGATATACAGTTTAGTAGATCTGTATTCTAAGTCTATGATAAGACTTATAACCAACTAACAATTCCACTTTTATCTCAATAATGATATAATAACTACATCAAGAGATCAGTCTCATATTCTAGAATATGTCTCATGTTCAATATCAATTATTATTGAGTGAAAATTGATGAACATAGTAAGCGCTACTATTATAGTCTGGCCAAGCAAAGAAGAGCCTCTTGCAAGATGAGAAAATGACTCCAACTCGGTCAATATTTTTTCCAAAATTATTAATTTGGTTTCAATTGTAGAAAACATTCTGGTCTACAATTTGAAACCAAATCAATAATTTTTGAACCAATATTGACCGAGTTGGAGTCATTTTCTCATCTTGCCAGAGGCTCTTCTTTGCTTGGCCAGACTATATCATTGTCATTTGTACATCAGAAACTAATAATAACGATTTAACTGAACAATAATTTTTACTAAATTCTTATTGAACAATGATTTACTCAGATACTTCCATTCTCCTTATTTTCAACTTATTCTTTTTTCTTCTCCTCCTCCTTCTTCTTCTACTTCTCTCTTCTTTTTCTTCTTCTTCTTCTTCTACTTCTACTTCTCCTTCTTCTTCTTTCTTTCTTCTTCTACTTCTTCTCCTTCTTCTTCTTCTTCTTCTTTTTCTTCTTCTTCTTCTTCTTTCTTCTTTCTTCTTCTTCTTCTTCTACTTCTTTCTCTTCGTCTTCTTCTTCTTCTTCTTCTTCTTCTTCTTCTTCTTCTTCTTCTCCTCCTTCTTCTTCTTCTTCTTCTTCTTCTTCTTCTTCTTCTTCTTCTTCTTCTTCTACTTCCTTCTTCTGCTTCTCCTTCTACTTCTTCTCTTCTTTTCTTCTCCTCTTCTTCTTCTTCTTCTTCTTCTTCTTTATCTTCTTCTTCATCCTCTTTTTCTTCTTTTTTTCCTCTTTCTCCACCTTCCTCTTGTTATCACCATTATGTCTGCGTCAACACCATTCAACTCAAGTCTGTTGTTGTCACCACCCTTTTTTTTATTAGTTTTCTCAAGTCCACTCCACTTTCGATACCATACACTTTTCGATTATCGAGCTCAATAAAGTCGACTGACAATAAGGAAGTCGATACAACGTGTTAGTATCAAAGCTTTTCAAGTTAACGTCGTTGTTTACGATCGACTATGGACGTGACGTGAGCCTGTCCCAATCTTATTACTATATTATAAATTATGGTGCAACTTATCTGAGGGTCAGAAAATGCGGAAGAAGATTGTGAAATGGCGCGTACACGTGAAATAGGTAGAGTGAACGCAAAAGGAATCGACCCTCAGCAAACAGTAAAGATAAGATTATAGTTTCTAGAAACAATTCGAACAAGTTGAAGTGATTGTTTCAAGTTTTTCAAGCACAGTGACCACGGAATAATTGTTTCTTGAATTTGATACAAAGGCGATAAGATAAATAAAAAAAAAAAATTACATTGATTTTAGATTTTTAGATTTTATTTCTCGTTATTTGTAAATGATGAAATATCCTAAATACAAATGAGTGAGATGAATGCCAAACTTAAGTTATATAATTAAATTTAAACCAAGTTTAATAAATTTAATTGTTATAATTTCATCATGTATCACCTTGGAACAACTTGTGGATCTTATTGACTGTTTCAAATTGGAAGACAATTTAACGATTATTCATTCATTTTTGCTTAATAATTATTTTCAAATATGTTCTTATGTGTTTCTATATGTTCCAACTATGGGCGAGTAATGAGGCATTGAGTAAATTTTCCTGGGACTTAGTAAGGAATAAGAATTGCAATCACAATACCCTTTATGAAAATTTCTCATTTCAACACAACATGACTCTTTTGAGCCTCCTTCATTTCATGTGCTCTTTGGAGCCACTTTTTAGTGTGAAACAGGTAATTTTTATTTTTAACATACACTGATGGTAGCCCTTGTCTAGGAGGAAATATTTCTGATTCTGTATATTTATGAATTCAATGAATTAACTTGTGTCACTATATCTATGATTGAATGATTTAATCCATTACTTTATACATATATTGCTTCCTACTTCATTGTTTGATTAAACGTATCTCTCACCCTGTTAGATTCATAACAAGGTATATCATACATGTTGTGTAATAACTTTCAAAAGTTATCAAATCAATCTCACAGCCTAATACCCTCCACGTGCTTTGGAGGGCGCTCTTCCCTGCGCCCTTTCCCTTATAAGGCGCCCTTCTATGAGGCGGCCTTGAGCCGCCCTTCAAGGCCTGTCAACAGGGCTGGAGTCAGGTGGTGTATCTGTAATATAGCAGAAGACAACAAAACTACTGGCGGATCGTGACTTTCTATTATAATTTATTAGCTCTTTCAGGGCCGTAAGCTAGCGGTCTACCGGAGAGAAACGGTTCACTGTTTCCACCCTCGACTTAACAAACTGTCACAGACCGCTCGCCGACTGTCCTAACAGAGCTGAGAATTAATAAAAGTTAATCTCCAACCGCCAGTCTCGTTGGCGCCAGCTATAGCAGCGTGTGTCATTCCGGCCTTGAAATATGAAGCAGGGCTCGCGCACTGCCGCGTGCGCGCGTAGCGAGTTATAAGGGTGGAAAACGAAAGTCCTGTCTGACATTTTTGAGGTGGGGGGGAAAGAGATACCCACTTTTCACGCCTTTACTGTAGGATGATAAAAAGGGGGAAATACTTGACGAGAGTTAACACACTAATTCCCAATGATGGTTTTCAGTCATCGCTCGTACCTCGCTGTCTGTCTTGTTCCCTCTTTTTTCTTACTTCTCTTAGTTTCTTGTTGTACCTACTCTTCGAGTAGTTTTCATTTTTGTTCCGTTTCATAATTTTTCATTCTTGTTTCGTTTTATTTCAATTGTTATTATTTACTTATTCAGAGATAAGATACAAACAGACATTATGATAGTAAAAAGGAAGAAGAAACAAGCCCTACTAAACTTCACTTTCTCGATGAGAAACTCATCGAGAAAAGGTTATTTTTCTTGAATTTTTTATTACAGATTTATATTTATTATCAATTTGATTGTATTAACTCATTTTCCAAGCATTCATGCTTTATGTTAATTGATTTTATACTTCTCCTATGCATCTCATTAGAAGTCATCACCTTAAAATATGATTTATTCCTAGTTCTAATTAGATTAAATTCACATTGAATTCATTTCCCTTCTTCCATATCTGCTTCTTGCTCCAATTTCTCTCCAATCTAATTTTTCATCATGAGATGTCTACATTTCTTCATTGCTTGAAGTCCCGAGTTCTCCTACTGGTTCAATTTTCCCAAATATTTGCTCTTGTTATTCTTATTACCTATTCGTATATCTATAATACTATTTCTTATTTCCACAAACTACAATTTAGCTACTCGAAAATGTTGAGCATTGTCCCGTTTGATTTCAAAAACACCATCTAGGCAACACCTACTAATACCTACTATATGTATTAGTAGGTGTTGATCTAGGTCTAGCTGAATGACAACTTTGATTGACATCATCAGCTGTTGGAGAGCAGAACGAGCAGACGAAACCGCCTTACTTTCAGGCGTCAGCTCTACCTCCCCCAAACACTTTCATCACAGGATTTGCTTCTCACTGCCATTTAGTTCATTTTACATTCATTCAGCTGTCATTTTTGCCGTCTTATATTCTTCTTCTGCTTCACTAATCAGAAAGGGAGCTTCAGCTTTATGACTCTTTCCCTGTGTTTTTGAAACTTTACGATGCCAGCCACTCTTTTTTCAACTGTTTGAAGCTGCTTTCTCTATTCCTCCCTCTCTCTCTCACTCTCTCTCTCTCTTTCACTCCCTCTTCTTCTTTCACGCCCTCTTTTCTCTCTCTCTTTTTCTCTTTCACTCTCTCTCTCTTGCTCTTTCTCTACTTCTATTACCTCTCAGTATCTGTATTTTTCTCACTCTCACTTCATTCCTCACGCTCTCTTTTTCTCTGACTCTTTCTCTCCTTAGTTCCTCTCTCTCACTCTCTCTTTCTCTAAGTCTCACCAACTCACTTTTCCACTATTCTTCTTTCTCAATACCTCTCTATTTCTCAATCTCTTCCTTTTTCTCTCTCATCCAGTGACTGTTGTAATAAAATTCATTTTGACGTTGTACTTACGATATCTCATGAAAACGTCAGGAGACACGTGAGGATCGTGTGACATAATGTAGCACCTTATTCTTTATTACATTTTTCCAAGTTTTCCCTTGCTCAGCACATTCGCCAAGATGTTTTGTTCGTGTTTCTTCCTGCTGGAATAAAAGCTCATATGAATAGATATGTCAAGTTGTCTAATCTTGAGGTTTTTCTATGATTTCCATTTTTGTTTTAAAGTAAATCGAAATGATTTTTGCATATCCCATTGAATTTAACATCCCTATTGTGTGTAGAAATCAAGGATTCAACATCATATTCTCGACGTCACATGCGTAGACATAGTCTGTCCAAGCAAAGAAGACATTCACATGCAAAATGGGAAAATGACTCCAGCTCGGTCGATATATCGGTTCAAAAATTATAAATTTGGTCTCATGATTGTAATGTTTCCTACGATTTGAGACCAAATTTAAAATTCTTGAAATAATATTTTGACCGAGTTAGAGTCATTTCCACATCTTGCCAGAATGTCTTCTTTGCTTATTCAGACTAAACAATAGGCTGATTCTCGAATTAAAAAAACTCAAAAATCCTATCTCCGCTATTTATCGTTATGTAAAGTCGCAAATATTCAGGGTTCGAATCCCGATTTTCGAAAAGTGACTAAACTAGTCGCTTGGCCTTGGATAGGGGGTAAGGGAAGGAAGACCCCCACCTTCATTACGGGGTCCACCGCTATAATGCAATAACAGGGGACCTCCAATTCTACACTCCCAATCCAAAAATATCCCCCTACACCCCGGAAAAGCGATCCGTGCGTGAAGTTACGAGAATTTCCTCCCCTTGAACACCCCCCTCCCCAACCTAACAGCCACAGCGTGATGAGCGAAAGGGGAAACCCTGGGGGCGCACCTCTTTTTTGGGGGTCCGTGAGTTACATTTTTCTTGCATAGCTAGTCGTGCGCGAATTCAAAAATCCATGTAGGCTCGTTTCGCGCTAAGGTTTTCTATCGTCAAACATTTCTCTCTCTGTCTCTCTTAAACTATTCCTATTCTCTCTTCCTCGTCTCCTTCGTTTTCTACTCCCTCCTCCTCAAACTTTCCATCTTTCCCATCTTCTACTCCTCTTTCCTTACCTTTTCCTCTTTTTTCTCGTCCTTTTCTTCTCTCATTCTTTACTTTTCTTCCTCTCCCACTTTTTATCATCTTCATCACACCCTCCTTTTTCTACCTCCTTTTCCTTGTTTTTCTATCTTCCTCTTCCTCCTATTCGTTTTCTTCTCCTCGTCCTCTTTTTTACTTACGTATCTTACTTTTTTATTCTTCTTCCTCTTTCTTTTTCTCTCCGTCTTCTTTATTGTATTTTTCTCTTCCTCCTCCTCCTCTTCCTTCTACTTCTTTTTCCCTTCCTCCTTTTCCATTCTCTTCCACTTTCTCCTCTTTTTCTCCTTCTCTTCCTTCTCTCTCTCTTATTCTCTTCCTTCTCATTTTTCTATTCCTCCTCTGTTTTCTTTTCCCCTTTCTGCTCTCTCTTTTCCTGTTCTTTCTTCTCTCATTCTCTTCCTTCTATTCCCCTCTTCCTGCTCTTCCTTTTTTCTCTTCCTCATCTCCCTTTCCTTTTATTTTTTCCTCCTCTTCCCTTTCTTTTCCTCCTCCTGATCTTTCTTTCTTTTTCCTCTTCTTCCTTGTTCTTCTCTACCTTTTTTTCATCATTATCATTTAATTTTCTTCTCTTCTACCTTTTCTTTTTATCTTTCTGTTCCCCCTTATCTTTCTCTTCTCCTCCTCTTCATCTTCTCTTCATTTTCCTCCACTTCTTCTTTTACACTTTTCCTCTTCCTCCTCTTCCACTCTTTCTTATTTCCTCCTCTTCTTTTCTTTTTTCTCTTCCTCTCCTTCCACCTCTTATCCTTCCCAATCTCTTCTCTCCCCAACAGATTCTCGTCCCCCCCCTTATTAATCCAACTCTTATCACGTTAAGAGAAAGAGATGCTACCCAATAAAAATGAAAATTTCCAAATGTGGTTTGTAAGTTAGGGCACTGGCGGCTCGTACCCACGAAACAGGTGAAGTGCTCGTATTTTTTACTGTACAGCACTTCACCTGTTTCGTGTGCACGAGCCGCCAGTGCGTTAGGGATGAACTTCAAAACCAAGTTGAGTGCTGCGTGATATGGGTTGCTTATCTTGTTAGTGAGAATGTTTCTGTGAAAGTGAGAAAGAATTTCACATTGTTGGTTATAGGGTGAAGATTAGGGTTATTGAATTTTTCAATTTACTGTAAACATGAGAAATTGAAAATGAGAATATGATTCTATATTATTTGAATTGTTGACAAAATTTTATCATGATATTAGAATAATTATATATAATAAATCAAGACTAATAATAAAAAAATACACAATTCCCTATTTAAGTTATCCGATTAAAATACTAGATTGATAACTTATTTTGTCTTAGGGCTACTGTATTCGTTGAAACTTGAAATAACCAAAATCAAAGTACCCTTTTTTAATATTTTTTAAAAAAGGGTACTTTGATTTTAATTATTTCAAGTTTTATCTGAGATTGTATGGGAACATGTGGCAAGACTTTAGCATTCTTCTGTACATTCATTGAGGAATTTGAATCATATACAATTATTGTATAATTATATAGGAAATCAGGTAATATAATACTTTTGACTATCAATTAACAACTATTTCAATTCAAACTTTCTAAATATCAACATATTCATAGTCTCACCCTTCTGTATTGTGGCCAAGGTTGTGTAGTAAACCAGAAATCCAACAAGCAGTGATTCATTGTATCAGTTCAAAAGAGAAAAGATTATTCTTACCTGTAAAAGAAAAAAAGAGGTTATTCATGATATATAAGTTGTACGAGAATAAAAAAATAATGCTCTATTGAAATTTTTAAATAATAATATAGAAGATAGATGAATCTACGAATGAGAGTAAGATGGAATTACTATACTTCATTATTACTTCAATGACTATATAATAATATTTAATATTTAATATTTAATATTTAATATTTAATATTTAATATTTAATATTTAATATTTAATATTTAATATTTAATATTTAATATTTAATATTTAATATTTAATATTTAATATTTAATATTTAATATTTAATATTTAATATTTAATATTTAATATTTAATATTTAATATTTAATATTTAATATTTAATATTTAATATTTAATATTTATTATTTAATATTAAATATTTAATATTTAATAATTAATATTTAATATTTAATATTTAATATTTAATATTTAATATTTATTATTTAATATTAAATATTTAATATTTAATATTTAATATTTAATATTTATTATTTAATATTAAATATTAAATATTTAATATTTAATATTTAATATTTAATATTTAATATTTAATATTTAATATTAAATATTTAATATTTAATATTTAATATTTAATATTTAATATTTAATATTTAATATTTAATATTTAATATTTAATATTTAATATTTAATATTTAATATTTAATATTTAATATTTAATATTTAATATTTAATATTTAATATTTAATATTTAATATTTAATATTTAATATTTAATATTTAATATTTAATATTTAATATTTAATATTTAATATTTAATATTTAATATTTAATATTTAATATTTAATATTTAATATTTAATATTTAATATTTAATATTTAATATTTAATATTTAATATTTAACTATTTAATATTTAATATTTAATATTTAATATTATATATATTTAATATTTAATATTTAATATAATATTCATTTAATATTTAATATTTAATATTTAATATTTAATATTTAATATTTAATATTTAAGTTATTTAATATAAAATAAATCATATTTAATTAAAATATTTAATATAATAATATAGAATATTTAATGCATCTTAATATTTAATATCTTAATACTTTTAATACTTTAATATTATATATTTAATATTTTAATATTTAATATTTAATATTTAATATTTAATATTTAATATTTAATATTTAATATTTAATATTTAATATTTAGTATTCTAATTTTTTATATTTTAATTTCATAGTACAGATAGTATAGTCTTTCCAAGCAAAGAAGACACTCTGGCAAGATGGGAGAATGACTCCAGCTCAGTAAATATTGGTTCAAAAAATATACATTTGGTCTCAAATTGTAGATCAGAATGTTTCCTTCGATTGAGACCAGATCAATAATTTTTTAACCAATATTGACCGAGTCAGAGTCATTTTCCCATGTTGCCAGAGGGTCTTCTTTGCTTTGAAAACTATACTACTACTGTATCACTACTACTTACCGCTACAGTGAGTATACTGTATAAGAATTACTATACTATATATAAATTATTATAGAATCTACTGTATAGTATTTACTGTATAGAATCTACTATACTGTATAAGAATTATTAGTCACATTATTATTACCAGTGATTATAACCAAAAGTTTAATTTCGCCCAGCTGTTCAGTTGACCTTGAACTCGCTACGACCTTCATGCAAACAAGCGGCATCCCATTTAATTTCAATCAGCCACAGTAAATAAGGGTGCTTTGATCTTGGTTAGATCACAGGCCATCAATTGTTATTGAGCACACCGCGCTGTGTGTTAGGCCTATGTGTCCTGAATCAATATTTTGGTTTGTTCAGAATAATGGCAGATGGTCACTGAAGCAATCAGCGTAATTCGATGGTGACTGTGTGCATTGCTTAACTACAGATAAGGGATTTCATTTTTGATGAAAACGAAAAAGTATAGTCCAAAATTATTTACTTAGTCATAGGGATTTCATTTCTGATGAAAACGAAAATGTATAGTTCAATATTATTCACTTATTCATACTTTTTTCAAGTACTTATGCAAAAATATGAGACTGTATGCTATGATTAACGAAACGGATTCTATAAATAATTCTATGATTCGGATAAAGGATTCTATTTATAAAGAAAAAGAAAATATTTAGTCCAATATCATTCACTTATTCATGAGTCCTGAATTGTTTGAGTGTTCGTGGAGGTAATCTAGACATAGTCCAGTATCATTGGAATATTTATTGAGCCAAACTAATTACAAGACTATCTATTAATAGAACAATATAATGAACTCATTTATTTATTAATCTATTTGACAAAACACATTATTCAATGATTAATACACAGAAAATTGTCCTGAACTTCCTATTCACAGATTTTAATAAATTTTACAAATAAAGATATGTCTACGGTTGCCAGAAAATCATAAAATCATAATGAACACATTATTTTATGAATACACAGACAATTGTCCTCAACGATTTATTTCTGGATTTTAATAAATTTTACAAATCAATTCTATGTCCACAATTGCTTGAAAATAAACCAGTCCACCATCATAGTATAAAGAAGTCTTGAACGTTAGTCTGTGTTTTTAGTCAATATGTTTATTATTTTCTGTAGATAGATAAATAAATAATGGAGTTGAATTCATTAAACTTAATTAGACTACGAGTCTCATTGTCTACATTGCTTTATTCCACCGTCACACCAGAGTGGACTTTCTCAGTAAGGCCTAAGGTAAACCCTAAAAACTAAATAGAAACTACACCAGGTGTATCTCCCCAGAACCACAATAGGTTTTCGGTATTTATTAGCGACTTAAAATTCGGCAAACCTTACTAAAATTCGAAAACCATCCTAGAATTTGCATATTAATCGAAATCGTCCAAGAACCTTACAACGGTTTTTATCACAAAAACGCAATAGAATAGTCTAGTCAAGCAAAGAAGACATTCTGGCAAGATGGGAAAATGACTCCATCTCTGCCAATATTGATTTAAAATTTTAAACTTGTTCTCAAATTGTATAGTAGAATACTTTCTACAATTAAAAAACAAATTCATAATTTTTGTACCAATATTGGCCGAGCTGAAATCATTTTCCCACAATGTCTTCTCTGCTTGGACAGACTATACCCAAATTAAACAACCCAAGTGAATAATCCCCAGGAAGCAATTGAACAAAAGAATATTGTTCACTTTCGGAAACAATTGAAGGGAAGGATTGTTCCAAGGTAGCGACGTGAAAAGGGAATTAGGATGTTCATCCAATTTGAAAGTGTTTGGTGGGGGGGGGGATGATAAAGAGCACCGTAAAACTGTAAGAAGCGTCTTTATGAAGGTGCAGTCTGTAAAAGATTGATAAGAGCGTGAGGGTGTACTTGAGATTGAGAGTCTGGTTCAGGAGAAAGTGATGAAGGGGGATTCAGTGTATGACTCACTTTTATCCGCGCTGAAGTTTGTCGGATTTGAGAGGAATTTCGCAGGGTTCAAATTCGGCTCAGTTTAACTGTTAAAATTATTTTGTTGCTGTTGGACTTTAACAAAATTCTATTTGTTAGATTGAAATTCAAATGATATTCAGCTGAAGATTTAAATAATTTTTTTCGTAAGGTTTCTGGTTTATACTACAGTGGCTATATAAGATAGTCACTGTAGTTCATACTATTCTATTCCAATCACTGACGGCTTGTGCCCACGAAAAAGATACGGGCACTTCACCTGTTTCGTGGGTACGAGTGATTCCAATTCTCATTATAATTGATCTCGAATTATCTCGAATAATTGATCTTGATTATAATTCTCAAATAATTTATCGTTTTGGACTAGATTGTTTGTGCTTTTACCTTTTATTGTGACTCCTCGAATAAATAAATAAACAGAGAGATTTCAGCTACAAGGCTCCTTATACATTCACCAACAGAAGCTTGTTCACAATCGCATCATGAATACTTTCCAATTAGGCATTTTAGCACTGGCGGCTCGTACTCACTAAACACGTGAAGTGCCCGTATTTTTTACTGTACAGCACTTCACCTGTTTCGTGGGCCCGAGCCACCAGTGCATTTCAGAACTAGATGTTCACAGTACATGATTTCTAGTGAAGGGATGCAATGTATGAAAAAGTAGAAATTCTGTCCAATAATTAAATTCTAATAAGGAATGTATGTTATTCGTTGAAATTCGTCAAATTCATAGAATCATCTAATGTATTTTAGAGATGATTTTTGGAATAATCTATAAATGAACAATGATGATGATTTAATTTATCAAAGAAAGTCATCAGTATTATAAAATTGTGAAGGATACGTTGTCAACTGTTGATGGATCAATACCTCCAATGTGAGTTCAAATAGGAACTTTCATCTCTTAAATAGCCTACACTATACCCTATTCAAGATCACTTGAGACGAAATAAAGAAACTTTTTGCATGTACAGGTAGCTATTTTTGTTTGAGCTTGAGTAAAAGCCAAGAACTGTGATTGGCTACAGCTGTTCGACAGCGGCCGACCATCGTATGAAGTAATACCTCCCTTTACCCGCACTCACGCGCAAAAAGTTTGTTCATTTCGTCTCAAGTGATCGTGAATGGGGTATCGAACTGAAGAGACGAGTACTTTGAATTGAATACTTACTTTACATGGAGGTTCCCAATAACATCTGGCTGGATAGTAACTTCTCACCAACTTTTTCAGATTTCATCAAAGCCTGCGACTGAATTCTTACACTCCCACCTGATTTCATCAAAGCCTATCGACTGAATTCTCTCATGTATCTACTTGAGATACTTGCAAACCCCAATTTGCGGATAGAAGGGTATTTGGGCAGAATGTGTGTCCCTAAATTAGAGAGGGAGCCGCTTCTTTTTAGTACATGTCCAAGCAAAGAAGACCCTCTGGCAAGATGAGGAAATGACTCCAGCTCAGTCAATATTGTTTCAAAAAATATTTATTTGATCTCAAATCGCAGATCAGAATGTTTCTTACGATTGAGACCAAATCAATAATTTTTGAACCAATATAGACCGAGCTGAAGTCATTTTTTCATCTTGCCAGAGGGTTTTCTTTGCTTGAACAGCACAGCAATGGCTGGCATTGAAGCTGCCGAGGGGGCCGAAGACTCAAGATTCGGGCGTCGCTAAACGATACCCTAAACCTTTATGTGGTATGGTGAAGTACAGGGGATAGGATGGTGGGAAATGAAGAGGAATGAAGAAGGAGGATAGAGAGTGGGAAAGAATGGGAGTGGAAAGGTTGAGGAAAAGAGAAGAGAGGAGAGAAAAATGGGAAGTAGCGGGTTTTAGAAATGAAGTTTAACACTAGGATGAGTGGGAAAGGAGAGGGTAATAAAAGAGAGGAAGAGTAATTTGAGAATGAAGGTGATGTGAGGGAAAGGTGGAAGAATGAGGAAGAAGAAGAAGAAAGGTAGCTGAGAGAGAGGAAAGTGGAACAAAGGATTAAGAAAAGTGCAAATTACAAAAAGAGGATTGAGGGATTGGTCAAGTGATATAGTGGATGAAGAAAGAATAATAAAAATAAAATTTAATGAAGGAATGAGTTGAAATGAAAAATATGATTCGATAAGATTGGAAGAGAAATGAAATAGGAATGTGATCACTTTCGAAATAGGAAACAGTTTGAAAGAAAAATGTGAAAAAAAAGGAAAAGGAACAAATAGGTATAAGGAAGGGAATGGTAAAAGGGGGAAATGGAAATCGGAGAAAACGGAAAAAGGGAAAGGGAGGAAATAAATAAAAGGGATAGAAATAAAGGAAAAAGGGAAATCAGGAAGTTGAGAAATGCATAGGGAGGCTTTCAAAAGGTGTAATAAGAGGATGAGAAGAAGAATAAGAACAATAACAGCAAGAGGAAGAAAAGATGGGAGTAGAAAGAAAGGATGAAAGTAGGGGAGAAGTAAGTACTGCTCAGTAGTAATTGACAATAGCCGAGACCCTCTTACATTAAACACCTTACCTTTTCAGCTGGGTAATTTCGGGTTCTTTTAATGCTGATTAGACAATTTCGACCTTGGGGTATGTGCTAATAAAAGCACCGTCACACATCATGTACCATTGTAAACTATGTACCAAATATAGTCTGTCCAAGCAAAGAAGGCATTCTGGCAAAATGGGAGAATGACTCCGGCTCGGACTATATTGGTTCAAAAATTATAAATTTTGTCTCAAATTGTAGATTAGAATGTTTCCTACGATTTGAGACCAAATTTTTAATCTTTGAATGAATATTGACTGAGCCGGAGTAATTTCCCCATCGTGCCAGAATGTCTTCTTTGCTCGACCAGACTACCTGATATCTGTGGTCAACTTGATAACGGGTTTAACGTTGGATTGGGTATAGTCTGTCCAAGCAAAGAAGACCCTCTGGCGAGATGGAAAAATGATTCCAGCTTGGTCCATATTGATTTAAAAATTCTAAATTTTGTCTAAATAGTAGATCAAATTGTTTCTCACAATTTGAGATCAAATTAATGATTTTTGAACCAATATTGACCGAGCTTCAGTCATTCTTCCATCTTGCCAGAGGGTCTTCTTTGCTTGGACAGACGAATATACTTGGGGTTTGTTTTAATGTTGATCAAGAACATTTACTGGGTGCTGAAGGAGGTTGGTCACTTATTGTAACACATTGGGAATGGGGAGGAACAATGGATACAGGGATTGGTTTCTTACGAGAATTGGTTCCTTACGAGGATTGGTTCTGGTAATGGTCGATTCCATTGATATCATAATAATAAACTGTAAAATTGGGGGTAATCTTGAGGCAACGTGATCAGAAAACTCACAATAGATTCACTTTTATTCCTAGGTTCCACTACAGATTCCACTTTTATTTTCTAGGTTCATGTTTACTACTATGAATTCTTCATTTATTCAAATATTTAATAGAAGTGATAATTATTTATCTTCACCATAAGAACTGATTTCAGTGGTTTGACAATATCTTGTCTTTTCATTTATTATGGATAACTACCACCATATCAATTTCACAATTACTCAAAGAGACTTATATTATTTACAGACAGAGACTAATATTATTTATTGACAGAATGATTATCCATTCATTACCATAATTCCAAGACCTGATAAAAAATTCAGAGCTATCACATCAAACAGTAGCTGAAATGGTGCCAATATTCACAAAATCCGCTTTTAAAACCAAACTCAAGAATCAGTCATATTGGTTCAGTCAAGCAGCACTGATTGACCGCCATTTTGAGATCTCAGCCAATAAGAAGCCAGCAACGAACGTCACTCCACAACTTTGTATTGGCCAATCAGAGAGCTTGTTGAATTTGGAGGCGTGGTGTAGTTGTACTACATCATAATGTCACTATTTGACGATTTAGTAGAATAAATAAGTAAAGACTTATCCATTTCTTTTTATAAGTGAACTTTCTTTGGTGATAGTGTAGTATTTTTGCTTTCTCAATAATTATGAATTAATCATTGATTATAAAATCAATCATACTCATTCATTTCAAAATACGTACGTGATTATGGAAAATTCCAATAATTTTATAATTCAGTCATCATGGAATTATGTTCATAGTAAAACATTGATTAATATCTAAACCATATTGTCAAACACAAACTATGATAAATGAACTAACAAGCTACAATCTTGTCATTGAAAATTCAATAAATCTCTGAACAAAATTTCATTACAAGTTCTGAAATTATAATGTAAACTCCATTGTCTTACCTTTTTTTTATATTGTGGTAGAGAGGACCAAGAGTCCTAACTCCGCCCTTAATAAAGGCAATTTATCTATATCTATCTATCTATCTATCTATTCTTTTTTTAGTCACCTAGTCTTCAATCATTTTTGTCGGCTTTGCCTTGCTAATTGAGATGTTTAGTGATAAATAGCTCTCAATTTTAGTTCCTAAGTTTAGCCTCTAGTTCATCTGTGCTAGCCTCTTTTGATAATGAACTTGTCAATTCAAACTCATTCCTTCTTCAAATAAGTTCTCAAATGAGTTCTGTCTACAACAATAATTACAATGTAGCTCTCATGAATACAAATCAGGATTAAATGGTTTCTCGAGCTAGAATTGTCGAACATCTGTGCTCGCATAGTTGGTAAATATAGGGTTTAGCCCAGAGGCCAATTTCTTTCATCAAACAAATTATTATTGTAAACATGACTTGACAGAACTATAAACAGAGAACCATTTTAAGAGTAATTATTTTGTTTGAAATCGGATTTAATTTTCAGTAATAGTTTTCGGCATCATAAGAATCTACATTTTTTATGCTTGCATTTTGAAATTATAAGCTTTTGTAAGCCAAGTGTGAGAATATTGAATATGTTTTCATAGTTTTCAAAAAAATAGGAATTCAAATAATGAAGGTTACAATTTTCATAGTTTACTGTCATAATGTCCATTAAAATCTTATGTAATTTAATAAAGAATTGAACTTGAGGTACGTGAAAACAAAGGTTGTCAGATCCACAAAGTTTATTTAAAATACCATACTCAAGTTTCCATCTCTACCATATTTACCATCTCTGATAAAAGATAAGTTTTAAAGAATTAAACTCCTGAAACAACAAATGGAATTCATCTAGCTCCCTGCTAAAGATAATATTGGAAGAAATTACTCCACAAATTTCTTTTTAACTAAGAATATCAACAATAATTCAACTCAATACTGAACCCTTCACCATGTATGAATTATGACAACACTTGAACCTTACTATTAACAAGCCAATTGCACTATTAAAGGTGAGCTATCCTGTCTCTAGGCCCCAATTTTAATGATGAATTATAGGCAATAAAATAACAAATGAGCATCCTCTCCAGACCTGACAACTATGGGCGTGGTTTTCAAAATTTCTCTGCCCTCATAAAAAATACTTTCATGTTATTAGTTGGGCTACTTCTCATCTGAAAGGTACTTCTTGTTTTTTTTAGAAGGGAAGCTTACTCACTTTAGTTTTCTTTCTATTTTTAATTCCCCCTTTGTCTCTTCTTCTTTTTCGTTTTCATTTTATTCCACCATCCCTTCCTTAACCTTTCCTATCCATTTTGCTGTGTTTTCCCCAATTTTGGTCACTATTCTTGATTTCTTATTGTTTGTTATGCATTTCATAACTCTCCTCTCTTTTATTAACTCTTTCATGCGCTCTTACTAATTGCCTGCCTCTTCTCCCCTTGAAAATAATAAGAAGGACATATCTTTCTTTGTAAGTTTCTGGAATTTGGACATTATTCGATCAAACTTCGCCGTTCCATAGAGATACTTAATAATGTTTTTATTGTGAACATGTCCTTCCATCTTTCTACTAATCGTTCTATGAATCTATCTTTATATTAATCGTTTCTCATAAATGATTTCTCATATTATGCTTCATTTGTTTGTTTTTTGTCAATGGCTCAACAGCCCAAGAAGGGCTTAGGCCTACCAGTTGGTTGCCAGTTTCATATTCACTCCACTATACACAGTCCGTCCAAGCAAAAAGCAAAAATCATAATCGTTATATGCTCTAATAATGATATAATATTCAAATATCTCTTTCTCTCTCCCACACACACTCTCTCACCATCTCTCTTTATCTTCTTAGCTCTCTCATCCTCTTCTTAGCTCTCTCTTCCTCTTCTTAGCTCTCTATCTTACTCTCTTCCCAACTAGTTTATGCACTCTTTCAACTCTCTTCTTCAAACTAATACTTCCAATACCTTTTTTATAGGACATCATATTGTAACTCTCACTCTTTCAAATAATCTGGTTGAGCAAAGAAGACATTCTTGAAAGATGGGAAAACGACTCCAGCTCGGTCAATATTAGTTCAAAAATTGTTCATTTGGTACCAAATTGTAGAAAACATTCTCCTCTACAATTTGGAAACAAATTTGTATTTTTTCAACCAATATTGACCAAGTAAGAGTAATTCTTTCATCTTGCCAGAATGTCTTCTTAGCTAGACCATACTATACCTTCTAATACCTTTTCCAAGAGTATATTAGGCGGCTGACACCCATTTCAGGTGAAGTATGAAGTACATTAAAGCCGAAGCCGACAACAGGAACACATTTTCCACGTGATATACTGCCGATTCGTGCTGCCCCAGTGTTACCAACTGTCTGTGATCATCATAACATTCAAAGAGCCGCTGAATTATAGTGCCAACCCAACGGCCATAAATTACCCCGGTGCCTTCTTCAAACATTACACTAGGTAGCAATAAAAAATGATTGAACCAAAAATAAAAATAAAATTTAAGAGAATAAGCTAATAAAAAAAGAAGATTTAAACCAAAAATGGAAGAGAACTGTAAGCGGCTCTTTATTGTTGTTGAAATTGAGGCAAGGAGCAGCCCATTAGAATAATGATGAGTTGTTGGTAATTTATGACAGAGCGTCTTATGACATACAGTACTTATTTATGACATAGGCCTACTTAAAAAATAGATAACATAGTTAAGATATTTATAGTAGTTTATGGGATAATGTTGATTAGGTAAGTCGTTTACAAGCCCGAATAGCCTTACATGAATTTATTTTATAGCGGCTCGTGTCCACGAAATAGGTGAAGTGCTGTACAGTAGGAGATACGGGCACTTCATCTATTTCGTAGGTGAGGGCCGCCAGTGATGTCCAACATAGTGAATCATGATTTAATTCTCATGGTCGACTTGAACCTGTATGGTTATCAACCAGTTGATAACTGTCTTAAACCCCGAATATCTGTACTTTAGTCTGATCATATTTTTTTCTTAACTTTCCTAATTTATAATAATAATTAATTCGAATCTCCTATTATAGCTAGCTATATGGACCAAATATTAGCTTCTGCAAATATTGACCAATGTACTAAATAGCAGGCTAGATTCGTTGAATGGAAGTGGCTTTTTCCTTAATCTAGTTAAATTTTATTGTTAACATTCAAAATTTTTAATCAAAATTTGGGTAAATGACGATTTTGAACTTGAATGTATGTGTTTTAAACCTTTATTGTGATTCGTCAAATGACTGAATGAGTAAACTCTATTAATTTGAATCCATTGTTTAATCAGACACCTGCTGGAAAACCTTTAGGTTTAGCGGGACGATTTTTTAATGTCTATTTGTATGAATAAAATAGAATGAAATGTGGAGTTCACAGAATAGTAATGTCATGAAATGGAAAGAGCTTATTATATTCGACCATCCCATCCAGCTGTACTATCAATTTCGGAAAAAGAAAACATAATATATGATTTTAAAAGTAATTCCACTAGAGACTTCTAAAAACATCTCCTCAAAATTAAATCCAAAATTAGCCAACACTCCATGCTCTCCCAAAATCATCTATCAATAAAACCAATCCAACTCGCTCTCTTCAAATTCTCCAATTTCTATGCAAATAATGCAATCGGATAGTCTGCGATTAATTCAGCTGAGAAATGAGCAGCCGTAAACGGCGACTTCTTTCCAATTTGGAGCGCTGAAAAAGTAGGCTCAATTGAAAAAGTAAATTCAAGAGAAACAGAAAAAAAGAAAAAGATTCTAATCTGAGAGAAAAGTTGAAAGAGGAAAAAGTAGAAAGATTCCGATCCGAGAGAAAAGTGTTTGCTTTCGATTGGGTCAATTCATCCCCCCCCCCCCCAAAGTTTTGGCGGGAAAGTTGGAACACTAATTGAGTTAATGGAATGTGACTGATTAGAGGTTGGTCTTGTTGAAACGGGTTTGGTCGATTTTCAGGGTAGACTTTTCCAAAATTGGGATGAGAATCTTCTTCTATTCTAAAGTGGCAATCGGTAGATGATACAAGGTAGAATAATGATTTAAAGGAGTAAATTTATTAAGAGGAGTCAATTTATTCAGAGGAGTAGAATGATCCAAAGAATCTCTGATTCAATACTTAGTGAGATGATTCAAAGATTAGAAATCGTAAAATATACGATTGAGTCAATAAATCGATAGATAGGCTATTGGCGTGAGAATAATATGAATAGACATGTCTTCTATTCATCTGATTTCTCTGATTTCTTCTATTCTCTGATTTCTGACAAATCAGAGAGCAGTCATATTCAATTCTGACCATGGTCAAGATAGAACAAATCATGAAATTGGAATATATTCTATACTGTATTGTCAAAATTTTATCATGATTAATTTTTTTTATTGCCATTACTATAAGATGTTACAGTACATATAACAAAATCGTCATAATTACATAAATAAAGTTAAGGAATATAAATACAATATGATTATGTAAATGTAAGAAATATTGAAGAAAATGAATAAAACGTCTAGGCATCAACAGCAAAAAGGATATCTTTGCACGCTGGTGAGTGTTGCAAGAAAATAAAAGTTTAAATAAACTTAAAACATTACATTAGCAAACATTTCCATTTGAATTGATAATATCAGTTCAAACACGTCACAAACATCCAATTTAAAAACCTTGTTTACCTTTTCCTTGAGTCAAAATATTCTTCCTCAAGTTCTCAGTTATGTAATTTATTTATCAGGTATTGTAATGTTGTTTATGTGAAGATTGTATTGTTGATGTAACATGTTGATCATGTTCTATCATAGAGGAATGACATTTGTACTATACTTGTATCTTGTATACTTGTACTATATTTGTATCTATACTTGTACTTATATTCTTCACTTGTACTTTATTATGTGGAATAAACGTGATTTTGAATTTGAATTTTGAGAAATAGAGAAAGGATACTTAAACTACTTTTTTCTCTATGGTCCTATGTATATGAAAATGCATTAGAACTCAACCTATAACCAAAATGAATCATATGTAGTGATTGTATAAATTCTAGGAGTAATTTTATAAGGGTTTCATACAGATTAATATCACACAGATTGATTCAGAGGATCACGCATGTAATGAGCATGGAAGTTGTAACATGTTGGATAGAAAATCATGTAGGTAGCGAAAATACGTACGTTGGAAGAAATTCGACCCAATGTCGGTCACTCTAGAAACTCCAGCAAATAGAGCAACCACTGCACTGGCTAATTACAGTCATTTGTCTCAATTAGAGCCGACGCGCTCTCTATCGGTGGTGATTGGAAGCTTCAAACCACACGTTTTACCTTTCAGCCCAGTCAGCCTTTATTGATAGAGCACCCTTTATAACACACGTTACACTATACAGGGATTCAGAGTTGGCATGGTTTCTAGTTCATTTTGAAATACAATATTTTTTGTTCTAACGGTTTTAGTCTGTCCAAGCAAAGAAGACCCTCTGACAAGATGAGAAAATGACTCCTGCTTGGTCAATATTTGTTCAAAAATTATTAATTTGGTCTTAGTAGTAGATCAGATTTTTTCCTACAATTTGAGATCAAATTTATAATTTTTGAACCAAAATTGACCGAGCTTGAGTCATTTTCCCATCTTGCCAGAGGGTCTTCTTTGCTTGGACAGACTTATACACACGCTAGTTGATGGAATAATACTGTATCACTGGCTCCAAAAATTAAGGTGGTTGGCAAATCACTGTTACCAATTTTCAGCTCTGTCAGGACAACCAGCGAGCTATCTGCCAGAGTACATCTAAACGAGAGTAACCCCAGCAATTCTAATTCTTGATCGGAGACAGCTTCACTGTCCTGACGGAGCTGAGAATTAATGATAGTCATTCGAAAATCGCTTCAATTTTTGGGGCCACGATATTTTTGAAGATTTTATAATGAGGTAAGTCGATAGTACTTGTTGCGTAAGAAATTTGGTGCATCCCATCACTAAATTCAAAATTTGTATAATACGGTATTTCTCCTGGACTATAAGGTCCGCACTGCCGGTGGGTAGAGCCTGGTGGGTGGAGGGTAGTTGGTAAATCCATAGAACATACACACCATCCACAGTAATACATCGTATGAATGGTATGTGTTCAGCCGCCATCCTGAAATTCTTAAATATGGACAACATAACCTCAAAAAACAGTATGACGTCTTACCATTCATACGATGTATTACTGTGGATGGTGTGTATGTTCTATAGATTTACCAACTACCCTCCACCCTCCAGGCTCTACCCACCAGCAGTGCGGCCTCAGCCTAAGTTCTTGTGAAAGTGCAGCAAAAAAAGATAACCTAGCTTCAAACTTATTATTATTTATCAAAATTTGGTATGAAGACGTTTTGGACGTTAGTCTGTGTTTTTAGCCAATAAGTTTATTATTTTCTGTAAATAAATAAATGAACCAATAAAAAAAATAATAAATAAATAAAAATAATTACGTTGAATAAGATTGGCTATGATGGCCTCAGTCCCTGATTGATACAATCTACAATTTTAAAAAAAAAAACAATTTATAGGTAACATATAGGCTAAGAGTAATGATGGTCACCAACTATCTCAATCTCTTGTAATTATCAGGATCAAGATTGATAAATCTCAGAGAATTCATGGATAAACTTTTAAATAAAGATTTGTTCCTCAAATTTAACATTGGTTTTCAGTGATTATAGAGCATTTCCTTGAAATTGATAATCCTTTATGATTAGGACTTTTCTACGTATTCGTCAACCTTAATAGCGATAGTTTTTTAATGATGATCCACCAACTACACGAAACAGGTGAAGTGCTCGTATCTTTTACTGTACAGCACTTCGCCTGTTTCGTGGGTACGAGCCGCCAGTGCCACCAAGTTTCATGAATTAGAATACTAATAATGATCTATAGACTTTTATAATTGACAATATTATAAGGATTATTATATTATAAAGCAGCTGGAAGAGCCTATAAATCATTATAGGCTAATTAGAGGCTCTCCTCATAATTTTCTACGAATTTGGCAACAATTCAATGAGTTTTACAAATACATGGAAAGTATCCAGCTCAACTGAAAGTTATAGGGAGGTCAACAGTACTAAGCCTACCTGGCCATTACATTAACATATAAATTGCGCTTTGGAATCCAGATTTATTTCCTAACAGGAATAACAGAGTAGGTAGCTAAATATAGTCTGCCCAAATAAAGAAGACATTCGGGCAAGATGGGAAAATTACTCCAGCTCGGTCAATATTTGTTAAAAAATTATGAATTTGTACTAAAATTGTGGAGAAAAATATTTTCTACAATTGAAGATAAAATTTATAATTTTTGAACCAATATTGGCTGAGGTGGAGTCATTTTCCCATCTTGACAGAATGTCTTCTTTGCTTGGACAGACTATAACTGTGCCCCTGTATAGAGAAGGACAAAGAACTATGAGAGATAAAAAAAGGAAAGAGACAAATATATGAGATATATAAAAGAAAACATGGGAGGAACAGAGAACAGATAATGTGTAAGTGAGATGGATGTTACTGAGAAGTAGACAGTTAATATAGGACCTGAGAATACATTTCAGCACATATAAAAATGACAAATAGCAAGTGATGAAACATAGGGTGAAATTTTCGTTTTTACCAAAAAAAAGCACCTCACTTGTGTCTTTGAGGTTGCAGAAGATGATGAAGAATGGAAAGAAAGAGAAGAGTGAGAGGAAAAGGAAAAAGAAGAGGAAGAAGAGTGAAGCAAGAGAGTGGAGGAGACATGTAAGGAGGTGAAGGAAGAGGGGAGAAGGAGGAGCAAGAGGAAGAAGAAGAAGAAAGAAGAAGAAGAAGAAGAAGAAGAAGAAGAAGAAGAAGAAGAAGAAGAAGAAGAAGAAGAAGAAGAAGAAGAAGAAGAAGAAGAAGAAGAAGAAGAAGAAGAAGAAGAAGAAGGAGAAGAAGAGGAGGAGGAGGAGGAGGAGGAGGAGGAGGAGGAGGAGGAGGAGGAGGCGAGAAAGAAGGAGAAGAAAGTGAGAAAGAAGAAGGAGAAGAAGAATGAAGAGAAAGGGAGAAAAAGTAGAAGAGGACGAAGTTTAAAAGAGCTTAGTCGTTATTTACGCTCTATAAAACTGGGGAACAGTTAAAAAAGTTATTGCGGTTGAATTCTAATGTTTAAAAGGGTGGAAGGGGGTTGAAGAGTTTTTCCGGAATATATGGGGAGAGAAAGAGAGGGAAATATTGCTATATTTATAAAGAAAGAGGGAGAGAGAGTGAGAGAGGATCTAAATACAGGAAAATAAGGGACTTAACAGGACTAAACGAGTAAATGAGGCAACGACTTTTCGGCTTTTCAACATTTTTACAAAGTGTAAACTGAATTGTAATAGGAGTGATTCTGTTCGCAAGTCCCAACTAGAACACGCAACACGAACTGTAATAGTAATAATTACTTGAAAAAGTGCTAGCTTTAAAAGAGCTTACTCCTTAATTAGTACACTAGACGATGGGTTGTTGAGTATCTCCCCTAAAATGAATCCGTTTTCAAAATAATCACTTTTAAATAAGTAGCTTCCACTACTTACTAAGTTGATACCCTCAAGAAAACACTACACGATGAATGGGTGAGGATTCCCCTAATAAATGAAATAAAAAATTGTAAGTGTTAGTCACTTATTTCGAGATATAGTATGAGATATAAGTATCATTAGATATTCAAGCAAGGATAATAATTATTTTTGTGTCGGATTTCTACCCCCTTAAGAAAATTTGTTGCTGAAAATAAAGTGTTAGTTACTTAATTAATGGGGATATTATGTAATTAGTGGTTTGAGGATTATAATTTATAATGTTTCTCAGATTAGGGAGAGATTTCTAAATTGTTGTAGACAGCTTGAAGTGAACTTTTTAATTTACTGCTATTTACGTTCAGCTTTCAATGATGAAAACATAAGTGGATGCTTAGGAAGGATTGGTGAAAATCAATAGATTTTTTCTCTTACGAGTTAATTATTGTTATCAATACTTAGCGATAATAGAAGCAACATTTAGCATTGATTTGAAAAACACACTTTTATAGCAGAAAAACACCAACTTCTATTAGTTACTATGAGTTGTTCTAAGAATAATTTTGAACTGCTAATGGTGGAGAATGTATACACAAGAATGATAAATGTATACACAAAATTTTAAAAAGAAGTGTTACAAGGATGAAAGTCTGATGCCCGGTTTTTCCAAGCACACTCAAAATTGAGGGACCCTCAAATTTTGATGAACAGCTGACATTTTCTATGATAAGTATAGGAAATGTAGTAAAGTGTAGTAAACTTGAGGGTCCCTCAAATTTGAGTGTGCTTGGAAAAACCGGGCATTAACATTCTAAGCTCCAAGAAAAAGCATTCATGATCAGAATATCGATATACCACATTACTCGAAATCGTCTAGTGAAAGTGAATTTAAAATTTGGAAATATCCAGTATAATTCGAGAATTTATTCATGATGGAGATTGTATTCAACTGATTTATAAAAATCGGTATTTGTTATGCGTAGGTTCTGCTTTCTAACGCCCACAATTTTCAAGTAATTCCTATATCAAGTACCAAGAGTTCACCTCCACAATGACGATCATTATCCGGGTTTTTTTAATCTAGAAGAAGTAATGACAGAATATCTCTTGAAACTATTTAATAGTAAGAGTTCAGGCAAGTGAATCACAAGCAGAGCAGTAAATCAAAGCTGATAGGACAAGTGTTTGGAGAGTTATCAGAATAGTAGGCTACCATTATTAACTCTCAATTTTCAATAATAATGATTCTTTGCTTGGGGCGAATTTCCGCCCACACTTTGCCTATCCATGAAGCTTTTTGAAAGGCGAAGGAAGAGGTGTGTAAGAGGTCGATAAATAATATTATTAATATATTTTTTGCAACTTCACAAGGCGATATCCAGTACTGGTTTTATGAGCTCGTTAGGTAGGTAGTGAAGTGGATACACTTGATGCATTTTTGTAAAGGAACTCTGAGAAGAAGCACTAAGAGTTTCATTCCGAGGACAAATTAGGTAGTGCGAGGCCTAGATGGATTGCTCCGTGGGGTCCACAATTTGCCTTCATTTTTGGGAGTCAGAGAAAGTTGGTGGATACTAGTTGAACGTGATAGGCAGAGCATCTTTCAGTCATCCGACACTCTTGACATTTACGATGAAGGGAATCGGGGAACGGGGAAGGTGGGGGTGGAAAAAAAGTAGAATAAGGAAAAAGTAGAAGGAAAAAGAAGAAAGAGATATGAAATGGAAGATAAAGTATGGGGTGACAGAAAATAAGGAAGGTGAAGAGGATAATATTGAATACTTAGCTGCTAAAAAGGTATGAGAAAATATATCATTAAGAAGGAAGAAAACGCAATATAAGAAGGATGAAAATGAGAGAGAACAAGAAAAGGAATGAATATAGCAACAGCTGGAGTAGATATTAAGAAGAAACATGGTATAGTTGTGTCAAGAACAGAAGAGCTTTTGGCAACATGGCTGCCATTCACTGCTGCCAGTAATGGAAAATTATTATAGTACAGTATAACCAAATTTAGGAAGAAATAGTACAGGCTTAGTCTATTTTTTCTGTCTCAGTTCATAATTATGTTAAGATTTGTGCCATCATATGTCAATAATTGAATGAATAAATATTTTCATTCCTGAAAACAAAATGATTACGATTAGTGTAAAAACGGTAGGTTGGCTGAAGCGATTTTACCCTGGAATTCTAAGTTCTGCGCATGCGTAGTTACACTCTCACTTCCCTCCGCCATTTTGCAAGAGGCTCTTCTATTCTTGGCACAAGTATAGAAACATTTCAATTTTGGTATTACCTTGCTTCCAAGTTGTAAAACAATACATGAACTCTCCCTCTCTCTTCCACTTTCTCTTTATTTTCCACTTTCCGCTTTCTTTTTCTCTTCCTCTTTCCCTCTTTGTCTCTCTCACTTTCTCTAACTCTTTATTTCTATGTTCAAAAACCAAGTTACAACACCAGACATGTAACCACGTGTTTGACAGAACAAAACAGATACAGTACGTATACAACTCAATTATTAGGAACAGTTGTTACAGGAGATGTCTTTCACAAAAATTGAACCATCAAATACAGCTGAACAGTTGAACTGTCTCTGAAAAAAATGAACAATTAGGAATAGCTAAACAGTTGGAATATTGTCTTCGAAAAGTGAATAATCAAGAATAGCTAAACAGTTCGAATATTGTCTCACAAAAATATTAAACAAAACATCACGTCTGTGAACACTACCATTACAACCTACAGAGCAAACAAAAATGTAAATTCTTCATGAAAAAAGAACACCCACTCATGACAATGGGTCAGCACTGGAGGAAGCTGTCAAGAGTACTATTGTTATTGAGAGTGTAATTGTACAAGTACTCCATGCTCATTGTAATTACAGGTTGACACACTTCTGGAGTTGTTTTAACAAAAGGTGGAAGTAAGAATAGGTTTTAGTTTGGAAGTTTTGTATTGTTTTGTGACCGCTTAGTGGGAAGTTTAGGAAAGAAGCTCAAATAGTGAATTAGTGGAATATACAGTTAGGAAGTCAAAATTAATCAAAGGAGATTTGATTTTCTCAATCATAGCCTAATACTGAGAGATAAAATTAAATGAATCAAATATACCCTTCATAAACTTTGGAAGTATTATTTATGTGTAATATGAAAATAATACTTTTAAAGTTTATAAAGGGTATTTGATTAATTTAATTTTATCAATTATGTTAATAAGCCCTAAGTTTCAAGTTTAATTTTCCTAATATTGAGATTTCAGTAGTATAGGCCTACTATTGAAATGTTCGTCCTTGCACAAAACCTATATAAACCTATCGTTCTGGTACAGATCGTTCTAATAATCTCTGCTTCTGAATAATCACCTTATTATTCATCAAAATTTGGTATGAAGAAGTTTTGGACATTATTCGTCCTTAACCAATAATTGTCAGTGTCTGTCAAATAAATGAATGAATAATAACTTTGTTAATCTCCTAAATCTAATCGTTTTCCGAACAAACCCACTTTCTCAATAAGACAATTTCATCCAATAACATTCACTTCCTTACATAACTTTGATCGTACTAAAGAAATTACTATCCAGACTGACAGTAGCTGTAATGGTATAGGATGAGTTCTATTACAAGAAGGTAGACCTGTGTTTATTTGCTTCTTCAATTTTAACTTTGAAAAATCCTTCTGTAGTCTTATACCTCCAAAAAGCAAACTTCTTATAAGAAGATCTTCCAAGAGCAAAAAATTAATCAACATAACATTCAACCTATTTTATATTTTTAACGCAATATCGACCAACCCTCCGATTCTTCAGATGGAAACACTTCCAAAATTAATGGATGAATTAATAATTGGCCAGACCAGCTTTATGCTCAATTACAATTGACGCTTTACAACATTACAGTACAGTGCAGTAATTTCTCAACGATCGTAAAGCGATGCCCAGAATGGGATGCCACGTGCTATTCACACTTTACGGTTGGTTACCGAAGAAGAAGAAGAAGAAGAAGAAGAAGAAGAAGAAGAAGAAGAAGAAGAAGAAGAAGAAGAAGAAGAAGAAGAAGAAGAAGAAGAAGAAGAAGAAGAAGAAGAAGGAGGAAGAAGAAGAAGAAGAAGAAGAAGAAGAAGAAGAAGAAGAAAGTGAAATGGAGGAAGGGTGAATGGGAGGAGACAAGAGAATGATACAGTAGACACGAGAAAGGTGGAGCAGGGAGACAATATGTAGAGAGAAAAGAAATGAAAAGAAGTAGTAGAAGAAGAAAGAGAATTAGAAGTGAGGGAACAAGAATAATAATGAGAAAGGAATGATACAACAACAATAAAAATAAAGAAAAACAAATGAAAAGAAGTAGAAGAAGAAAAAGAGGAATTAAAGTGAGGGAACAAGAATAATAATGAGCAAAAGAATGATACAACAAAAACAACAATGAAAATAACAACAAAGGGAATGATGAATGTAGTAATGTGAAGGAAGGAGAAGGAATGTAATAATAAGATTATGAAAGAGAGATAGAAGGAAAGAGTATGAAGTAGAGAACAGAAAACTGAATGTATTAGATATTAGAATATAAAACGAATAAATTTGTTTGGAAGAAACAACAAATGAGAAATAATGGAATAGTGAGAATAAGAGACGGAGAATAACGAAATAGAGAATAATGAGACGATAATGGAATAGCAAATTACAAGACAAATAGGAAGTCACAAGTAGTGAGGTGAATCTTCGAAGAATCTGAATTAAAAAGATACGTAGAAAAAGTGGAAGAGGTAGAAGAAGAAGGTAAAGATTAAGAAGGAAAAGAGAACAAAAAGTAACAGAAAAACAAGAAGAAGACTAGAGAGAGAGAGAGACAAAGAAGAGGAAGAAGAAAAATTAGAAGAAGAATAGATAGAGGGAATATACTCGTAAATTGAAGTGGGTGCAGGATGTGGAATAGGGAATAGACGGAGAAATTTAACAACAAAACAAAAATATGTTCAGGAATAAGAATAGAATTTGGAGAGAAGAAGAGAAGATGAGGCTGAGAAGACGAAGATAGAAGGAATAAGTGGAACGGGAAATAAGAGAAGACAGGACAGACAATACGAAGAGGGAGGAGATGAGTGAAATAATCGAGAAACAGGGGAAGTGTAAGAATTTTGTATCATACATTGTTCTGGACTGGCAGACACCCCTAGGAAGATAATATTATGGAGTAAGGAAAGTAAGGAGGGGGACTGGGTGAAAGGGGGTGATGGCGAGAGGGGAAGTGGGAGAGAAAATGTTCTGTAATATTCTCCATGCTTGAAAAGAGTGTAGGCGTTTGCCCTTGAGAATGGCGAATTGTAATGACATTGAATGACAGTAAACAGACGGTGAGTGAGATGAGTAACGAGCAAGTGGGGGAAAGGCATTAAAGTGAGCAGAGAGATATTAGGGGATGTGGAAAGGAGTGGCAGAATAAGAATTCAAGAAGAAGAAAACTTATTGCTAAGAGAAAAAAATTACAAAATATGTCCGCCAGAATTCCAAATTATTTATTGTTTCTTATGTATTTTGTGTATTTATTTTACATGTATTCTACCTTCTTACATTTGTTTGCTGAAGACATATGTAAGTGGTTAGCACATTCTATAAATAATTTATCATAAGAATGGAGTTCCATCCTAATATCATAATACAACTTATTGAAATGTAACTTGAAACAAGTAAGGAGATAATAAAATTTCATATTATAAACACATACATTGTGGAATATTATGAATTTTTGGACTTTGTCAATGATAAATTGAATACAATTCGAGTAATAATCACAGAAATTAAAACAATATTGCATAATTTCAAAGAATCATTATTATTTCAACGGCAAAAAAATTGAAATAATAGATAATACTAAATTAGATGCTAGAAATATTCTACCAAATTTTCAAGAACCACTACCTCTTTAATTATGCAATAAATGCAATCTCTCTGAATATTATGTGACGGATAAAATGTGAAGTTGCAGATAAATTATTAGAAAAAACGCCCCAGGTCGGTGCAATGAAATCGAAAAAAATTAAGGGAAAACGCAAGAAAGGAGAGGAGAATAGGAAGAGGAATAGGTAGGAAACTAAGAAAAATAAGAAGAAAAAGGGTAGGAAATAAGGAAAAATAAGAAGAAAAAGGGGCCTAGCAAGGTGCAATAAGAACAGGCAGAGAATGCTGACGCAAGTTGATTGTCTTTGTAGCAATTTTCGGAGGAAGAGGAGGACGAGGAGGAGGAGGAGGAGGAGAGGAGGAGGAGGAGGAGAAGGGGGAGGAGGAGGGGGAGGAGGAGGTGGAGGTGGAGGAAGAAAGGAGGAGAAGTACCACAAGGCAGAAATAAAGGGGGACTAAAACTCCCCTAAAGATATTAAAACGAATATGTTCATGTATTAGATTAGAAGGTAAAGTACGCAAGTCAGGGGGGTGGTAAAAACTGTACGAGGGAAGTACAGACAGCCCCTGGAAAGACACCACCAGACTTTGTCTGCACCCTCACATACAAATTTATTAATTTATGGTTTTGTTTCGAGCTTATCATGCATGTTTTGTATCACAAGATCTTGATTGCAGGCGGGAACGTTTACGGGAATAATAAGGGAATTGAAGGTATAGTCTGTCCAAGCAAAGAAGACCCTCTGGCAAGATGAGAAAATGACTCCAGCTCGGTCAATATTGATTCAATAATTATTGATTTTATCTCAATTGTAGGAAAAATTATGATCTACAATATGAGACCAAATCAATGATTTTTTAACCAATTTTGAACGAGCTGGAGTCATTTTCTCATCTTGCCAGAGGCTCTTCTTTGCTTGGACAGACTAAGGTGGAGATATGGATGGAGTTGGTTTTATCTCGATTAGTGGAAGATAGAGAGCCGGTAACGACTATTTTCAAAAATACAAATTATAAATTGCACCGACTGTTCTTTATGGTAGGACTATTTTAGGTTATAAACCTATTCCTGGATTGAAAATTATGTGCTAAAGCATGCGCTAAGCCTCATACTTATTTAGAGACATCTATTTGGCATAATATAGTACAGGCTGTGCCCAGTTTTTCCTTCAGAATTAAGAATTTTGTAAGGATGTATAAATTAATAAAATTATAAAATTGTTCAACATAGAGGTTTATTATAACACATCATTAACAGTGTGATCAATGGAAAATCATAGCTTAGATAATTTTCATAAAGGAATGTTTTAGTCCAATACTTCTAACAGTCAAAGATAACTTAATAGTAATCTCAAACTCCTTACCTAATCACAAAAATACTTACGGACTAAGAACACGGTCTTCACTCTTCAGAAACCTTTTTACATGAAGATTTCCAAACAAAGCTACAAAATTAAAAAAAATTCAACTCGTGAACCTTTATGTAAAGAGAAGCAGATCCAAGAAAAAATCATTATTGAAATACGATCTGATCCAAACTATTCAAAATCAAGTCTGTAATTTAATGAAGTAGCAGCATGTAGAACACCATTATTATTTACCGGAGGCACATTTCATGAAACTTTGATCGAGTAAATTAGAAATAAAGGCAGCAATCCAATTAAATTTAATTCAACTACGGTACCATAAAATAATCAAAACCTTTATGATTAAAAAATTATTATGTACCGGAGGCACATTTTATGAAACTTTAATCAAGTAAATTAGAAATGAACGCAGCAATCCAATTAAATTTAATTCAACTGCCGTAAAATGAAGTCATCAGTCAAAGCCTATGCAATGATTTGTTCATAGAAATCACCCAGTTGACATCATTCACAATCTATTATCTGTTAACAATCTGTTATACAAAAGTCTACAAGATAGTTAGTTACATTTTATTCCTTTAAAAGGGAAGTTAAAAGTACAACTACTTCCTTTAAAATTCATATTTCCTAGTCTCATAAATTTATAGTTTCATAGTTTGTAAAGTGTTTCAATAAGATAATCCAATTAACACACTTGTAAATACTCATGCTCTGTTAAAAATACTTATTCAAAGTGTTCTGTTAAACATACAAAGCTACTAACAAACAATTGGGTATTACAACAAAATAAAAGCTTGTGTGTGAAAGTTTCCGTGTAGATGCGCTCAGTTAGTTTGCAGCATCCGTCCCGGGCGATTCAGAACAGACGCGGCGCGTATTTTCAGGGGAGCAATAGAGGCGATAAAGGTTTAATTGTGAATGTAATTTGTTACGGGATAACATACTGGCTGACATCGCCCATCGTGTTGTATTTATAGTGTTTAGTAGTCATTTGTTGGCAAGCGGCTCTCTCGGCTGCTGCTCTTGAAATCAACGACACTTGGTCGAGAAATTGAAAGGGAGAAAAAGGAGAAGGAGGAGAGGAGAGGAGTAGGAGGAGAGAGGAGGAGGAGAAGAGAGGAGGAGGAGAAAGAGGAGGAGGAGGAGGAATAGGTGGTGAAGGGGGAGGAGGAGGAGGAGGAGGATGAGGAAGAGGAGGAAGAGGAGGAAGAGGAGGAAGAGTAGGAGGAGGAGGAAGAGAAGGAGGAGGAGGAGGAGGAGGGAGAAGGAGGAAGAGGAGAAGGAGGTGAGGAGGAGGAGGAGGAGGAGGAGGAGGAGGAGGAGGAAGAGGAGGAGGAGCAGGAGGAAGAAGAGGAGGAGGAGTAGGAGGAAGAAGAGGAGGAGGTGGAGGAGGAGGAAAAGAGGAGGAGGAGAAAGAGGAGGAGGAGGAGGAGAAGGAGGAGGAGCAGGGGAAGAAGAGGAGGAGGTGGAGAGGAGGAGAAAGAGGAGGAGAGGAGGAGGAGGAGGAGGAGGAGGAGGAGGAGCAGGAGGAAGAAGAGAGGAGGAGTAGGAGGAAGAAGAGGAGGAGGTGGAGGAGGAGGAAAGAGGAGGAGGAGAAGAGGAGGAGAGGAGGAGTAGGAGGAGGAGGAGCAGGGAGAAGAGGAGGAGGTGGAGGAGGAGGAGAAAGAGGAGGAGGAGGAGGAGGAATAGAGGAGAAGAAAGGAGGAGGAGGAGGAGGAGGAGGATGAGGATGAGGAGGAGGAGGAAGGAGGAGGAGGAAGAGGAGGAGGAGTAGGAGAGGAGGATGAGGAGGAGGAGTAAGTGGAGAAAAAGTAGTAGAAGAAGAATTGAATGAGTGATTACATAGGCAAAAATAAGTGATTGACAAGTGTAAGAAATTATATGTTTGATTGATATCAATAGGGAAAACAAATAAAATTAATTTGTTAAGTGGAGTAAAATAATAAGAATTTCATTTTTGTCTAGGCCTACCATCAATGAATGTTAATGAATAGAAATTGAGATCGCAGTACATACTTTACTATCTCAAGAGGCATTTCAGTGCTTTTTATTTGTTAATTCACACTTGAGAATGCCTCTTTCAAGTCATTTTAAAGTGAATTCCATCATTTATTGATTTATTGCACTTTAGTAGCCCTAATATCAAAGTGAATATTCATAATAATATAGTTATGTGAATAGAGTTGTAATCGCTAGAGTAGTGCAGATAGAGCTGGGCAGCTCAAGAATTGCATTTGAGCTGCCGCTTGGTAATGCTAGCTTCAAGAGCAAAGCATGTTGCGTTCAAAATAAAACTACTAAGAAGGTTAGGCCACAACTGTGATTTCAATAGGTATACTGTGGTTTCAATTTTCATTTATTAACATACAATAAGAAATATCATTTTGCTAATAATAAATTCTAAATCTGAAGTGTTGAATACGAGTATATCTCCTCCTGTTGGTTTCTTATGAGATAAAAACTCACAGATTTTGTCAATTTTACATTTATAATCTGTGAATTCTCATCTTGTAATCTCATCTTACATCTCATTATAATCTTATTATTAAAGATTCAAATGGCAAAGAATGAAAGAATTGTATATTTAAACTAAAAAAATCCATAATTATTATTTGCCTAGAATTTCTCCATTATTGCTATGAATAGCACAAAAGTACAAATCCATGTTTCTAATCTGAATTTGAAGATTTTCCTCTCTCAAGGGTAAAACAGACAAAATGAGCTCAGTTGTCAAGAAATGGAAATTATATTTCTCAGTAAACAGAAAACCATAGAAAGCAGACAGACGGGAATATTATAAATGAGAAGAGACAAGTGGAATAAAAAGTTGTTGTTGAATGAATAATTTATATAGAAGTCGGATTTTGTCTTTAAAACAAAGCAGAAAAGCTAAAGTATTTTCTTTCTGCTAAGTTCATTCAACAGCTAGTCATCCCCTTCTAAAAGCTTTTTGATGCTGTGTTCGATATCTCCTTTCTCCTACCCAATGGAAGTGAAAAAAAAGTCAGTCTATATTATTTCTCAATTTTTCTATCAAATAATAAGAATATATTTCGTTTTTAAAGCTTCAGGCTTAAAAGGATGAGGCAAAATTTTACTCAAATATTTTTGTGATTAGGTCTACTTGAAGAAGAATGCTGGATTGGAGAATGAAGCTTGATAATTTATCTTAACTCATAATTTTTTGGTTCAAATGTTACAATATTTGATGATGGTAGAGTGGGTAAAGACGAAGTATTGCGAAAAAAATCAGCAGTAAATGGATTTACAAGAATGCATTTACCTCACAGAAATATGTGTGATTGAACTAGAATGATTTTATAGGCTCACCAGAACTTTATTATTTATGCACAAAAATTGATATCTGAGAATAATTACATTATTAATGTTGATTCTTCTACATTTTCACTAACTTTCAAGACGAGAAATGTTATTAGGATTGAGTGAAAATGCCTTTTAAAACATATAATTCGTTACGAAATCAATTTTGAATGGAAAAACAAGATATTGTCTTAATGACCAATCCTTACCGACTATCAATTAATATAGTCTGTCCAAGCAAAGAAGACCCTCTGGCAAGATGGGGAAAATGACTCAAGATCGGTAAATTTTAATTAAAAAATCATGAATTTGATCTCAAATTGTAGGAAACAATTTTGATCTACTCTAGAGACTACATTTATAATTCTTGAACAAATATTGACCACGCAGGAATGATTTCCTCATGTTGCCAGAGGGTCTTCTTTGCTTGGACAGACTATATCTTGTAATTTTATCCAATATGTATATATCATTTCACATGTATATATCATCATATAATTTCATTTCACAACTACGGTACTCAACAACCGAAATTCATCAAGAAGTAATCAGGAATCTGCATGAATATCATCTTGAATTTCAGAATCCTAAATCAATTTCACCTCTATAGAAAATAATTTTCTCATGAGAATTCATAAATCGGCCATCCTCTGTCCATGTGAATCTTTGAAAAGGGATATTAGCAGTCAACGAAAGAACCGCATTGAATATTCCATCAATTCCTTCTTTCGGCAATTCTTCTTCCTGATCTTCTTCTTCTCCAGAAGTGCACTCCAGAGACTTCTAGATCTCTGTCCCCAGAACAATCCATTTCCTATACTCTGTTCAAGCGAAGAAGACATTCTGGCAAGATGGGAAGATGACTCCATCTCAGTCAATACTGGTTCGAAAATTATGAATTTGTTCTCAAATTGTAGGGAACATTATAATCTTCAATATGAGGCCAAATTTATAGTTTTTAAATTGATATTAACCGAGCTGGAGTCCCATCTTGCCAGAATGTCTTCTCTCCTGGGACAGACTAGGCCTTTTCCACTTCAACCCGGAGTCGTGCAAGCTTACTGGAGAGATCGACAAAATTCGGAAATTGATCTTCGCTCACATTTTCTCTTAAAACTTTCCTTCTTCCATACTCACCACTATTACTCATTCTTTCTCTTTTCAAACTATCTCTTTCACCTTTTGTACCCACTACTACCGAACATTCTTTCTCTTTTTTCTCTCTTTTCATCTCCAAAGACGACCGAAAAGAAAACTAGACCAGCTTACGGCAAGAAGTCGAAAATTGATCTGCAGTCTCCACAGAGCTGACTTTACGACAATTGGTCATGTAAAGTCTATCCAAGCAAAGAAGACATTCTGACCAAACGGGGAAATGACTTCAGCTCGGCCAATATTAGTTCAAGAATTATCAATTTGGTATCAAATTGTGGGAACTCTTCTGATCTACAATTTGAGACAACATATTTTATAATTTATGAAACAATATTGATCTAGCAGGAGTTATTTTCCAACTTGCCCGAATGTCTTCTATGCTTGGGCAGACTATACCAATCCGATTGGAGATCGCTTCTCGACCTCATCTATTATTACTAACAGATCTTATGTCATTTTTCTCTCTCCTGAGAACATGATCGAGACCATTAGGAGTCCTTTTAGTCTCTCACGAATTTCTATTTCTCACAATTTTCTTCTTTACTTTTGTAAATATTTATTTTCATGGTATTATCATTTCTTCAATTTTCATCGAAAATTTATTTTCAATTTTTCATTAATCTGATTTTCAATCATCATTTCCTGTTGATTTCTACCAATTTTGGATATTTTATTTTTTTGTTATTCACCTGAGAACTAATCTAATCAGTTTCGTTCTATTTATTTGCTCTGAAATTTTTCCGTACATTGAAAAATTACAAAGTTTTTGAACATTTTTATTTAGTTTTCCTGATCAGATCTTCTAGTTAACAGTGAACTTATATCAAAATTCAGGATTTTTAAAAGTGAAAAGTGTTTTTCAAAGTAAAAATTGTAATGTAAATATTCATCATATTTCATTCACTATGTAAACATCATCATTCACTCACTCATCATCACCTTTGCTTAAAATTCTTGCTATCAAGTCGCAATTGTAACAATGAATAATAAATGAATAATAATCTATCACAACTAATCTAACATGTTGTGTAATATTTTGTTGCAATATGCTACAGCCTGGCAACACTTGTCAAATTTTTAAATAAATGAATAAAGCAATATTTTGTTTATGTTTGGGAAATAAAAACTGAAACCGTCATTTATAATACTATTATATAATAGTAATAATAATACTTTAATAGAAAATACTATCATCATAATAGCCTATATTATAATGATTATAATTATCTCATTTGATAATTACAAAATACAAAAAACTATATTTTTTCTGAGTCATGATTGATTTGAATAGTTTCGTGAAAAACCTCATTGAATAATAAATAAAATAGATTATAGAAAATTATAGTAAAGAGATGTTCAATTTTAATCACAAAAAAGAAATTATAAAACTATTCGGCTATCAGCACTAGTGTTTAAACTCTGGTTTTATCATATCCCAAACTAGAGTTAAACCCAGCTTCAACCAATCAATCCTGGATTTATCGCCATTTCAAAAGAGATATAGTCTGACCAAGCAAAGAAGAGCCTCTTGCATGATGGGAAAATGACTCCAGCTTGGCCAATATTGGTTTTAAAATTATCAATTTGATCTCAAATTGTAGGGAATGATTCGATCTACTATTAACACCACATTTATCATTCTTCAACAAATATTGACCAAGCTAGAGTCATTTTTCCATCTCGCCAGAGGCTCTTCTTTGCTTGGTCGGACTATATAAGCATTCGATTTGAAATCAAACAAATACCATTGGATCCAGATTGAATTGTATATGAATCAATGAGGTTGTACACAAAAACACTTCGCAGTATAGAAACAATCAGTCCCTACTTTGTTGAAATCTATAGTCAATACACAAAATCACTTCACAGTTGCGGCCCCTAGTGGAATTGGTCGCAACTAGAATCAGTTACACCCTCAACAAAGAACAAAGAACCCTCTTACTCCATCCAGTCCTCAGAAATAATCAAAATCTCAACCAATCTGTTTACCGAAATCCCCCACATTATTCGACTTATTGTGAACACCACACTGAATACCAAACAATCCCTTAATGGGGGGGGGGGGCATCCTTCAAATGACACCTCCTCCCCCCACAGCCAATGCTGGAATAATTAAATCTACCCATACTATGTGCAGTACAAGAGGTACTCGTGCATATTGTCTGTCCAAGCAAAGAAGACATTCTGGCAACATGTCGAAATGATTACAGCTCGTTCAATATTAGTTCAACACTTATAAATTTGATCTCAAATTGGAGATCAGAATGTTTCCCACAATTTGAGACCAAATTTATGATTTTTTAACCAATATTGACCGAGTTGCAGTTATTTTCCCATCTTGCCAGGATGCATTCTTTGCTTAGACAGTCCATACCTGTTCTCAAATTCGAAGAGGTTTTGGAGAGATGGTGTCTTTGATTTCTGGGAGTGAGGGAAATTCGAATTTGAAGAAGGGTTGGAAATAAAAATGGAGGATCGTGAAAAGAGGAGGAGAAGTAGTAGGGGGAGGATAAGGAGGAGTAGGTGGTGGAGGAGGGAGGAGGAGGAAGAGGAGGAGAAGGAAGAGGAGGAGGAGGAGGAGGAGGAGTCAGATAACATCAAAGGACTTTCTCTGCTGTTGTGAAGAGAGAGAGAAAGGCAATCGGATATCCAATGCATATTGTATAGTCTGTCCAAGCAAAGAAGACATTCTGGCAAGATGGGAAAATGACTCCAGCTCGGTTAATATTGGTTGAAAAATAATCAATTTAATCTCAAATTGTAGGAAACATTCTGACCTACAATTTGAGACCAAATTTATGATTTTTGAACTAATATTTACCGAGTTGGAGTTATTTTCCCATCTTGACAGAATGTCTTCTTTGCTTGGACAGACTAGGGGCAAGTCAGACCGCAGGGATAGTCGATAATTGAAGATGGTCTTGAAAAGGATGAGAAACAAGAAGAAGAAGAAGAAGAGGAGAAGGAGGAGGAGAAAAGAGTAAGAGGAAGAAGGTGACAGAAAAGGGATAACAGCAATCGTCCAAAGGGAATCATGTCAAAAGCCCCGCAAATAAGACACAAAGACGTGGTGAGACTATGGAACGATATTGGGTGTTGAAAGAAATATTGGAAGGAGGTTGCGAAGAGAGGGGGGGGGGGTGATTGTAGTTGGAGGAGTAGGTGGTGGAGGATGAGAAGGATTGGGACGAGGAGCAAAAAGTCAAGAGTCACAAAGTGAGTTTTAGAAGTGTGATGAGTTTGTTTGTAGTAGATGTATTGATTTGAAGTATTAAGTGATTTGATTACAAAACAGATTCAACTATTGAATCCATCAAATTAAAAATAAACTTCTAATACAAAACTGATACAGGCTACTACAATCTTGCAAATCTACAATAGTCGCAAAATGATAATAATAAAACAAGGATATTGTCGAATTTCACTACTTATTACCCAAAATTCAACACCTACTCTATCACATGGGTTTCCCATAGCTGTTGGGTAGGTTAATTTCCGAATTTTTTTATGAACATATTGAAATGACATGTAAAATGTATTCATTGTGTTGTACTTTTTCAAGGAAATAAATTATTCATTCATTCATTTTTAATTATAAAAACTGCTCACAGTACCAAGGTTTCATGTTTACCAACGCATCTTCAGATGTACTGAGGAATGACCGAATGAGGATTCAAAAATGGATAGCCTAACCAAAATGTTTTGGTTGCAAAATAACACCTTTTGCACAATAATTATTAGACTATTATGTTACTACCGTATATCGAAATAATTATTAGGCTATTATGTTTCTACTGTATATCGAAATGGAAATACATTCATTATCAATATTATTATTTCATTGATTTAATGATGAAAAGTCCCTGCAGTGTTTAGTCATTGTTATTATCATTTGCTATTTCATTTCATGGAAATTATCATTTAAATTGTGTAGCGGAGGGATCATAGAGATAGAGTCCTGATAATTATATAACTCCGCCCTGATAAATTTCCCAATTCAATTCAAATCAATCAATGCTAATGTAATTATAGGTGTTTTTGCATTCTCAGTACTGGTTGTTCTTTCTCTACTACATAGTACCTTGCGTTGCCTACAGATGGCAGCATATCTTGGGTGAGCTTGCACTACTAGTCTAACACCTTCTGATTGGCTGGAAATGGGCCCTCCCCCAATACGTCACAACGCTTCCTATTGGTTCTTGTTTTCTGAGTAGTGGGAGTTCCTCTTCCACTACATAGTACTCAAATTCGACTACAGATGGCAGCACTCCATGGGTCAGCTTCTACTATTTGTCAAATGAGTTCTGATTGGCTGAAATCTTCCTTACGTCACAACGCTTCCTATTGGCTTTTGCATTCTCAGCACTGGTTCTTATTCTCCATCTCATCACTGGCGGCTCGTACCCTCGTAACTGGTGAAGTGCCCGTAACTTCTACTGTACAGCACTTCACCTATTTCGTGGGCACGAGCCGCCAGTGGAGAAAACACAAAGCCTTCTTAATTTCTGGCACTTGCTCGGATTCTGTTTAATTTTTTATGGATGAGAAAATAAATTTCTGAAAAGTATATTTTATTCGACTTCATGGAGTAAAAAATTTTGGTGAGTGAAAACATAGGTTGTCAGATTCACAACATCTCTGATAAAAATGTAATTTTTTTGAAAAAATTTGTTTTATTATTATTATTTTTTATTACTATTATTAAAAATGAACAAATTTGTAATCATACCATGTATGGAAGCAATTTAAATCAATAAATAAATTACTATTATTATTACCTTGTCTTTCCTTTACAATTACTTTTTAATTGATGCATTACATGTTTATTATTTCGTTGTTTTATCTATTCAAATTACAAGAAACTTAGCAAGATCCAATTCAAATCTAATGGTGTACTTTTATAAGACTTGTCTCTTGTGATAAATCGTCACTATAATGAAAACGACCCTGGTGCACGGTTTCCCAAAAATCAACAAAATATTCGACGATTTTCAAACGCATTAATAGCTAATCTGGTTATGATCATATTTTCAGAAAAATGTTTGAAGTGAATTGGCCAATTACAATCACAGAATCCTATACAGTTGTTTATGTATGGGAATAAAAATCTCTTGGAATATTGGCTCCGCAGATTCTTACGCTATCGTTCTATTCCAGTGTGCATTCTGGCAAGATGGGAAAACGACTCCAGCTCGGTTAATATTGGTTCAAAAATTGTAAATTTGGTCTCAAATTGTAGGAAACCTTCGATAAGCCTTTCCCATTACTCACGCACAGGCCCAAGAACCCATGTGGGCATCACCCTAAAAAAAAATAGAATAAAAATAAATCTGACGATATTGTTCTATTTCAGTGTGGACCAGAGCTTTTTTTAAACATTAACCGATTCAATTCGATGATGTTGGAATGTCGTTTTCACTAATTTAGAGAATCCTTAACAAAAATATTCACAAAGTTTATCTCATCTAAGAATCGAACTTCGTGGAATGAGTCTTTGAACTTTTAAAAACCAACCTACTCAATCGTTCTATAACAATAGTTCTTAGAAACTAAAAGCCTTGTAAACATACTGAATATTATTAGGGCTAGAACACGATAATAACTCAACCTATTAACGAAATACTTAGTTTATCTTATCCATTGATCGCAGTTCTGGAAACCAGAGGTGACTTTTGCCTTGTTTTTCGGCACTACCATTCTCTTTGAAGTGAGAATCGAGTGGTAGATACGGTATCTTATTTTCTATTCTTCTTTTTCTTCTCATTTTCCATTCTAGTTTCTGTATTTATCAACAGGAGAGACAAACCTTTTACATGTATTCGTGATGGAACATAGTGCCCAAAAAATAGTAGGAGATTATTAAAACATAATAATAGTAGATATACGATACATATAATAGTAGATATACGTGAAACGAAAACAACTTGATAAAAAAAGTAGGAGAAGAGTGGGGAAGGAAGAAGGTGAGAAGGAAGAAGAAGATGAGGAGAGAAGTAAGAAAAATAATAAGATTAATTAAAAAAAGCAGTTAATAAATATTTATGAAAGCAGAAAGGGCAAGAGAGCTACAGTGAAGAAAAGAGGATAAGGAACAGAATATTAGCAAAGCAATAAATGAAAAATGACTAGAAGTGTGAGAATTTGAGAAAAATAATAAGGTAAGAAGGAGACCAAGTGAGGAGAATGAGGTGTATAAATTGAGAAAAAGCAGAAAATTGAAGGATAAGAGCAGAAATAGAAAGGGAAAAAGAAACACAGTGAATAAAATAGAATAAGGAACAGAAGAATATTATCGTAGCAATAAGGAGAAAAGCTGAAGAAGAAGAACGAAATAAAGAGGAAATTTGAGAGAAGAGACAGAGAGAAAAACAGAAGAAGATGAAAAAGTAAAAGAAGAAAACAAGCAAATCAAAGAGAGAGAAAAAAAAATGTTGGGAGAAGAGACACAGAAGAAGAATATAGAAGAATCAGCAGAATGAATCATAGAGAGCACAAGCAGACGATGTAGAAGATTGAGAACTAGAAAAAAATAATTCAGAAGCGAATGTGTCATAGCAAGATAGCGAACAAACGTTGCTATTGTTCTTAGGTTATTGATGGCACCTTTCAACAGTTAGAAAAAAGAAAGAAATACCAGAGCTTGGCGGATGGTTGAGTCGTTAATTATCGGCCTTCAACAAGTGAAAATCTAAAGCCAGTCCTTCTGTCCTGTCTATTCGCTACCAGAATAGACAGTCACAGAAATAGAGAGACCAGTTGTACGACATTTTTCTGTCCCTAACAGATTGGTCTATGTGTTTCATGTGATAGCTTAGTGATGTGAAACTTGGGATCGTATTCATAAACTATTATTTTAAAAAGAGACAAGCATTATAGAAGTGTACTACTGAGATTGAAACGCATTGAGTTTCTAATAATCGGACAATCTAGTAACAAGATGAAAATAATATTTCCATTCATTTATTAATTCACTCATTTATTTGAAAAAATCATTACTCAATGGATAAAACGCAGACAATTATTTTCTAGAATCAAAATCGGAAGAAAGGAAGTTTTGGGCTAACGCCTGTTTTTTCATTCCTTTTATTGTATTTTCTCAATAAAATAAATAAAACGTCACATTTCTAGATTTCAATTAATATTCCCAAGAATGAAAAAATGGAAATCTATAACAAAAAGACTGCTTAAAAAACTATAAATAGTAAAACAACATTATTGCTATGCATATAATCGAATGGAATGAACAAAAATTTTATTTTCTTATCCATTCAAAATTTATTAAACAGAATTGGAGAAGGTGCCAGAAATTGGAACAATCTTGTATGTTTTCTGTGTTTCCCAACAGCTCATATTGTAGTATAAGTAGTCTGCCTAACTTTGCTATTATGACTATGATATGAATAATTATTATGATATGATCTGGATAATAATATGATATGACTATGACTGTACTGTGACCATAGAATAGAGTTAGCTGGTAATTGGCAGTAATTGAAACATTCAAGGAACAGACGAACCTGCCTTAATTTTTTGCTAACAGCTCTAGTTTGGTAACTGACTCATGAATTACTTCTATCAGTAGTTCAATCATGGTACTATGTGATGAAGAAATAAATACTGGGACTGAGAATACAAAGACCAATAGGAAGTGTTGTGACGTCCCTATTCCAGCCTATCAGAAGGCGTTGTGACGTAAGGAAGGAGGTTCTGATTTCAGCCAATCAGAATGCATTTAACGAGTAGTAGAAGCTGACTCATGAAGTGCTGCCATCTCTAGTCAAATTTTGAAACTACGTAGTGAAAGAAGAACTCCCACTACTAAAAATATAAGAACCAATAGGAAGCGGTCTGAGGAAGGGGGAGGCGGTCCTAGTTATAGCCAATCAGAAGGTATTTGACTAGTAGAACAAGCTCGCCCAAGAAGTGCTGCCATCTGTAGCCAAATTCCGGTACCACTAGTAGGAGAGGAGCTCCCACCACTGAAAATATAAGAACCAATAGGAAGCGGTCTATGGTAGGGGAGAGGCGGTCCTAGTTTCAGCCAAGCTCTCACTATTGAAAATACAAGAACCAATAGGAAGCGGTCTGTCGTGGTAGGGAGGGTCCTAGTTCTAGCCAATCAGAAGGCGTTTGACGAGTAGTAGAAGTTGACCCATGAAGTGCTGCCATCTCTAGTCAAATTTTAAAACTATGTAGTGAAAGAGGAACTCCTACTACTGAAAATACAAGAACAAATAGGAAGCGGTCTGTCTTCGTGGGGGAGGTCCTAGTTCTAGCCAATGGGAAGGCGTTTAAAGAGTAGTACAAGCCCACACATAAAATGCTGCTATCTGTAGTCAACCCACTGCACTATTTAGTGGAGAAAGGAAAACAATAATTAGTACTGAGAATATGAGGACTCATAGTTATTATCACAATAGCGTTGCATGGATCTGAAGATATTATTTATATGAATAATGATAATATTATTATTTATTATCAATTATAATTTTATTATTATCATTATTTATAATTATTATTTATGAATAACGAATATTATAAATAGTTATAGTTATAAATAATGTAATAAATGCTTTACTATACATAAATTCATATAGGCTAGTAAATTTTTTTGTTAAAGCAGTACAAAATGGTTATTATTTATAATGTGATAGATTAAATGGTTAAATTTGTTATCTAATCAAATCAGAAATGAGCTCCAATCAAATTCAACATAACACTTAAAATTTTGTTCCGTTATTGTGCAGCTCGGTTGGAAAACAATATTGAAATTTTCAAAGCTGTTACCTAGGGAATACATTCAACTGTGCGACCGTTCCCCCTTAATTTCCCCCGAAAACAAATTCCCATTCAATATTTTCTGGTATAGTCTGTCCAAGCAAAGAAGACCCTCTGGCAAGTTGTGAAAATGACTCCAGCTCGGTCAATATTGGATCAAAAAATATTGATTTGGTCTCATATTGTAGATCAGAATGTTTCCTACGATTGAGACCATATCAATAATTTTTTAACCAATATTGACCGAACTGGAGTCATTTTCTCATCATGCCAGAGGGTCTTCTTTGCTTGAACAGACTATACATGATTCATCACACCCTTTTTACACCATAAACAACAAATTCTGATTTATCGGAGTTTTTGCCGCTTCTATATTCGTAACAAAACAGAACCGGCCCAAGTGACTCATTCACGCAAACAATCAATTGTTCAGTGATTGCTCTAGAGATTTGGCAATAATTCACACTTTTACTAACAGATTTTACACTCGAAATTATCGGCTCTGTGATTCTTCTGGGGAAATGTCGATCACAGGGGACTTCATCACTCAATTTGAATTGATAGAGAAAGAGCGGAGCATGTTTCATAAAATTCATAAGTCGTTTGAAATGAGGAGAGTGTCATATTTCTTTATGACATGAATAGAATATAGCAACAGTTCACTTGCGGCTCTTGCCCACGAAACAGGTGAAGTGCTCGTATCTTTTACTGTTTAGCACTTCACCTTTTTCGTGGTCACGAGCCGCCACTGCAACAGTTCCCTATCGATGAAGCCCTAACACTGTTACTGGTACACTGAGATTACTTCTCTTTATTTTCTTTTGATTATATACACCTTCAGTCATCTGACTCTGAGTATTTTAATAATATTTAAGCAATTGATTTTTAGTCTACTTGATAGTATCATCATTCAAGAATCATCTACTATATCAGCTAAATCGGCTCGTGCCAATATTTATACTGTGTCGATCGTACCAATATTGGTTCAAAAATTATAAATTTGATTGCTTGGCCTCAGTTTATAGATCAGTATTTCAAATATTTTCAACAAAATTTGGGAGAAAGACGATTTGGACTTTAATATCTGTGTTTAAACCCTTCATTGTGATTTCTCGAATAAATAAATATGTTTTCTACAGTTTGAGACCAAGTTTATAATTTTTGAACAAATGAAAGTTATTTTCCCATCTTGTCCGAATATCTTCTTCTTTCGGCCATACTATAATTCCATCCATTCGTCACTACAAATACTCAAGCCACTCCCTCTCACTATAGGCTTAATACGGTGCTTATTTACTTCCTCTACTACTTCGAACTACTAAGAAAGACAATATTATTCTCTATACTTTGAACTAAACTCATATCATTTGTCATCGATAGATCCTGCTACTCTTTGTTTATTCATGGGCAAATTTTACACCATCACTTTATTTCGTGCAAGCTAGGAAGACACTCAGTCACAATACAATTTATATTTGACGACGTGTCTTCCCAGCTTGAGCGAACTCTACCCTCTACGCTATCTTACTGAGTGCTTTATAATTTGTTTGAGATGCCACGCTTCTAGTCTATCATTATGTATTATCAACATTGTTTGTCTAGGCTATATTTCTGACAAATATAGGCCTACCTCTGTGATCACTTCCTGGGTTTTATGCTTTATTCTTATTCGAAAATAGTCTTTGTTCACTGGATCAGTTTTCAACTACCTGTGTTATTACTTAACCTATGAGTAAATTATTGCAAAATCAACTGTTTCAGTGGTTCAAAAAATGTAAGAGAATTATTAATACTGTATGTTTAAGCTTTTATACGCCTGTTATGAAAGTCAAAAATAAATAAATAAATAAGTGCATGGTTCAATTCACTTTGAAAAAACATAATCATTATATCTGACACTTACTTGGACGTATCCATCTCCCTTTTGTGATCTCCAACAGCTGATGTTGTCAATTATTAGATTTGTCATCTAGCTATGCCTAAGTGAAGGTTTCAAGATCAAAGAAGTCAATAGATATTTTACACAAGCTGTTAGTAGGTTACATCTCGTTTTAGGAACAGACACATGCTCCAACTATATGTGAAGTTTCACAAAATGATACACGTTTCAAAAAGAACAATCGAATCGGAAGGTCTTCTATGAATCTTGTCTCGAAAGAATCTGTAGACCTACAATACAATAAGAGAATTTACTGAAGACTTTCCTTCCTTTGTTCATCATTATTGATACAACACCTTCCTATTAGATTGTTTTATTTGATACTGGTGTCATCCCACTATGTCATGAAACTATGTATCTTCTCGAAAGTGAATTAAATCATATGCAAACGGCTTAATACAGTATATCAAAAACTAACACTACTGTTATAAACAAGATTATCTAACTGGAAAAATTCTGAAAGACATACAATCGTAACATATTTGAGACCCTGTAAAATCTAAAACATATTTGTCTGATTTCTAAGGTCAAAGACCTCTATCTACCAGGTGTAGGGGAGTAGCAATTTCCTTCCAACTTCCTGCAAAATAAGTACTAGAGAGCAGAGGTGAACGCCTAGATAAATAAAGCTGAAGAAACATCCACCAACCACAGAATGATATAGAATCATCGTGGGGTGCAATGTTTTTAGAGGACGGAGGAAAGACTCTTCCTCTCTCTTTTCTTTCCCCTATATTCTTTCTTTATCTTCCGTTTCGCCTATTTCATTTTCTTTTTTCATTCTCTTCTTCACTCCTTCCTTCTTTCTCCTTGAAATCGTCTTCTGTACCTTTTATCCAACTCTCGGAGAAAGACTCTTACTTACTCAATCTTTCTTCTCTTTCTTATTTCCTTTTTTCTCGTCCGTTTCACCTATGTTATTTTCGTTTACTCATTATTTTCTTCTCATTGTCTTCTCCATTCTTCCTTTTCCTCAAACTCTTTCTATTACCTATCAATTCACCCATCTTTCCTGGTCTGGTATAACAAAGCGTCTAGCATCTCACCTTTGAAATTTTCTCATTACCATTGTAATTTGAGAAATTCAATTGATTTTTTGAGACAAGATATTTTAAGAATATAAAAAACAACTCTCTTATCTCATACTCTGCTATTCCTAATGCTTTCACCATTTACCTTATTTTGATCATCTTTTTCATCTCTTATCCTATCAAAAAAAGTCATTATCACTTATTTTTACTTATTTTGTTATTTTCTCAAGTTGAAAATATCTTACTCTTTGTCCTTCTTCTCTCTCAAGTAGTAAATAATCTGAACTATCTCCTCCTTCTTCTTCTTCGTCATTTTCTCTTTTTCTATTATTCGAGATAGATCTATCGAGATTCAATCTAGGCCTACCGTATCTTATCTATGTAATTAAAGCAAGGATGTAATAATGGGAAGGATCTCCTTGATACCCTTTCCAAAGAATGGACATCTATATGTCTATATTTCGCCCTTTCACTTAGATAACTGTTACGGGGGTTTTCCAAGCTGACATTTTCTATGCTAAGTATAGAAAATGTATACTTGAGAGTCCGTCAAATTTGAATGTGCTTAGAAAAACCGGGCATCAAACTCCCAATACATTCTGCATAAATTCATTCTGTATGAATAAATAATTATTTTGCATTCATTCATCACCATTTATCGATTTCAAATAATAATTTTCAATTTTGTCAAATTCATACAATTAGTATCACCCACTTATATTGCAAAATAGAATCCAAGCTGGAATTTGTCATCTATTTGAATATAATATACATGCTATTTCTCTCTTTCCTCCTCTCTCATCTATAGTCTGTCCAAGCAAAGAAGACCGTCTGGCAAGATGGGAAAATGACTAAAGCTTGGTCAATATTGGTTCAAAAATAATCATTTTGATCTCAAATTGTAGGAAACAATACGATCTACAATTTGAGACCAAATCGATAATTTTTGAAGCAATATTGACGGAGCTGAAATCATTTTCCCACCTTGCCAGCGGGTCTTCTTTGCTTGGACAGACTATACATATTCCTCCCAAACCAAAACCCTTCACAGGTTGTTTGCAATGAGGCAGTAAACATAGTCCACATATATAGCATCTGTGAAAGAGTGAGTCTCGGACCAGTTAATATTTTAAAAGCGCTTATGTGAATTGTGCACTTGGGACGTTGGCCCCAAAAACCACCCCAACCCTTTCAAAAACGAGCCAAAGGGGACACAAACTGCCCCACCAGACCCCCCTTCCAACCCCCTCTACAATACGGGGGTGAAGAAACCCCCCAGCTATATATACAACACCGTCTACCGGTCATTATTCAGTACATTCTCGACAGAAACATATATATAGTCTCATCGAGCAAGAGAGACATTCTGGCAAGATGGGAAAATAACTACAGCTCAGTCAATTTTCAGTTGAAAAATTATAAATATGGTTTTAAATTGAAGAGCAGATTTTTTCCTACAATATGAGACCAAATTTATAATTTTTGAACCAATATTGACCGAGCTGGAGTAATTTTCCCATCTTGCCGGAATGTCTTCTTTGCTTGACCAGACTATACCTATGTATCACCTTACATCCTGCGGGTCCACAATATATAAATATACGAGAGTACATTCTCTATGTATATAACAACAAGTGAGTGTACCTGTGAGCCCCCCTCTGTAGCGTCCCCCCATTAATACACCACATGTGTACCCCACACCCATAAAATACACTCTTATAACTTTCCTCTCCCAACCTCTCTTGTAATCCTTTCGTGGTAGGCTCTTATTTCTTCTCTATTGCACTCTCAATTGCTTTTCGCTTCTATACGTACTTCAACGCTCCTTTTTTGGTTAGTTTTCTTTCTTTTTATTACCGTTTCACCGCTGATCGTGGAATAAGTTGAAAGGTGCGATTATGTGCTTCGAATGTTGTTCAATAATTGTTCAAGAATCAATTGAGACAATAATTTTTTTAATATGGTACTATTGATGTCTAGAGTTAGAATAACTTGCTAAAGTGTGGTCATTTAATTTCCAGTGTTTGAAAATTACTGGTATACTTGTTATTTAATGATGGAAATACAATCTATTTATTTATTATAATTATTTAATTAATGAGCAAATTTTATCTAACCTATCTTACTAAACATAGACAATGATTGAGAAGTGGTTTCTCTATTTAAATTCATAATCTTCCCTTTGGGAGATTGGCTAGTCGTTCGTAAAGATAGTCAGTGGTTTTCCGTCTCTGAAAGAATAGTAATTGTTCCATTACACTCTTACTGATTAAATGAAAAGACAAGACGTTGTCAAACCACTGATTTATATAAAAAATCAGTGGTTTGACAACATCTTGTATTTTTATTTAATATGGATAACTACCACAATATCCCCTTCACAACTACTCAAAAAGTGACCCTAACTGATTTATTGTTTGTTATTCAGAGGTGTTCTGCGCCTTCACTTGGTTACGGAAGCTAGCTTATTTATTTATTTATTTCATTCATGTACAAATATACAAGATGAGGAAAGAAAAACAGGCTATTGCCCAAAACTTCTTCTATTCCTAATCTAGTCACATAATATTATAGTACGAATTTTCAGGTTATGGTTGATAAGACAGAGTTAATATTGATGTGACAATACGAAATTAATTAACGTAACAATACAAAAAATCTCGTTAACGGAATGTTTAATTATGTGAAGAATATAACCAAGATTCTTAACTAAATAAATAAAATAAATTTTATAATATAAAGGGAACATGAAATGATTGAAATCTCAGTTCTAGGGAACCAAAATAAAGTCATTCAACCTTCAATTATTGGAAGTAAGAGAACTTATCTGAAATTAATCCCTACTATTTTGACTTCTTTCTATCGGTGGAATAAAGTGGAAAGTTTTCTTCGAAAAAAGAACAAAACCCATGGAGCAAAGTAATGGAGAAAGGTTGCAGTGGTCCTGGACATAATAAGCTTGACTTGGAGACGAGGTGAAGAGAGAAAGAATAAGGAGAGGTAGATAGAGTGGGAGAAAGAGAGAGAAGGTTATTGATGAAAAAGAGAGAGAGAGAGAAAGAGAAAGAAAAGAGTGATAGCCGGTACCCGGTAGAATGAAGTGGAGAAAAATCCGAGTCCTTTTTAATTCATTGAATAGATTATACAGTAGCTTTAATTAATTAAATTAGAGTCTCTTTTCCCAGAGACCTCCTCTGAGTCCCGTCCATTCTCTATAGAGACGAACGAACAACTCCGAAAACTCAAACTCTTGTTTGTCATCCATCTTTTGTGCTGCTCTTTCATTATTTACTCTTTGGTCCATTCATGTTTCTACTTCGTCATCCGCTTTTTCTACAGGCACAGAAATGGTCAATTTGATTCTCAGACAATGAATCACTGAGATTTTGTATTCTTTACTGTGGATGGATTACTAGATGGAAAGTCTATCTAGAATCTCGGTAGATCGTATTGTTAGTATTGACTTTTTTGATAAAAACATTAATCAATATCTGTGATCTGTGATAATGATGACAAAATGAAGGATGGAGTAAAATCAAGAATATTCGAAACATTATTCAACCCTTCTGGTTTGAAGATGATCGGGATGAATGTAATGGGGATTCTAACAACTATGCTCAACATTTGATAGCAAATAGTCACAAGTTTGAAGCCGTGTTTCTGCATTTTTATAACAAATGCAGAGTTTTATGTATCCTAGAAGCTTAATTAACTACATTAATTAATTAATCAATTAATTAACTACATTGTACTTAATTCAACTACAGTTAAAAATATAATTCACAGTCAAGTTTCGATGACCATTTTCGTTTTTCAGGAATAAGATTGAAATCTCATCACATGGATTTACCTGGTAACAATTTGGAGGATTGATATGAAATTTCTGTAACTATTTTCGAGACATCATCAAACTGAAGATATTTTCCAATATTTAAGTAATAATTTCTAATTTTCCACCATTATTACACTTGGTAATTTGGTTATTTACTTATTTATTCAAGATAGAGCAATAATACTAATAAGTGAAACGCAGAGACATGTCCAGTACGTCCTCTTCCCTAATTTTGATGAAAATATTACAAACAAAAGTCATGCTTAAGTTCATTTTCAAGCTAATCACAAATTTCCAATTCCAAATAAAGAAAACTATGAGTTAGTTACCAATTTAAAATGTTGAATGGATAATACATTCAACGTATACAATGTATTATAATGTACTAGAACGTATAACAATGTATTATTAATATCCATATGATAATAATATTATAATATGGATGTAATTAAAGTTGGAAATTCGCCAAAAAGATGAATAAAATAATTTAATTTATCATTCCACTTCAGGTTTAAGAAATATCCAAAGGCATTTCCGTCAATCATAATGAAAAACTCGACAATTTCTTAACATTTCTCTCCCTATTCGACCTGTCATAACAGAGACCTGCCTGCCTGACATCGCCCATAATAGTTGACACTCCCCCTGGAGGCAAGTGAAAGCTCCTTGCAATTTTCTTTATTACTTGTTTGAGCCCTAGAAATCAATACTCATGTCACTGCTTTCACACACATTTGCTATAGTGTCTCCAAGAGAAGAATACATTTTGACAAGATGGAAAAATGACTCCAGCTCGGTCAATATCCGTTCAAAAATTATAAATTTGGTCTTAAATTGTAGAACAGAATGTTTCCTACAATTTAAGAGAGAATTCATTATTTTTGAAGCAATATTGACCGAGCCAGAGTAACTTTCCCATCCTGCTAGAATGTCTTCTTTGCTTGTACAGATTATATCTTTCTCCTAAATGTTTTATCACTTTCTTCACTTCGTATTACTTCATTAATCGATGAAATGTCCTAACTGATACAAAAGTTTCTACAAGAAGGTTGACAGCAATCGAGAATTCCTTCACGACATAAACCTAGAGAAATTAATATTCAACAGGGGCGAACTGAATTCCAATCTTCACTGTCTTCTCCCTACTTGAAAAATGCGGATAAAGATATAAGACCGGAAACAAATAAATTCCATCCAAGAAGGACATCACAACAAACTAGTTTCAATATTTTCGTCTTTGGAGAAAGGAACAATGCACCAAAAAACAATACGTACATATAGCGATATCCGTCTGTTATTTTGTCATTGAGAGATGCTGCATCCCTCACAATAATATGAAGAGGGATGTCAGTGTAGTAGAAAAAACAACAAGGGATCTGTAAGGGAATGATAGGAAAGGTGTACTTTTCCCTTGATGACAAAGTTGTGGGGGGAGGCAACTGGAGAACACCAAAGAGGAGGAGGAAGAGAAGGAGGGAGGAGGAGGAGGAGGAGGAGGAAAAGGAGGAGGAGGAAGAGGAGGAGGAGGAGGAGAAGAAGAAGAGGAGGAAGATAGATAAAATGACTTTATTTTACACTTTGTTAAAATTTACAAGAGTTTGTGGGCGAAGTTGAGGCATGCAAGGACTTAACCCACAAGGAAGAAGAAGAAGGAAGAAGAAGAAGAAGAAGAAGAAGAAGAAGAAGAAGAAGAAGAAGAAGAAGAAGAAGAAGAAGAAGAAGAAGAAGAAGAAGAAGAAGAAGAAGAAGAAGAAGAAGAAGAAGAAGAAGAAGAAGAAGAAGAAGAAGAAGAAGAAGAAGAAGAGAAGAAGAAGAAGAAGAAGAAGAAGAAGAAGAAGAAGAAGAAGAAGGAGAAGAAGAAGAAGATAAGGAGGAAGAAGAAGAAGAAGAAGAAGAAGAAGATGAGGAGGAGGAAGAAGAAGAAGAAGAAGAAGAACATAGTGAAGAAGAGTGAGAGAAATGAAGACTTCAACTGGAGTAGGCTATAATGATTGTCAGAGCAGAAGTAATGTTTGAGGGTAGATCAATGGAAGCATATACCATACCAACGTTTATGGAAAAATCAATCTGAATAATAAATTTGTAGAAGGACTTAGCAACGAAGGATTTAACAGGAATATCAAAGAATACTCAAGAAAGATAAGACAATGCTGAACAAAAAACAAGAGGCAATTTCAAAATAAGGAATAACCCCATACTAGTTGGTTCTGTATCATTGACAGAAACCTTTTCCTGATATTATTTTGTTTTATTAATTAATTCAAAGCTTATTTTGTAATGCTAAACGGGGGTTTCATGATAAAAAAATATTGTTATATAACACAATGCTGAACAAAAAACAACAAGCAATTTCAAAATATGAATAACTCCAAATGCCATTGCCAAAAATCTTTCTCTGATAGTATTTTGTTAATTTATTTCAAGCTGATTTTGTATTATTGAACCAGGTTTTCATAGTATCCTAGGTTTTCATAGTATTCCAGTTTTTCTCGCCAATAACGAAAGTCCCAAGATTCCCCCACATCACACAAACATCTTGTGTTGCAAGCCCGAATAACTTTTCCCCTCCCGAATAACTCAGCCGGCCGTCTCAGAAACTACTCCTCGAAATGAATAAATTACAGTATAAACATCATAATCAGGTCACGTACCAACAATAAACAACTGGCCCCTTTCCGCTAAAATTCCGCAGAACATTTGTTATGGGTCTATGGACCCCGCAGTCACATCCATCCCAGCAACCACTGAAATTCGTCTGTCTTGTTGAGAATGTTTTGAGTTACAGAGTGAAACTTGGAAGACTCAGTTACTTTCAAATTTAATTACAACAATTAATCGATTGATTCTTAATTGGTAACTTAGTTACAAATTAGTTCAGTTATTAAATTACTTGGATCAGTTACAATTTTCAAATTTTTTTTGAAATATGGAAATAACTGTAGAATAACGGAAATTGTTAGCAAGAATGCGTATATCTGTAGATAAGCATTGGGAAACAATAACCGTGGAAGTAGGTATACTAAATTTATTATAGAAATAAGTTAGCAGTTAACGTTAATTTCTATTTACTTTACAACGCATCACTACACTATACCAAAGATTAGAGAAAAATTATCTTTCTGATTATACTGTGATTACCTGATACAAAGCTCAGAGAAAAATCTGATAGTTTCTGTTGATCATTTTTCTATTAATGGGTAGATTTGATAAAATAGCATCCGTTTACCTTATAAAGAGTTGAACGTTACAGACCTTGTAGTTGAGTGATTGGAATAATCAAATCTAGTGCTCACCTGAAATGGAAGAAAATGATCTATTATTAGAAATTAAGAAGATAACAATACATCGATTTATACATTAGTGAAACTTACTTTCTAAATCATGCAATGAACTGAAATGACATTCAATGAATTTTATATTAGGCTATTCAAATAATGATGATAAGGAAGACATTAAACTAATGAATAAAGGAGAAGAGGAACGAAACAGTTGAATCTGCTTAAATGCACTGGCGGCTCGTGCACACGAAACAAGTGAAGTGCTGTACAGTAAAAGGTACGGGCACTTCACCTGTTTCGTGGGCACGAGTCGCCAGTGCTCAAGTGAACAACACAAGATAGGTACTCGAATAATATAAAGTAAGTTTTATAGATTACTAGTGTGCTAAAATACACTGATAGAGAGAGCTTGATAGTATCAAGAGATTATGATACAGGATAAGATATAAGATAAGAATTGAGAAAAAAGAAATGGAAGAGAAAAATAATATAAAGAAATAGAAAAACAGAAAATACGGAGAAAAGAAAAAACTTCGAGAGGGTGTTGCAATGTAAGAAGAGTAAGTTATAACCCCAAAATCGAAGGCCAATGATAGATCAAGACATTGGTTTGGACTGTTTAGGGTGATGAATGGAAGAACGGTGGGAGTTGAGACAGAAGGAGGATACAATGAAAGAGGATGATAAAGTGAGGAAGAAGGAGAATTATAAAGGAAGATAGAGTGAGAAGGAAGGAGAATGATAGAGGGGGAAGAACCGGATGGTTGAGAAGTGATGGATGCGCTAAAGGAGATGGAATCGTCCTGGAATGATAAATTCGCCTTGTTCTTCCCTAATTGCCACCTCAAACTTTCACGTCGGACCCACAGACACGTGCTAGCCTCGTGCTGGGCTCACCGATGGGGACTAATCTCATACGAGGTGCCTTATAACATCGAATGTAGTCCGAATTTCGAATTATTGAGTTCCTGTTTGAAGATTTTCGATAACTGTAGAGCGTGGCTTGCCGATAGTAAATGAATTATGAAAAAATAACATGGATTTTTAATTCATTGGAATGAATTTGGAACATTGATAAGAAGTAGTTCCCTTCAATTGAATCATTATTTAATACCTATTCTGTACCTCCCAAAATATTGAATTGTATCAAATGTAAATCAATATTAATCCAATTTCAGAGTAAGTTAACCACTTCTTGATAAGAGTGAACAAGTTTTCAGGTGAGAAATCGACAATGATAGAAATTTCTCTAAATCAGGGGTCAAGACCTAAACCACTAGAGGTGATTCACTAAAGAAGGTCATGTACAGGTTGATAAGACTAAACCCAACTTCCAATTGTTGGACTCTATCTATATACTACCGGACACCATAGTAGCTGAAGATTATATTATCATACTGGCTATAGATATACGACCACAATAACTTTATATACATATCACCAAATCCTATATAGCAACTGAAGATGAAGATATTAAAGGGACTATATATATATACGAAAGTCTATATTACTGTCACCACTGGCGGATCCTGCCCACGAAACAGATGAAGTGCCCGTATCTTTTACTGTACAACACTTCACCTGTTTCATGGGCACAAGCCGCCAGTTTTGATCACAGCCTTCAGGTCTTGCAAATAATCCAGAAGTCCGAACAGATTATCCCTATCAAAGTTGTAGTCTCCATTTTAGTATCCTGCACAACTTGCCATCATAATTTGTATTCAGATTATCTATCTGGAGTTAAAGTTTGTCCAAGCAGAGAAGAACCTCTGGCAAGACGGGAGAATGACTCAAACTCGGTCAATATTGGTTCAGAAATGATAAATTTGATTTCAAATTGTAGGAAACAATCTGATCTACTATATTAAGACCACATTTATAATTCTTGGACAAATATTGACCAAGCTGGAGTTATTTTCCCATCTTGCCAGAGGGTCTTCTTTGCTTGGACAGACCTTAGCTTTAGTGGGCCAATCTTAGAGCGTGCTTCCTGGAGGCATTGAATGCTGGAGAGAAGTTGGGGTGATAGCGGTAGTTGGGAGGAGGAATTTGAAGTAGAGTGAGGAGAGGAGAAGGAGGAGAAAGAAGGGGAAACATGAAGAAGAATAGAGATAAAGGAGAGTATGAGGAGGAGGAATAGGAGACTTGAAGAAATTGAGAAGAATAACAATGAGAAGGAGCTTGAAAGAAGATTGAATGGAGAGAGAGTGGCGATTTTTACGAGAATGGGTAGGGGGATTATACTGGACTCCAATTATTATATTAGATGATATCAACAGTGAAAATATAACTATTTGGAATAGTCGTTGTGACAAGAAAAAGTAGAAAAATGAAAGATATGGTATCAATTCGGAAGATATTAACAAATTAAACATTAAAACGAATGAAAAGATAACGATATTTGTGTATAATTAAAAGCACAATATTGTCTATATCACATAAAATTTTTCTGTGATATTGACAATATTGTTCTCTTTAATTATGTATAAGTATCACAATATCTCACCTGACACTGTGTCCTCAATTATATTCGTGTATAGTCTGTCCAGCCAAAGAAGACATTCTGGCAAGATGGTAAAATGACTCCAGCTCGTTCAATATTGGTTGAAAAATTTCATACTCGGCCTCAAATTGTAGATCAGAATGTTACCTACAATTTGAGACCAAATTTATAACTTTTGAACCAATATTGACCGAGCTGGAGCAATTTCCTCATCTTGCCAGAATGTCTTCTTTGCTTGGACAGACTATGGTTGTGGATGTGATACTCATTCATCCATTCATTCATTTATTCATTCAATAAAATACAAACATGAGTACAACAAGCATAATGTCCAATACTGTTCCTCAACCAATTTCTGATAAAAATCGAAATTAAGGTTATGTCAAGTAGTGAAACTTCAATACTCTCACAATAATAATTCATATTGAATATGCATAATAAGTGTTTCCTTCAAATCTCAGGGCTACTTTTATCACTGTTTTTTATTTTTAATAATTATCAAGTACCCTTTTTGAATTATTTTTCAATGCAAAAATAATTATTGAAAATGACTATAATTAGTTGAAACATGTCATGCATTGAAAAATAATTAAAAAAACGGTACTTGATAATTATTTAAAAAAAAACAGTGCATAATAGAGTACAAATAGAAATATTGAGAGTAGCCTATTTGCTAAGAATGAAGCTTCACATCAAGTTCCTGTTTTTAAGACTATTTCAAGAGGGGAAATACTACAGAACAGGGGGCTCCATACCATGACAACGTGTATATTCCAGCTGAAGGGGTTTTCCTCATAAGGGGGTTCAAGGAATAGGGGTGGGGGTAAATTGTCGGAGGGTTAGCCGAGGTTTTAGGCGGTCCGATAGCCAAACGAAATTAATAGCAACGTTTTGACCAAAGTCCGTGACAGTGTCCCAATCTGGGTGGTTGATGGTGGGGGAAAGGGGTCACGTGATGCTTAGCCCAGGATGCCCTTAGGGTGGACCTGCACTCGGCTTGCATGCTAATCCAATGGAGATCGAAGGGGGTCCTAAGTCCCTTTTCGACAGTTTCCTTCATCGGTTCTCCTCTTAGGGCTTCTTATAAGGACTGTTTACTTTGGTCCTTTCCATCTATTTGCAATGATATTCATTAGCTCTCGATTTGTCAATTTATTTATATATTAATTTATTAGTTTTGAAATCGCTATTCGTTTTTGAATTTGAATATTAGAATATTCAAATCATGTACTTAAAATTTATAGTAAAATAGTCTAATTCTAAGAAAAATATCGTGTAGCCTATAGAATTTTTGTTTGTACAAAATTTTATATAAATTTCATTTTCATTTTTTATTTATAGGAGTAATAATATTTATTAGAGTGTTAATGATTTATCGAGTTATTCGCTTTTTTACATCGATTTTATTCTCTCTAATTTTTTATTTCGTGATTACTATTTTTAATTAATTTTTTTCTTGCTTTCTCTTGTACTGGTTTATTTATGGAGAAAATGTTGGTCAATCATAACTATGTTATTCTTCATGTATCTTGTTTCTCCATCAACAATGATTGTAATCTTTCTTTTTGTAACATAAACAATGTTTTTTTCGTACATGAGCTTTAAAAATAAAAATAATTATTACTCTTATTTTATCCACCTTTCTCTTCATGATACGTAAACTTCAATCTCGCTTGAAACTCATCAAGATATCAACTCACTTGTTACTCTTGATATGAACTCATCTTCTGTCCTTTTCAACTCATTTCTCATTTCTAACCTCGAAAGACCTTCTTTATCCTCAATTTCTCCATATTTTCTTCCTGGTCATATATTTTTTGTAACCCTTTTCCTCCTCAACACCTTATCCACACTTCTTTGTAAATTTACAATTCCTCCACTCTCTTTCAACCTCTCTCTCCTGCCCAATCTTTATCTTCTCTCTCCCTCCCTCTTCCTCTCTTCCTCAACCTCTTTCTCTCTCCCTCAACCCCACCCCTCCCCCTAGCATTTCACATCAAATAGAAGCGGGTGAAGCCCCTTCACTAACAGTCCACCCGCAGAATTGAGCCCTGATAAATATTTAACGTCCAACTATGGCCTACACTCTATTCAATGTAACTTACAAATCGATGTAACACGTATAAAACGAAAAATACTAGTATCCCAAGCTGGAAGTTATGTTAATTAGAGTCCAACTACAGTCTATTTTCTATTCAATATAACTTCCAGATTAGTGCAACACGTATAACATGGAGAATACATTGTGTCCCAAGTCGGAAATTACATCAATTAGAGTCCTACTACAGTCTATACTCTATTCAATATAACTTCCAAATTGGTGTAACACGTATTAAATGTAGAATACATTGTGTACCAAGTCGGAAATTACATCAACTAGAGTCCAACCCAGCGAGTTGCGGTTGTTGTATTGCTTATTTGAGGCCGACCGCTTGGAGCGCTCTCTAACTTTCTCCAATGTCAATTTGTGGATTGGATCAAAGTTGTTCCCGAGTCCGGGATGTTATCCTGTGGGATAAGCGGAGTTGGGATAATTGGTTAATGGATGGATTTGATTGTATCGGGGTGAAAACATTTCTCAACAGATTGCATTCAATAGAGTAATCTTGAATTAAACAGTTCGAGAGAATTGTCTTGCTCATCATGGGCGGTATACTAATTTCTCAGTTTGTAATGAGGTGATAATTGACATTCTCAGTATTTTCCATTTTCCTATTCTATTGGCAACTTAATCAACTTTATCACGGCTAAATTCACTTTGCTGGTATAACATTCTCTGGTATTTATTTATTCATTCCAGAAATTATACAATAAAGAGTAAAACCACAGACATCAAAGTTAAAAACGTCTTTTTCCCAAATTTTGATACAAATATTCAAAATAGAGGTTATGTTCAAAAGATCTTCAAAAACTTATCACAATATTCACAAATTTTTACTCTCCGAAATTGTAAACTATAATTTTGAATGTTAATTTAAAAGACAGAATAACATTAAAATTTTTCATGTTTTCTCACGAATAATGATTTGAAATTTGATCCCTATCTTGGTGAGATTATCATCTATTTTACTATGTTACAATGGTCCCCTTGTTCCAATGGAAGTAACTAATATTACAGATATAAATGACATTTGTACTACTGATGTAACAATAAAATTCAAAATTCCACAGCCTTCTGAAAAAATCCACCAATACTGATGTAAACAATAAAATTCTATTTGATCTTTTCATATTTATCAGTGCTCACAAGCCTTAAAATCCACAGCCTTCTGTAAAAACCACCAAAAACTTGGAAAAATTTATCTGATCAGTAACAAATTCAGGAACCTACCGTCCAGTCACACAATACAACATAATACGACAATCCTAACAATTTTATTCCCTGTACCTAACAAAGATTGCTCTCGATGATTGCCGCAGTCAGCCAAACTTGGAAATATGTAACTTCCGTATCGGTTCAGCACGTATAAAATGAAAAGCATAGTGAATTCGGATACGGAGGTTACATCCATCAAAGTACAGTGTCAAACCAGAGAGGTCACGACAAGAATAAGAAATGAGATCGACACTAGCGCCACCTACCGTCCACCGTGGAAAGCTCGGATTGTCACAGCTTTCCAGTCTGACGATGGTAATAATAACTTGGACGAGAAGAAAATTCACAGAGCAGGAGAAACGTCGTCGGAAAATCGAGTCTGAGATGAAAATCTGTGCGCACAAAAAAAGAAAACTCGATGGTACAAATGATACAGCTTCGGGGAGGAAAGGAAAATATGTCATTTATCATCGACCTTCTAATGTAACTGATTCGTCTGAGATTGTGAAGTCTGTCCAAGCAAAGAAGACATTCTGGCAAGATGGGAAAATGACTCCAGTTCGATCAATATTGGTTCAATAATAATAAATTTCATCTCAAATTGTAGAAAACATTACTATTTACAATTTGAGACCAAATTCATAATTATTGAACCAATATTGATCGAGCTGGAGTCATTTTCCGATCTTGCCAGAATGTCTTCTTTGCTTGCACAGACTACACACTTTTCCTTTAACCCTTGTACACCCTGCAATCCACTGATTTTTCTCTGCTATCACTTTATTTTTCCCCTTTAGTAAAAAAGCAACGAAAAAACGAGAGACAGTATGTTATCGAATGCTGGAGATCCTTTTTTCAACCTACAGAAAAGACTCACTTAATCTGATCCGTTTAATATCTACTCATTACGGGGACAGCTGAGGAAGGGAGAGAGATGAGTTGAAAAAGGATAGAAGGGATGATGGCGAGGGCGTAGAAAGAAAAGGAGGAAACAGGTGAACCACGAAACAGGTGAAGTTCCCGTATCTTTTACTGTACAACACTTCACCTATTTCGTAGGCACGAGCCGCCAGTGGAGGAAGGAGAGGATGTTATAGAGAAAAGGAGAAAGAAGAAGAGGGACGGAGATTGAAGAGAGGGATTAATGATAAATGGAAGTAGAAAGAAAAAAGAGAAAACAGCTGTGTAAGTGAGATAGATGATTGAGGAAATGAGAGTGAGAAAGAGAGAAAGTTTGGGAGAGAGCTGAGGACGAAGATGAATGAGAATTATTATTGGGAATTGAGAAGATCAGTAATAAACAGACTGGAAAATCGACATGGATAGATAAAAGATATGATATTGAAAATTGATAAAGATGAGAGGAGGGAGAAGTTGGATCAGGGGAAGTTTAGAATCAGAGGAAGAGAAAAGAGTGTAAAAGTGTGAATGAAAATGGAGTGAATGAAAAGAAGTAGGATCAATGAAGAATTGGAATAGAATATAGAAGAATAGTCGGATATAGGAAACAAAGAGTGAAATAGAATGTAGGAGGAAGAGGAATATTGTGATAGAATGTTGAATAGGACTACAAAAATAGTTAAATAATTTTAAAATCGTGATATTATTTGAAAACTCTAAATAGAAATAATAGAACGTAAATAACAATTGAGAACATGAGTTCAAGAGAAATAGGATAAACAAGGATATGAGAGAATAGAAAATAGAAAGGAATAGAAATGGTGAAGTGGGAAGAAAAGGAAAAGCTACTGACAGAATTGGAACAAAGGAGGAAATGAGAATGAATTTATACAAAAAAACAGAGAAGAAATATTATATAATGAAGGAAATGAAGATGAAAGAAAGTGTAAGAGAATCAAAATAATGAGGAGCGTGAGGTGGGAAGGAGAAAACCTGAGGCAGAACGCATAAGAAAGGTAGAAAAGAAGGAGAAAAAGAGAGGAATAGATAAAGTCTGTCCAAGCAAAGAAGACATTCTGGCAAGATGGGTAAATGACTTCAGCTCGGTCAATATTGGTTCAAAAATTATCAATTTGATCTTCAATAACAAGGAACATTCTGATCTACAATCTCATGCTAGATTTATAATTTTTTAATCAATATTGACCGAGCTGTAGTCATTCTATCATCTTGACAGAATGTCTTCTTTGCTTGTACAGACCATAGGAGGCCTACCATAGAAAGAACGTACCCATATGACATACAGACGAAGACAGAAAATAACTCTTCTCCAAAACCAGACGAATTCCAGTGCAAAAGAGATGGAAAACGGAAAGATCCGTACTTGATCCCGATAGTTAATTTCATCCAAGAATTATTTCCCTTCATTAATTCATCTCCGGACCAGAGTAATCCCATAATACTGGGCCGGGAGGAAAAAGCGGGCTGAGACCATTGGATTAAATTAGGGCGATAATTTTTCAAAATAAATCACTGTTGTCTTACAGGCTGGTCACAGTATGGTTCAGATTTTTCTTAATGACTGAACTTGAATTCACATTTTTTTAATCGAGTTTTTGATGAGACTAATCCCCTAAATTTGATCATTTAACAATTTTTGAATACGGTTGAAATAAGGAACTTTAGGTTGCGAAAAATCGTGAACACAGGTCATCTTGATCAAGTAGCCTAGATAGATAGATAGCTCGTGCCCGAAACTTAAGCGATTTCGTCCTACTCTTTTTTCTTGTACGTAATGCAACCTGCTAACAGCTGATGAGCAGATACTAGTGCATCTAGTCTGTCCAAGAAAAGAAGACATTCTGGCAAGACGGGGAAATAACTCCAGTTCGATCTATTGATTCAAAAAATTATAAAATTGGTCACAAATTGTAGAAACAGTCTTCCCTACAATTTGGGACCATATATATAAGTTTTGCCAATGTTGACCAAGCTGGAGTCATTTTCCCATCTTGCCAGAATGTCTTCTTTGCTTGGTGAGACTACACTTGATCAAGTCGACTAGACTCGTGTATACGAGATATTACAGGCAATCAAATTAAATAGAGGCTGTATATGTTTTTAAATTAAAATTATGTTCTAATAGATGCTGTATAATGGTGAAATCTGGTTTAAGATTTCATGAGACATAAAGCACAGTGTCATACGTCAACACAGCAATTAGAACACAACAAAAAAGTCTGCACTGATGAGTGTTGCCGCACCACCACACAACAGATGTACAACAAAACCATTCAAAAAACATGTCAGCACTCTTGTAAAGTGTTTATAAAAAAAAACTATAGAAGCGATCTCCTTGAATACGAAAATAGGCCTCTCAATGGATCTTAAAAAACAGAAAAAGAAACATTAAAAAAGAAACACACATTTCAAAAAACATCGCGGCGTGTTTGTATTAAAGACGACAGGCTGTCGAAAAAATGATCCGAGTCAATTAAGTGTAACTGTCTTTCAAGTTAGTTAGCCGCGTTACTGTTTTCAGTTGAGGGCAAGAATTGTTTTTATAGGCAAATGCTAGTAACACATGCTAGTAAGAGCTGAATGGAAATATGAAAAAACGGAGATATTTTTCAGGAAGCTCTTCTAGATGGGTGCATCAAGTAACATCTGGAACTGTTGAAAAATCAGAAATGGGTCCCGAAATGGAGTAATGCGTACAATGTTTGGTGGTTTGGTAACATTAGCGAGCGAATTATTGTTCATAAAAGTGTTGAGATGCTCCAATAAGCAAAGATGAAGCCTATTATTGTGAATTGACTGTTTAATTAGAAAGGTTTGGACAGCTTGTGGCTTGGTTCTATGGTTTCTGTAATTTTTGAAAAAAGAAATGGAATAAGGAATAAGGAAATGGAATGCCATTGTTGAGTTGATTTCTATTGCAAGAGAAGTTCATGAGATATTTCAAGTAGAATTTGAAAGTGGAGAATTGCAAAGTATGAATTGGATGTAGCCTAAGCTTGAAAAATTGCCGATGTCTGCAAAACTTATTCCACTATCTACAATAGTTTTAATTTTTTTTAATTAGTTTAATTTTTTTTCAAATTAGTTTAATTTTCAGTGATGTCGCAAATAAGACAACAATTTTTGCTTTCTTATAATGGTAAAATGGTTCAAAATGATAAGGTTAATATTTCAAACTCTGTATCATAAGTAATTTTCTTATTATAGGCATACCTTTGCATTATCTGCGCATCTTTTTATCATTATATTCATTTGGAAACAAGACTATGTGGAAGACATCAAAGATTCATTTCGCTTGCATTACAGCAATAAATATTGGAAATACGAAGAAAATTCCAAATACAAATAACAAAAATAAGAAAATTTGAATATCTGCATTCCCCTAAATTATTCTGTGCTGTATCTACGCTCTCATTCAGTATAATATGTCTTCATACCATTGGTACTATGCTACATTTCATCCGTTTTATGAAGAAACCACTCAAAATACCAGTCACAATCTCAGGTCTCCACCTTTTCAAAACATCTATTCAAAATCTCACATTCATCCACAACCTACGACAATAATCCCAAATTCCTTTTTCTCACTCATTCTCAGCATGATACCTTCTGCTTTGTCATTCATCCGTCCTCTTCGCTAAACATCATCCGTACATCTGTTGCTTCCCCCCTTATATTCTTCATTTTCGCTCCTCCTTCATCCTCTTTCAACCTCCATTTTCTCTCTTTCTCCTGTCCCATTGTCAACCCAACTCCCTTCTCAGTGAATAGCGTATCATGTGCAACGAAGTGTTGCAAATCTTTGTATTTTTTGTCGCACTACTTCATTATTCGTTTGTAGCATTTTGTGTAAAATCTACTAAACCATGATAAATCTCACTTTTATGTGTGTCATCTGCTTTGGGAGATGCCGTTTGGGTTTGGGAGTTTTGGGGATGTTTTGTATGGAATTGGGAAACACTTGAGATGTGAAGTACGCCATGTTTAATCAAGTTGACATCGGATTGTTATCGAGAGAGGGACTTTGTGAATATTGTTGAAAGAATAGATTTTTCTGTAGCAGATCGTTTCTGATGAATCGTAGGCAGGTGCAGAGTTTTAATGGAATTTGCTTAGAAATCGGACGACAGTGGAATAAATTATTGTTTCATCTTCAACTCAATCTAATGTGAATGAATTTTTAGAGTTCATAAATTTTGTGCAAAAACTTCGAGAATCGCAATAATGATTGAATTGAAAGTCAATTTCGTTTTCATCACTTAAATTCAACGGAAAGAAAACGCCTCCAAAACGAATCAACCAACAAACAATTTTGAACATAATTTGGACAATATTCTAATTCATAATTTGGGAAGAGGTAGGAAGAACTCAAACCTATTTCTTCTTCCTTGGATCAATATAAAATGTTTATGTGAACATGAAAATTGTAAATAAATGATTCTGTCATCCTAGAGAAATTTACTGTCGAACGAGATTTAAAAACTCAACCGTTTAGTTTTGAGTTCAGATTTGAAATCTTCAAATCCGCATTCTAATGAATCATAGCTATAATACCTACATAGCTGCGCTGTATCCATAGATATACATTTCTGTCATGTGTTGGCAGCTGCTGCTTTCTGAGCGTCTTTTGCAATAATTATTCAACTACAATATGACCTCATTGCACACATGAATAAGTGCGTGGATTTAATAATCCAATTACAAGAATCGAACAGAAGCCGTCTGTGTTTTGCTAGTGAAGCGATTGAGGCCGATGCATTTATCAAGAAATATTGTGTAGTCTGTCCAAGCAAAGAAGACCCTCTGGCAAGATGGAAGAATGACTCCAGCTCGGTCAATATTGGTTCAAAAATTATCAATTTGATTTCAAATTGTAGGGAACATTCTGATCTACAATTTAAGTCCAAATTTATAATTTTCAAACGAATATTGACCAAGCTGGAGTCATTTTCCCATCTTGTCATAGGGTCTTCTTTGCTTGGACAGGCTATAACTTCTCTTCTCAGAATCTAGAAATCTATTTCCATCGCAAAACTTGCTTGACTCGCAGTTTGATACCATAGTAGAGGAAACTTCGATTGATATTCATCAATATTCAGTTCTTTGTGAGTGAAACTTTGAAACGTGCTTCATGAACATCAAACGTGTTTAATCTGTTCATGTTTATTGTTATTGAGCCCTATAATAAAGAATAATATTGTACTTTCCCATTGTCTGAATGGAATTCTTTGATGCCTATCGTAGCATGAATGGAAATACTGTAAAAAGATTAATTAAATGTTGACTGGATAATAATTTGAAACTGTGTTATTGTTACAGTCTATATATTTTATTTGAACAATATTGTATGACTGATTTTATACATGCAAATAATTTGGGACTAATGATAAAAAACTTTTAGAGCCTGCTACAGTATTTCAAAGTTTGGAAAGAATAATCATGCTTGGGAATTAATACATGAATACTGACACATCAATATCCAGAGAATGATCTGGAGAGTTGGCAAATATATTAATAAAAATAATTATAGTTGAAATCCATATTATGTATTATTAAGATTCAATTTAAATTCGATCATTTTACAGATTAAAATTTTTTTATACTTATTGGTTAAAAACACAGACTAATGTCCAAATCGTCTATGGATATATATTATGATAGTTTTTCATTTAATACTGTATCGTATTCGATAATGTAGTAGTGTGCATGTAGCCTATATAATATATTTGATTGTCTCAAATTTAACTATTATCACCAGAAACTGACATTTGAATACAGACACAATATGTATATTATCAAGGGAATGATAGGAGTAGTCTAAAAAAAATTATAAAATGTGCCGTTGTAGGGGCAAAGGTATCACCAAATGCATCGCATAGGGGAAATTTAAGGGTGGGGAAATTTAAGTGCTTGTAATTTGACATGAAAGTACCAGACCATTATATAACTGAGCCTCTCCATCAAACAGACAGTCACCAGACAGTTGAAGAAAGGGTTGTTACTTCAAGGGAGGGAATAATTCCACCCCAAGGTCACAGAAATCAAGAAGGGGTTGCTCCAAATGTGATACAAGTCAGTCACAGTTGTCTTAGACTTAGACTTCATCTCAAGTAAAGCTCAACTGTCAGTATGTCTCCTCTGACTTTCCACCCCCTTTCCAGACTTTGTAACCCCCTTTGGATTTGCATCCCCGCGGTTTCGTGATATCCCCTAATGGATCACGAAATTTCAAAGGGGGAGCAGATTGACCTCCCTTCCTTATCTTGGGTGAAACATACATACAATTCGAGAATATAAAGGCCACAACTTAATGGCAAACGTTTAATTGATTATAGTCTGTACAATCAGAGAAGACATTCAGGCAAGATGGAGAAATGCCTCCAGCTCGGTCAATATTTGTTCAAAAATTGTAAATCTGGTCTCAAATTATAAGAAACATTATAATCTACAATTTAAGATGAAATTCATAATTTTTGAACCAATATTGGCCGATCTGGAGTCATTTCCCCATCATGTCAGAATGTCTTCTTTGCTTGGACAAGGTATACAAATGTAAGGCGCAACATTGGAAGTTACTTCGGAATTTTGAACTTGGAAACAAGGCCTAATGCCCAAGTGACTAATGATTAAAGTTTGAATTGTTTATTTGGAGTGCTAATGCTTTCTGTTCAATTTATTGTTGAATTGGGTAAGCACTCAAATCAAGAACCAATTGTACTTTCTGTTCTAACATTGTTTTTGTAAAATAAATTTTAATCTTCTGACTTTAATATAGACCATATTGTATTATAGTTGACAATACATCGTATTAAATCAATTGTAATATTTTTCAAGATAAAATTATTTTTCTTTAATTATTTTCTAATTCCACACCCATTATTGTAATAGGAGTACCTCTTTATTTGCGCGGTATAGTCATTCCTGTATCTCTAAATACAAAATTTATCATCTTAGAATAATCAGTCTGCATTGTTCAAGATTAAAGCACACACTAGTTGAGTTTATGCTTGAATAAATACTGCACAGCTCTAGAATGAGTAGATATTTACTGAATGAGCTTCTAATAGCCTACTTGACTTTAAACCGTATTTGCACACCTACTTAATACAACAAGCTTTTGCAATGAATCTCACAAATGTATGTAAATGTGATGATACCATTGCACCTTGTATACCATTTTCTGAGATTATTTCTCAGGACAATGAATTAGGTGGAAGCCTTTTCAGTATTACAATATAATATATTATTACAATTAATCTCTATATATAAAAGCGAAATGGCACTGATTCATTCATTCATTCATTCATCACCAGAACTAAAAATCCACTGAACCGAATGCGTTCAAATTTGGCAGGAATGTTCAGTTGGACGTTTAGACGCGCTAAAAACGGATTTTAAAAACTTTTCAAGGATACACCAAATGTTTTAGTTTTTCTAGAGTTTTTCGGCGTTCTCCTAATTTTTTCGAGAACCAATCGGTAGAAAATGTTGATATTTGGTGAGCAGGTTGAGATAAGGTCTAGAAATGTTGTGTTAAAATATTTTTGCAATCCGTTCAAGATTAGGCCAGTAATCAGGTTTTCAAAATTGTATATGTATTGCGGGTTGCATATCTTCCGCCTTGATTCGACCAATCCTACCTGTAAATTCAATGGTTCAGCGAGATCATAGATGAACTAATTGGGAAAATATTGAATCAAGTTTCAAACTATGACCAATATGCTTCCTAAGGTTGCGCTCAATATTAGCTTTTTACTATTTTTGGAGTTTTTCTTAGATTTTTCGAGAACCAATTGGCAGAAAATGTTGAAATTTGGTAAACAGGTCCAGATTTGATCTAGAAATGCTGTGTTCAATGAATCTCGAATCTTTTCTGAACGGAATTTGCAGGCGAGCGAAGCGAGCCTGTTTGACTCACTTATACTGCCGATACTGCCCCCCGGCAGTATGTCTTGCATGAATCCTCTCATATTCATGTGAATATCATATTATGTGAACATTTTCTCTTATATTTTGTAAAAATTGAATATTACTCTGTGTTTTCAACCTATAAGTTTATTAGTTTCTGTAAAATGAATTAATAAATAAATAATAAGTATCAATGTAAATAAGGCAGGTAATTCAATAGGCAAACTAAGGCATCACCATATGAATGTAATGCGAAAAGTCAAGTATAGGTTGAAACCTTCTTCTAACAAGATATAGGCTACATGAATAGTCAGTTATTTCTCTAAATATATCAACATTATCCTTGTAAAGTACCTTCTTCTTATACCCAAATCACCATGCTAATTTCCAAGATAAAGTGGGTTCTCTAAAATAATACTTTAGTCAAACTGTTGAAGCCTACATTCAAGACATTTTCATACTACTTAATTCCTCAATAAATACTGACAATCTCCACCAAAAATCCTCTTATGCACTGGGTAGGCTATCACCTCATAATTGCCGAAGTATTTTACTATGTATGTTTTTGTCATTAGATGAATGAATAATTTCAAGTCAGATGGTAGTTAAGTGTGAATTGTAGGAATATGGCAGTGACACACATAAAGATAAAGAGTAAATCACACATGAAGATAAAGTCCAAATCACACATGCGCGCATGAAAATAAAGTCCAAATCACACATGGAGATAAAGTCTAAATTACACAGAGTGTGAACAAGCCTCTTAGAAGTAATCATAGGTGATATAATCGTTTCTTCAAACAGTGGATGTTCTCTTCACTGAAGGTATGAATGTTGTATATTCAGTCCAAGCAAAGAAGACATTCTGGCAAGATACGAAAATGACTCTAGCTCGGTCAATATTGTTTCAAAAATTATAAGTATTTCTGAAATTGTAGAGCAGAATTTGGTCTACAATTTGAGACCAAAATAATAATTTTTGAACCAATATTGATCGAGCTGGAGTCATTTCCCCATCTTGCCAGAATGTCTTCTTTGGTTGGATACAGTATTTGAACAGAGATGCCTTGTAGGCTTACGTTCAGAGCATCTTCAGAATTCACATGCTCGCTTGCTTTCATGTGTGTATTCTATGATTCTCTTCGCATCTTTCTCTCTCACTCTCCACACCTTTCTTGTTATTCTTCTTTGTGCCATCGTTCTTGTTTGAATAACTGAGTCTTCTCCAGTTCAGTTTTGCTTTTTCATTACTTATATACCCGTTCTACCTCATTTTTTCTTTGTCTTATTCTTTTATCTACTTCTCTTTTCTTATCCACTCTGCTTGATGTTTATCTTGATAATTATTTACTCTTCTTTTTATCTACTCCTTTCTATTCTAGTTGGAAAATTGAATCAACTACTCAACCTCAATCTTATAAGTTAGAAAAAAATAATAATTCTCCTATTTTATAATTTTTCATTCTAGGTTTCATTTAGATTCACTTGTCCTCAAGCTCTTTTCAATAATGATCAAGCTATGATAGAAATCCATAGCCAATGTTCAACTTTTCGAATAATTTCAATTAAGTTAAAAAAAAATTGAGATAAGAAATTGTATATTCCTAATCATTTTTTATATTATTGCTCTTGTATTACAAATTGAGATTGGAAAAATACTTTTCATCATAATCATTTCTATTATTTATAGTCTTATATTTGAAAAGATGATTTATCTCTATAAGCACCCTGATAATTCATTGATATTCTAATTATTTAGACTATTCGAATATGCTGGGTAAATGATAATTCTGAAAAATACATAGAATGATATCCATACAAAATGAATGTGTAATAGCCTAAATTTTAACAAGAAGTTATCCACTCAAAGGAGATGAATTTACAAATAATCGATAAATCCTACCCTTTATTTATATACACATTCATCAGCTCGAATTACTTATCCTTCTCCTTACTCCTTTCCTCCAAAACTTCTCCTCAGCCTTCTTCTTATATCTTTCTTCTTCCTATTCCTTCCTTATTTGAATTTGCCAAGCAGCTCGCTGTATTTGAACAACGACGTTGTCATTTAGCTAGAACGTCTGCTAAGAAGGAGCCTTCTTGTTTCTTCCTTCTCCTCCTCTTCTTCTTCTTCTCCTCCTCTTCTTCTTCTTCTTCTTCTCTTCTTCTTCTTCTTCTTCTTCTTCTTCTTCTTCTTCTTCTTCTTCTTCTTCTTCTTCTTCTCCTTCTTCTTTCTGCAGCGTTTCCTCTAGCAGTGTTAAATTTACACAACGATTCTGCCTAAATCTAAATGCTGACAAAAAGGCGTCGTTTCAATGGTTGTAGGCTGTATTATAGGGCTGTAAAGGCTCACTTGTGCAAATTGTCTTTCCTATTTGAACGTTCCAAGCTGTCTTTCTTACAATAACAGGCTGTGTATACAATTTTGGAGCCGTTTCAACTGAGTACATAATTATGTCAATATATTAGGACTCTGTTCGCATTGTGCTCACTGTAAAGTGTTTTGAAAGGTATTGCAACTAGGTTTTCAAAATTTGTTACAAAGTGGAACATTTTTTAGAAGCAACGACATTACATAAAATGCTGGAATTGATATTTTTATGCATTATTTTGAATAAAATTATTGTTATCACTATAAAAAATAATTATAATATTCATATTTTCTACTTCTTAAATTGTTTATGATGTGATTCATGCTGCCATAATAATGAGCTGTGTTTTTCAAATTTTCTTCTCACAGTGTTTATTATCATCAGTAATTAAACTTCTAATTGATTATGATGATTAATGATTATAATGATTAATACAATCTTTAATCTTGATCCATTCAGTCTCCATTGAATGAGGTATTTCTTATATTTTAGATTCTCAAAGGTATCAAAATGATGAAAAAGCATTCTTATATTTATCAAGATTTGAATTTATAAGTACAAGAAAGACATTTATTGGTTTGTTCGGTATACAGAAGTTGAATTATTATGAATTTCCAACTAGGTTATCTCAGCCTCACCCACTAATTATTATTTTTATGAATAGTATCGTTTGTTGAAGAGGATTTTAAGTTTTTGCATACTTGATATACTTGAAACAGTGATGTATCAATTCCCATGTCATGTCCTCCTACAGTATTGTAGCAGTGTAATTGCAAGTGTTGGCTGTGTGTGTATAGTCCGTCCAAGCAAAGAAGAGCCTCTGGCAAGATGAGGAAATGACTCCAGCTCGGTCAATATTGTTTCAAAAATCACTGATTTGGTCTCAATTGTAGGAAACATTCTGATCTACAATTTGAGACCAATCAATAATTTTTGAACCAATATTGACCGAGCTGGAGTCATTATCTTATCTTGCCAGAGGCTCTTCTGTGCTTGGACAGACTTTAAGGGAGAGAGTTAAACATGCATGGAAGGTATTATTACTATAGGTAATAATTATTTTTATTAAAATTAAATTCACTCACCAAATTTTTTGTAAACGAGGGTGGTACCTGCCTAGTAATTCTTCATAGAGAAATTTCTCACCTGTTAACAAAAAAATTAACATTATTCTCGATAATTATAATTATTCATTATCATATCATTCAATGCTCAAATTTGTTGTTTGTGCTATGAATGTATGATCAATAAAGTAATTTCGATTTATATTAATTATGACAAAGACAGATACACTTTGCTTACTGCTGATGTTGTTGGATTTGCATTGATTATCTTACCTGTTTCTAATTTATGGATACTTCTAGATACATTCCGACCCATAAAATACACCATCATGGCATTTCATCAAATTTTTCTGGAGTGTCTCAACTCCTGATTTTGGAAGAGTGTGATTCCTGAGTGCTACAAATTCTTTCACAAAAATCTCGTCAGAAATGAGGGATGTTTTGTGATAAGTGAGCTAAACTGGTTGGGTTGAGGGACGTTACGGCAGATATAGTCTGTCCAAGTAAAGAAGACCTTCTAGAAAGATGAGAAAATGACTCCAGCTCGATCAATATTCGTTTAAAAATTATAAATTTGTTCTTAAATTGTAGGTAACATTTTGATCTACAATTTGAAAATAAATATATAATTTTTGAACCGATATTGTCTTAGCTGGAGACATCTTCCCATCTTGCCAGAATGTCTTCTTTGCTTGGACAGATTATACTTTAACACACAAGCTGAAGTTGGAGGAGCCTAATTAGGAGGCTAACAACCTAAATGGATTATTTATCGTGACGTCATCTGCATTTTCTTGTGTAAACTCATGTTTTTCTTTCCAATTTTGGGTAACAGCTTTCTCAACAAACTCGTGCACTATTTGCATATTATTCATTTTAACATCCCTCCTCTCTTGGATCATTTTTTATCTGCTTTCTCTCTTTCTCATCAACATCCCTTCTCAACAACATTCCTTCTCACTCCTCTACATAGCCTACATTCTCCTTCTTCTTCCCTCAGGCTTTTTGCTTCATTTATCTTCTTTCTTCTCGACACTCCACCTTATTTTCTTCCCTTTTCCTCCTCCTTCCTACTCCATATTTTTTTTCTCTCGCTTGCTTTTCCAAGATTCCGACTCGATCTATTTTGCTAAACGAAATGCTTCTAGGCTGGGGATCATCGAGAGAGAACAATTTGTTTCAGAATTTTTAGAATTTACTCTGCTATCATTAGAAAAGAGCTTTTTGTGAATTAAAATATATATTTAACATATTAAACATATAAAAACATATTAAACATATAAAAACATATTAAACATATATGTAGTGGAGCTTCAGGAAACTGGTAGAAAAAGGATGAAAATATGGTACCTATTCTTCATATTCAACCATTATAAGTTTGTTTAATTTATCTATAACCTTAATTCTCCAATACTGTGATAGTTTACTCGAATATAGCACCATAACATACATACAGCAACATACTTCATGACTACCCCAACATTCATAACAATTAAGGAATTCAAATAGGGTTAGTAATAACTCAAAATAACATAATCCTCAAAGGTCTCCACTCAACCTGTATGTGTGTGGGCCGTTCAAATTATGTTCTCACAAATTAAACTACCCAGTGAATATTTGGTGTGTGACATAATAGGCCAGAAGAATAGGTTCCTCTATAAGGATTGGAGACCACCCCTATCGCTTCAAATGTGTGTACATGCACTATAGACCAATCATCTGTGATCTTGAACCTTTCTAACTCAATTTCCGACCTGCTTCAAGAAAAAACTCAATTTATTTAGTGCCTAACCAATCCCCAACTCATGTTTTTACCCTTTCATACTTACAGGTGAGCCAACAATATAAAACTTATTAAATAGTTCCCTTCTCTCTAATCTCTATTTCTTTTCACACTCCTGTTCATATTTTCATTTTTTCTTCCTCATTTCATTCTCTTTATCCACGTCCTATTTTTCTTAGATTTCTCAATTCTTTTCCCAGTCTTCTCATTATTTTCAAATTTCAGTTTTTTTCAAACACTTTTCGTTCCAAATACCCTTTTCAAAAAAACTTTAGAAGTATTATTTATGTTTCGGGACTCACCCGAATTATCAATGTCACCCCTAAGTTTAAAGTTCAATTTTTCCTTTCTCTTATTTTTCCAAGATATTTTATCAATTTGTACTCTTCGCTTCTTCTTCTTTGGAATTCTCTTTCCTTCTCTTACTCTTCAACTCATTCTTCCTCCTCTTACAATGATTCTTCTTTCAGTGTTTATCAGCATCTTTGTTGTGTTCTTTTTATTATTCAAAATCAACTATTCCCTTTCAACTTTTTTCCTCCTTCTTTTTCTTTCAACTGTCCTCCACTTCTTCAATCTTCTCCCGCCATTCTTCATCCCTCCTCTGCATTACAAATACTTTTTTCTCTCTCCTTCAAACCTCTTCTAGACTAGACTACTTCCTACTATAGTCTGGTCAAGCAAAGAAGACCCCCTGGCAAGATGGGAAAATGACTCCAGCTTGGTTAATATTTGTTGAAAAATTATAAATGTGGTCTTGAAAGTGAAACATGTAGTTTCCTACAATTTGAGATCAAATTGACTCCTACAATTTGAGATCAAATTGATTCCTACAATTTGAGATCAAATTGATAATTCTTGAAACAATATTGACCGAGCTTGAGTGATTTTCCCATCTTGCTAGAGGGTCTTCTTTGCTTGGACAGACTATAATACTGTTCTTTTCTTACCTGCATGTTCTCTAACTAAAATTAATTGAACAAATTGATAAATTACCTCCATCCAACACCATACGTGCAAGAACTATCACCTTTCTCAAGCTCTAGGGTAGCCCGCTATTACTACACCTCATTTAACTAACAACCCCTGAGGGCTCTGTCATTAAAAATAACCTGAGCAATTCAGGACGCGTTTCTAGCCTGTTATTATCTGACCGTCATCTTCAACACTTTATGTTCTCACTTTTCTTTATTTTTTGTTCAGTTTTACGTTCGTCTTACTACTCTAATTCGTGAGTCTACCCTTCTCAAGCCGGGGATATGAGTTATAAGGAATTAGATTACTATAAATCATTGTTGAAGATCGAAATTGGAATAGGGTAAAGTGTATGCCTTGATAAATTCCTTAATTTTCATGTGAGATTGAACAATGTTGAATTGAGATTCTGGTGGAAACAGTTTTATTACTTGATATGCCTGTATATATTTCAATTGAAAATAATAGACTGATTCGTTGTTATTTGAGTATCATCATGTCATAATAATAAATATTATGTTAATGTTATAATATTGTAGGAAAAGTTAATTTTAATCAGTAAATGTTCAGGTCTGATGAACTTTAAACAGGTCATACTTTAAACACACATGTTTATGTTTAACTCATGTGTTAATAAGTGAATCAACAAACTGTATTAGAAATACTTACCAGTTTAATGAGTTAACATGTATTAGGAAATAAACAAAAAGTTTATTGATGAGTGAAATAGGAAGATTTTTATTTTAGAGAATAATACTTTCTACAATATTATTGGAATGTATATATTGATATGCCTATAATATTTCACTTGAAAATAATAGCCTGATTTGTTGTTATTTGAGTATCATTATAATTATATGTTATTGTTATAATCACATCATGAGGAATGAAACGAAGTACAAGTGTTGAAATGTATATTACAAGGGAAAGTGCTTGGCAGGAGAGGTGTTGGTAGGAGACGAATATCCTGGCTGAAGAATTCGTGAACATGGTTCTCGATATCAACCCCTGAACTCTTCAAAGCAGCTGTAAATAAGATTATCATTGCCAACATTCGTTAACGGATAGGAGCAAGAAGAAGAAGAATTGTTATAATATTATTGGAATGAAAAAAGGAATCACTCATGTTACATCGGTTCCTTATTTTTATTTAGGCTATTCATCAGTGAGTTGGTGACCAATAATATGAGTTGGAGGTAATGGGTCTTAATATTATTCAAAATCTCTATTTCAAATTATGAATAAAATAAATAAATAGAGCTTTAATGGCATTACATAACATTATAGAATAAGCTTAATGTACTCTGGATTTGTTTTAGAATTATCCTTTCCTCTTTATTATATTTTGCATGAAAATATATATTTTCTATTTAGTTTCTCTCTTATTGTATCATGAAATCAATAATAATAATAATACTTTATTCACTGGTGAAAATCATTATTATTCATTCTATATAACTTAAACTGATAAATGATAATAATTCAACTTCTAAATTGATGAATGATAATCATTCCAATTCTAAATTGATGAATAATAATCCAAATACTAAGGAAGTTTACACCTTGCTCAGTAAAATACTGTGAGATCTAGTATGAACTGAAAGGATTAGATTTCAAATTCTTTTAAAACTTCAGTTGAGAGTTGAGATATTCCACGTTGAAAAAGGACAATCCAGGAATGTTCCTTCCTGAATTAGAAAGAGGCATTTTAACAGTTATTTTTTTCTGAGAAACAACGCACAACAAATAGTCTGTCCAAGCAAAGAAGACATTCTGGCAAGATGGAAAAATTACTCCAGCTCTTTCAATATTGGTTCAAAAATAATAAATTTGGTCTCAAATTTGAAAAACATTCAGATCCACAATTTCAGACCAAATTTATAATTTTTGAACCAATAATGAACGAGCTGGAGTCATTTTCTCATCTTGCCAGAATGTCTCCTTTGCTTGGACAGACTATAGAAATATGCTAATTAGAGCAAGCAGCCATCTATCACGAGAAGGCCTTCATTAAAGTCGTTTGTTTTTAATTAAATAGGATTTCTTAATAAGTTTTCAGTCGCGAACTTTTATCGCAACTTGAAGTCTGTCCAAGCAAAGAATACATTCTGGTGAGATGGGAAAATTACTTCAGCTCGGTCAATATCGGTTCAAAAATTATTAATTTGGTCTCAAATTGTAGATCAGGATGTTTCCTACAATTTGAGACTAAATGTATTATTTTTAAACCAATATTGACTGAGCGGAAATCATTTTTCCATCTTGCCAGAATGTCTTCTCTGCTTGGACAGAGTATAACTTGTTGCCAGGCACCACGTTTCTAATCGTCCAAATTGAGTTGCAATAAAAATTGCCAACTTTTAATGAATAAAGTTTAGTGAATTTTTTCAATTATTTTCACTTCCGACATTTCTCATTTCCGACGAAGAATATTCTGTTTGAGTGGAGGAGGAGGAGAAGAAGAAGAAGAAGAAGAAGAAGAAGAAGAAGAAGAAGAAGAAGAAGAAGAAGGAGAAGGAGGAGAAGGAGGAGGAGGAGGAGGAGGAGGAGGAGGAGGAGGAGTGCTGTAAAATTCTTGTTGAGTAGATGAGAGTTTTGAATGGAATTCCACACTTTGATTTTTCTCAACTTTGTTACTTCATTATTGATAAGTTTTTTCTTGTTTTTCTTGATTAATTCACTCCTCACTTTTGTACTATTCAACTGTCATAAGTTTTCAGTATGACCCGAAACTTCTAACAAGGTAATTTAGCCAAACTTCCAAGCTATTTAAGTGATTTTTCAGGAATAAGGCTGAGGAATGTTCTTTGGAAATTGAATAATTTGATGTAGCATATCCAATTCGTTCAATTTGAACGCAAATTTCATAGAACCCTTGTCTTATAAGTTATTTCCACCTAGAAAACTAGGGATTTTGTGTTGATCTTGACAAATAATACTCTGGCATTCCTTTCATTGAAGAGAAACCGTTTATGATTGTCAATCTTTTTCTACTCTTCCTTCTTTTCTTATTCCTACTTCTCCTTTCTCCCTTTCTCAGTTCCATTCCATTCTTCTATTTATCCTTCTTTATATCTTCTCTCCTACTTTCCTTCTACTCTCACTTTTCATTTCCCTTCTTCTCAACGTCTTCATCCTTTTCTTTTCTTCTTCTTTTCATCTCCCCTCTCTACTCCCACTCTTACTCCTTAGTTCCTTATAATCTACATCTTTGTATTTATCTGCTCTTCTTATTTTCATTTCCTCCTCCAACTTTCTATCCTACTCACTAGCTCCATTCTTCTCTCCAACTTTGTCTTCATCTTTTCTTCTACTTCTAACTACTTGGTTAAGTGTAACAGAGGACCGTTGAGTCCAAACTTCGCCTTTGTAAAAGTCAATAAATAAATAATAACAAATTTCCTTCTACTTCCACTTCCACTCCCTAGTTCCGTTCCTCTCTACAGCTTTCTATTCTCCTTCTACTTTCCATTTCTCTTCTACTCCTCCTCCTCCTCCTCCTTCTCCTTATCCTTCTGCTCCTTCTCCTCCTCCCTCTACTTCTCGTGCTCCCCATCCTCCGCCTCCTTATCGTCCTGCTCCTTCTCCTCCTCCTCCTCTTCTTCTTCCTCCTCCTTCTCTCACCTCCTCCTACCTCTTTTCATCCCTTCTCATTCAAGAGCTACCACTTACCATTCAAGCACCTCACAACAAATTAGAATATCGGCATCTCACTCTCGCTCTTGCATATAGGAGATTGGACCCCAGTGAACAACACTTTCATTATTACACTCTATCTGATGTAACTTCCCACTCGAAATACATTGTACTCCCCATATAATATATGCTAGGGAAAGTCGAAAGATCAATAAATTAGAGACTGACGGCTCCTTAAAATGAACAACGAGTCTACAAGGAGAAATTATTTCGCCGTTCTAAGTGTTACCAGACTATTTTATGTGTCGTTGGTGATATTTATTATTAGGGGTGGTTGCATTATTACTAGCGAAGCAATTTTACTCCTTTGCACCCTTTATGTCCACTGCTATGAACAGGATTCCTTGTGTTTGGTGGATATGGTGGGAGACAATAAATGGGAAAGGTGACAAAAGATGATTAGAATAAGCACTGGCGGCTCGTGCCCACGAAACAGGTGAAGTGCTGTACAGTGAATGATACGGGCACTTCACCTGTTCCGTGGGTACGAGGAAAAAATCTCGTTGACACAAAAGATTATTTTGCAATGCTTGTGATCGCCGCCATATTCATTTCATTTATTTATTCATATTCATTTATTCACATAATCAAAGTAGAATGATTCGAGAAATGAGAAACTTACTATTGTTTATCTTTAAAATATTGGTAAAAACTAATGTAGTCCGAATGATTATGGTATTCTATACATTAAGATAATAGAACTGAATAATCATTCAGTCCTATTCTATACTCTCTGTTAAAATTAGATGAATCGAAACAAAACAAAAATCTATATTAGCCGAATATAGAATTGTCTGCTCCTTGTGTTCTCCAACACCTGATGTTGTCAGAGTTGTCATCTAGCGATGCCTAGATGATGTTTTTTAAATCAGAAGTTACAAGAGATGCTCTTCATGAGCTGTTAGTTGGTTACATCACTTACAAGAGATAGACGAATCAGCCTTAATCTTTGAAATAAGCTCTATCAATTTTTGAATGATGAATACAAGTATTGAGAAAATACATTCTTGCAATATTGAAGTTCCTCTGTAGAAAAATGTCGAAGAGACATTTGATAAAATACATTCGTGTAATATTCCATATTTCATATTGTGATGTTTTTTTATTGACGTAATTAATTGTTATTTGATATTGATGTATCTTGTGTGTGTGAATAGATAGATTGAATTGAATCAAATAAATAAATAAAATAAAATGAAAATAAAACAGCTGATGTGAATATTGAATATACTTATATATATACTATACCTCGAAAAATATCAAGGTATTCAATGATTGATTGATAAAATGTGAATTAATTGAGTAAATTGAATATAACCAACAATATTTATCTCTGTCCACTCAAACTGAAGAAATCAGTCACCAGAGAGTTTCCCCAGTTGACCCTAACATAGGGACCAAATTCATCCCTTAGTACAGTCTGGACAAGCAAAGAAGACATTCTGGCAAGATGAAAAAATGACTCCAGCACGATCAATATTGAATCAAAAACTATAAATTTGGTCTCCAATTGTAGAGCAGACTGTTTTCTAAAATTTGAGACCAAATTTATAATTTTTCAACAATATTGACCGAGTTCGAGTCATTTTCCCATCTTACCAGTATGTCTTCTTTGCTCGACCAAACTGTAATTCACCCAGGTGCAATCTAGTTGATTAATAAGATACAAGGCGTCAGCGGTCCCCCTTCCTGTTCAAGCAAAAAAGACATTCCGGAAAGAAGGGAAAATGACTCCAGGTCGGTCAATATTGGTTCAAAAATAATAAATTTGGTCTCAAATTGTGGATCAGGATGATTCCTACAATTTGAGACCAAATTCATTTTTGTCTAAATATTGAACGAGCTGGAGTAATTTCTCCATCTTGCCAGAATGTCTTCTTTGCTTGGACAGACTGCAGCCGGAGGGGTTGAAATTGTCCACCATGGTTTTAATCTTGGCTGCGCTGACTGACCCTCGCTCACTAATTGTATGACTCTGCAGGCTGTATATCAATTTCAAGTACGTATAAATACTGAGGAGACCTCAGTAAAATACCATGGAGACTACCTGAGAATATTTAGGGGTGACTCAAGGGTAGTTTTTAAAACGTTACCATACCACAGTAAAGTATTTCCAAACCTTTGTATAGTCTGTTGGTACACAAGCAGTTGACATTCCTTCAAAATGGCTACTTGAAGCAAGAGTGTAACTGCGCATGCACGGATCTGAAAGTTTTATTGTAAAATCACTTTTGCCAACCTATTGCTAGTGAGATGTGATGTGAAGAGAAGAGAAAGAGAAGAGAAAGAGAAGAGAAAGAGAAGAGAAAGAGAAGAGAAAGAGAAGAGAAAGAGAAGAGAAAGAGAAGAGAAAGAGAAGAGAAAGAGAAGAGAAAGAGAAGAGAAAGAGAAGAGAAAGAGAAGAGAAAGAGAAGAGAAAGAGAAGAGAAAGAGAAGAGAAAGAGAAGAGAAAGAGAAGAGAAAGAGAAGAGAAAGAGAAGAAGAAAGAAGAAAAGAAGAAAAAGAAAGAAGAGAAAGAGAAGAAAGAAAGAGAAGAGAAAGAAGAAAGAGGAGGAAGAAGAAAGAGAAGAGGCAAGGAAGAAGATACAAAGAGAGATAGAGAAGATTAGAAGAATATAAATGGGTAAAACAAAATCATCCTATAAATTTCACAAAATAGAAACTTCTAATAAAAATACAAAAAACGGTGATGTAATGAATGCAAAATTTATTGAAGTTTCAATTCGAAGTTTTGCAAAATGAATGAGGAGTGTAAGTTATCTAAGTGAAAAGGCGAAGTTTATACATATATATGTCCATTCTTGGGACTTGATGTCCACTCTGGGACACAGAGACGGATGTTGAGAGAGGGAATATTTTCATTTCGACTACAATCAGCATTTAACAGTTGCAGTTTTCAAGAATTGTCAATTGTGTGTGACCAATAGCCCATATTATATCATACTGACGTGATATTGCACAGCTAAGATAATTATTTAATAGAATGTTACAATATAACAAAATTGTATTTTTTAAATTGGTTGTTCTAAATTGATCGTATGTATTGGTCGTATCACAAGGAATGTGCGTTCACTTCATTTCACTTAATTGAATATTATCTCTTTATTGAATCTAGTATTCGCAAATGCACCAAATGTATTCTTTCGAAACCTGCTTCTTATTCATCAGCCATTGGTGGCTCGTGCCCACGAAATAGGTGAAGTAATAATAATAATAATATTCATGTAACCTGGCTGGCTCAGGTCTGGTGTCAGAGTTTTCAGGTCGCTCCTGATCAATTTCAGGGCCTCTGACATGACTTAACGACTGTTTTCAGGCAGCCGGGACCGACGGCTTAACGTGTCCATCCGAAACACGGGAAAGTGGCCTGAGAAAAATTCCTGACCTGGGTTTGAACCCGGGACCTTTGGGTTGCAACGCCAGCGCCTAACCCACTCAGCTACGCCACCCCCCCCAGGTGAAGTGCTGTACAGTAAAAGATACGAGAACTTCACCTATTTCGTGGGCACGAGTGGTATACTTTACTTATATTAATATAGTCCATGAATGGTAATAGAAAAATGATGCTGATGACACTGGCGGCTCGTGCCCACGAAAATGGTGAAGTGCTGTACAGTAAGAGCACTTCACCTGTTAAGTGGGTAGGAGCTCCAGTGAAGTATACATACTATTTAGTACATCTACTATATCTATGCTAATTTTCTACTAATATTCTAGAATAATAGAACTCTCCTAAATCCTTGAATCCTCTTTGCTAATATATAGAGTTTATTTTTATCAGGACACATAAATTTATCAATTTTTGAATTCAGTTATTGTAATCAAACAATTGTTTATTTTCATTAGGACACATAAACCAATCACATTCCACAAACATATAACAATTCTCAGGCTCTCGCCAAGGTCATTTGATGACCTTGATGACGTCTATGACTATGTATACAGAGTGTGGTATGGCGCGCGAATCGTGTCCGAATGAGTTTAATTCAATGGACCACATCGCATAGCATGACAATGGCGCTAACCAACCACCCGCTGCGCCCGCACGCGCATCCACCGACACGCGCCGCCCCCTCCCCACCCTCCTTCATCATGTGGTCTCATTTATCACCTCTACTACCACCTACTCCTTCAAACCGTACTTCAACTCCAAACGACCCTTGTGTCTTTTGTGTTGCTTCCTACTCCTCCATCGTTCTTTTCTTCTTTTTCTTTTTCTTCTTCTTCTTCTTCTTCTTCTTCTTCTACTTCTTCTTCTTCTTCTTCTTTTTCTTTTTATTTTTCTTCTTTTTCTTCTTCTTCTTCTTCTTCTTCTTCTTCTTTTTCTTTTTATTTTTCTTCTTCTTCGTCTTCTTCTTCGTCTTCTTATTCTTTTTCTTCTTCTTCGTCTTCTTCTTCTTCTTTGTTCCACTGCTATTTCCCTTTTCCCTTTTTGATCTCAATTCTCATATCCAATCACCTTTCTCACCTTTTGCATCAATTTCCTTTCCTTCTACTCCTCTTTCTCTTACTTCTTCCTTCTACTTTCAACTTGCTTTGTATCTCCTCTTATGCTCTTCTCTTCCCTACATCGCATTTTTCGCATTCATTATGTTTTCTTTTTCGAATTCTTTTCGATTTTCATTCCTCAACTTCTCCTACTTATTTTTTTCGTCTTTTCTTAAACTTTCGCTATCTTCCTCCACCTTTATATATGGTCTTTCCAATAATCTCTAAGGAAGTTGTCTTTCCTCACCTCTTTTAACAGACAAATAATCCATTATTCTTCCTCGATTGCCCCTCTCTCCAGCTTTTTTTCCATCTTTATTATTCTCAACATGCATTTTTGAAATTCCTATATCTTCTGCTTTCCCCATACCTTCTACCTTTTTCTATTGATCCATCCCTTTTTTATTCTTCCTCACCTTAGCTTTTTGTTCTACACTCTTCTTCCTCTTTCATCCCATATTTTTCAAAACTATGAATAAATATTCTGTTATCCCCATAACTTCCTCTCCATCTCTTAATTCTTCTCCCTCTCTTAATTCTTTTCACTCTCTTACTTCTTCTCACTTCCTGTTCTTCCTCTCCCTCTCTTCCAATCTCGATTTTTCCTCCTCCCTTTCCCCCAAACTCCACCATCCTACAAACCCTTTCTACCATTCACAAACCCCTACCCCCTAACAGAACCCCTTAAAATCACCCCCAAAACTTTGTCACCCACAATTGTAAGCTTTGTTCTCTGATGGCCTCCCACGCTGACCAGAACTTTGATCATCGATTACGATTCCGAACAATCGTTCATCAAATTTAATCCAAGTTTAATTTGCAAGTTTCACTAGGATCTGCGAAGGGAACGGATGGTTTCAGTGGAACTCACTATAACTAAGGCCTAGTGCAGTTTGAATCACGACTACTAGCCAGATTTTAAATCAGAATCACTTTCCAATCAGATATCTGCATAACGAGAAATCAAGTTGTTAAATTTCAAAAGTATGAGAAAATTTCTAGATTTGATTTAACTTCCTATCTTGATTTGATAGGATTCTTGAAGTTTATAGATTCTTGATGATAGTATCTATAAAGTCTCAATCACTATCTACTATCCAAGTTTGTTTATGAGGGTGAAGCCCACATGAGCTCTTAGGCTTGTGCGTGGGTAATGAAATGGATGATAGATGACAACTACTTTTTTTTATGTAGTCGGGACCGACGGCTTATCGTCTACTTCGAAAGACGGGGTGGCCGTATTTATGTGATTGTGCTGTGGTCAAAAATTGTTTCCCCGCTTGGGACTTGAACCAGGGTCCACCTGGTTATCAGACCGGCGCTTTACCACTCCTCCAACGAGCCACCCAAGTATTGTTCATGTTCATGTGCATATCTCATTTTGTCTCTGTCAATCACTGTCATTGTCTTCCACTGAATGGTTTAGAATTAGAAACATGTTTTCAAAAATTCCCATCATTGGTACATATCTCATTGTGTCTCTCTCACTCACTCTCATTGTCTTTCTCTGAATGCTTTAGAAACATGTTTTCAAAAATTCTCATTCTTGGTAGCAGAATAGAAAGGCTCGAGAATTAATTTCTTCCAAATACATGTTCCATTCTCAATGGAAACAAAGCTCTAATCATGGTAATACTTCCATGTCAGTCTGAATTATCTGGTTAAAAACAAGAAATTATTATTGTTGAACAATAACTGAATCTATTTTTTTATTCTAATGGTTAGATCTTTTAAACTTCCATGTTTTTTTAGTTGATAAATAAAAATTGTGTGCCAAAAACTGGAAAAAGCAATTAAGTCAACAATTCTCTTGTAAATGGAGAATCTCTTCTATGATATTTTACTACATGATAACTTTTCAAAAGAATCTCAGAGTACAAATTTTCCAACATCTTGCCTTAAAATCTTCAGCCCTTGACTCCCTACTCATAATATTGCTTCATTCTGTGTCCCCCTCACCCCTCAACCCTAAACTCCTTCACCCTACCGTGTTTCCGAAAAAATTATTGCATTAAACGCGATTTCAGTTCGTTAAAGGGCTCTTTAAAAATTACAGGGATCATCTCCGTGAGCCCTTTTGAGCTCACCTTCTTGACTCACAATCATCTACAGTCTGTCCAAGCAAAGAAGACAATCTGGGAAGATGGAAAAATGACTGCAGCTCGGTCAATATTAGTTGAAAAATTATAAATTTAGTCTCAAATTGTATGAAACATTCTAATCTACAATTTTAAAACCAAATTTATAATTTTTGTACGGATTTTGACCGAGCTGGAGTCATTTTTCAATCTTGCCAGAATGTCTTCTCTGCTTGGACAGACTATTCATGGAAATATTTTGTCCCTGTTATATATTTCATTATTTCGTGATGAGACTTTTCAAAAGTGAACGTTATTATTTTTTGGAGTACGTACTCAAGATCGTTTATAAGTCTATAGCTATTTATCATACTTCTGCCACATACTGAAGCTATTTATTATACTTCAGGTACATAATGAAGCTACTTATTATACTTCAGATACTCACTACTGCTACTCATTATACTTGGGTATCCTTCTTTAGGCGTATTTCTGTTAGTTTTTCTCCAATCACTTCTCTTATTCCATTGGTTTACTTGCATATCAGTTTTCTCCAATCTCCTTCAAATTTTTATCATTCAATTTATATCCTACTTGCACCAAATATAATATGTCAAGTATTAACGCCGAATATGGAAAGTGCGTAAAATTATAGTGAATACAAATTGTAATCAGAGTACCCTTTCAAGTAGTTTTTTTCCAACACTAATAATAGAAGTAAAAAAGTGAATGTTGAAGACAATAAAAGTGAAAAACTGAATGTTGAAGATAATAAAAGTAAAAAACTGAATGTTGAAGACAATAAAAGTGAAAAACTGAATGTTGAAGATAATAAAAGTAAAAAACTGAATGTTGAAGATAATAAAAGTAAAAAACTGAATGTTGAAGATAATAAAAGTAAAAAACTGAATGTTGAAGATAATAAAAGTAAAAAACTGAATGTTGAAGATAATAAAAGTAAAAAACTGAATGTTGAAGATAATAAAAGTAAAAACTGAATGTTGAAGATAATAAAAGTAAAAAACTGAATGTTGAAGATAATAAAAGTAAAAAACTGAATGTTGAAGATAATAAAAGTAAAAAACTGAATGTTGAAGATAATAAAAGTAAAAAACTGAATGTTGAAGATAATAAAAGTAAAAAACTGAATGTTGAAGATAATAAAAGTGAAAAACTGAATGTTGAAGAAGAAATTAACATTATTTTAAGCGTCAGCAAACAGAGACAAAATCGTAAATAAATATAATACAATTGGCATAACCACCTTCAAATGTCCATTGAACAATATTCAAACCACTAGCGAAAACCAGCATTCAACCACCAATTACATTCCAATGCAACGGTTGATATAAGGCTATGTATATAAGGAAGACGTTATGAAAAACCAAGTAGTGTCTTTTAAACCTCATTTCAAATCCATCAAAAATACCACACTTCTCGAAAAACAATTCTCAAGTCAAGGAGACACATTACCAAGACCAATTACTGTCTTAGAATCTCGTCAAATTCCAACAAATAACACTCAATCTCATAAAATAACATTTGAATTCATCAAATAACGTTTGAAAGTAAAAAGTGACAAATATATTGACCCTGATTTGACGGCTCGCCAGGTATTTACCACGATCTATTGTTCGATAATTTTTTCGAATTCTTTTTTTGTTCGGATTTCAGTTGATTTGCGGCAACTTCATAACTATTCAGATCATGAACGCCGTTAAAAATCCATCCCAATCCCGAGGGTCCCTGTTGGAAGCTGAAAATCGACTTTTTCATGCGAATTCCTCGCGCTGAGATCTCCGATTGCCGAATTCCTGATTATATTATCTCAAAATCTGCGCCGGTTTTCTATTGTGTTGAGCTCTTACATTTCAATCGCACTGTTTATTATCTTTGCTGGGCTTAGTGGAGGAATTCTGACGGTTTGAAAAAATATTCGATCAATTCTATATAACTATCGACTATAATATAACTTAACGTTCAATTCATTCATTGAAACATATGCATAATGGAATTAAAATGATTTGGGAGATAACAAGGCCCAGAGTAAGTACATAAATCCGTTGTTAAAATCAGACTTTGCCCTCACTAATAGAAGTTCAACTTAGTAATGAATTCACGCTAATAGAATGATATTCGATACTCAAAATAATACGAATATTAAACTCTGTTTACTAAACCAAAATTAATTTGAAGAATATACATGTTTTGAAAAGATCAATTACAAATTATGAAGTTGAATGGTGAGAATATTCTAGTAGATTTCTTCCTACAGTCTGTTGGATTCTCTAACATATAATATAATAATATCTATCAGTAGGCGTATATTACTTCAAATCAAGTATTCGATATGGTAATCAAGAACTTCTGCAAGAAAGAACGTGACATTGCAGTATTTTCCTACAAAATATCGCAATTACACCATTGTTTTTGGGAGCATTTTGTGTTATAAATACTGTATCTGATAGTGTTCAATAATTTAAAAATTGGAAGATTTAATTGAAAAATAAATAAAAATCAAACACCCTTTTTAAAAAACTTTATAAAATTATTGAAACACAGACATGTTTCGGCACATAAGGCCATTATCAATGTAAATAAATCTTGTGTTCGATTTTTATTTATTTTTCAATTATTTTAAACAGCCCTAAGTTTTAAAGTTCAGTTTTGGAAGATTTAGTTTGTATTTTCAGGTCATGGCTTGTTTTTCGAGTAAGCCTGTTTATGTTAATGTTAATGTATTGTGTATATTCAATGTTTATAATTCAAATAAATTGATAAATAAATTTCATAATTGAAAAGAAAAATAAATCAAATCAATTGCAAGAATACAGTTAATAGTTATTGCTACAACGAAACAGAATAATTAAGTTGAAAATTAATAATAAGTAAGAATAATTAAGCTAATACAGTATCTGTATTATCTTTTATGAAGCTATTCTCAATTTCTCAGACAATTCTCAATCAAATAGTTCTTCATAGAAGAATTATCGAATAATATTCTCAGTTCCCAAATACAGACACGCTTGGTTAAAGAAACTCTATGGTTGCTCAGAAAAAGCTTTAAAGAAATACTTTATAATTATTGTGACAATACAAACACTTTTCTTGAGTTTTATGTCCTGTTATTAATTCCCTCATCAAACAAATTCTGTTCCAAGCCATTTCATTGCAATTAGACTTGCCACTATTGCAGCAAATGGTTTATGTCTCAAGTTTCAAAGAGTTTCAAGTGCTCTACATTCTGATAGTGACGGACCGCCATCAAAAGAAATCTCAAGATAAAGGTCAATTACTGTCACAGGCGCCAAACTTAGATCTCGAAATAGACTTCACTTTTTTCAAAGCTATTTGACCACTGTGATTCATCGTTTCTTCTTTATTCTTTTTTCACAATTCCTTTTTTCGCTTTTACTTTTCTTTCGCTATTTTTCCCCGTTATTCTTTTTCATTTCGTTCTACTATGGACATCTTCCTCTCAAATATTTTTTTTAATTTTGTCAATTAGTTGAAATAGATTTACATAAGATTGATTCTTGTCTTCGAGATTGATCATGAATTGAGTTAAAATACATTTTATATATTTCATTTAAGTAATTTTTGATGTATAATATTGAAGCTGATTTCAAATTAGTGGATATGTACCCTAAGACGTTCACCAAAATATAATTTTTAGCAGCGGAATTGGCGAAGAATGTATTTTCAACTAACAACTGATATTATACTGGAAAAGTAGAAAACTTAAATAATGTTTGAGAAAGATGGAAAACATAGTCGAGTCAGCTTATTCATTCGCTAGTTTCGTTGTATGGAACTATACATACCACTCGACACATCTGCGTCTTGTTAAATTCTGTTCGAAATCGCCGCTCTAATTATCTCATTACATTTTCAACACTCTTGTTCCATCTCTCTACATTTTGGAAACTTCTCTTTCCCAGTCTATTATTTTTCATCCTTCTCCCTCTTCTCTTGTTCTCTTCTGTTATGTCTTCTCTCTCGACTTCTTCTCGTGGGTTAAGTGGAAGAGGGGGCTTGCATGCCTCAACTTCGCCCACTAAACTTTTGTAAATTATTTACAAAATGTAAATAAAGGCATTTATCTATCTATCTATCGACTTCATTCCCACTCTTCGTCCGCTTTATCAACCTTCTTCTCTTCTCATCAAGAGTCTTCTCTTTCTTATTCTGGGCTTTTCTATCTTCTTCTGTCATATTTCCTATCATTCCGTCTCTTTTCTTTTTCTCTCATTCCCAACCTCTCCTATCCTTTTCTGTCATCCCCTCTTACCTCCTTCGTTCTATATCCTTATCTTCTTCCTCCTCTTCTTCCTCCTCCTCCTACCTCTTTCCTTCTCCTAATCGTCCTCCTCCTCCTTCTTCTTCTTCTCCTCCTCCTCTTCTTCCTCCAATCTATTTCGTCATCCGCACTCTATCCTCCTCCTCCTTCTCATCCATTAGTCCTCCTCCTCCTCCTCCATCTCATTAGTTGACAAACGCCACACACTCCATTCTTGTCATCATATAGAGTCAAAGCACTTGACTCGACACTGTTTGTGTTGCATTCAGCTCGACAAAACACTTGTCTCGAATTCAACAATAATTATCGCCCCAAAAAAGAGCAGTCGGCAACATCTTACAGTGCATAAATAAACATAGAGTTTGGTATTGTCTGTCCAAGCAGAGAAGACATTCTGGCAAGATGGGAAAATTACTCCAGCTCAGTCAAAACTGGTTCAAAACTTATTAATTTGGTTTCAAATTGTAGAAAACATTCTAATCTACAATTTGAATCCAAATTTACAAATTTTCAACCAATATTGACCGAGCTGGAGTCATTATCCCATCTTTCCAGAATGTCTTCTTTGCTTGGAAAGACTATACGACACTTGACTACAAGTCCTGGTCTGTTTTCTTGTGTTGTTGGAATGTGAAAAGTTAAAAAATTTAGTTCTGGAGTTTTTAAACACTTCTATAAACACTGGAGTTTCGAGTATGTAGAAATGAGAGTATAGTGTCATACTGTTAATACAAAACCAAGTAAATGACTAAAAGGTTGTATAAAGATACAGCCCAGTATTCGTGAAATATTTCTAAGAAAGAAATATTTCCAAGTGAAATCATGATGTAACTTATGCAATTCAATGCATAGTATGTGGTCTGTCCAGCAAAGAAGACATTCTGGCAAGATGGGATAGCGAATCCAGCTCGATGAATATTACTTAAAAAATTGTAAATTCAGTCCCAATCTGTAGATCAGGTTGTTTCCTACAATTTGAGACCAAATCTTCAATTTTTAAACAAATATTTACTGATCTGGAGTCATTTTCCCATCTTACCAGAATGTCTTCTTTGCTTAGACAGACTATTGATGCCTACATCTTGATAGTTCACTATATCTATACATTTTTCACATCACTGTATTCTTGTGTGGTAGTAGTTTCAAGCCTCAACTTCTTACCCTCGCTCTGATTGGCTAAAGGCGGTGGTGGTGTTGGTGATCCCTTAAACTCGTAAACGGCAAGAAAAATCCAGGAGTTCCGTGAGCACGTGATTTCCTTAAAACTCCTTCCCCCTCCCCTTCTCACGACGTGATATCACCCCTCGTAACCCCGATACGTGACGGGGGATGCACCAGCGCAGGTGTCTTAAATGCGACGAATGCTATTCCAGGGGTTGTATTGGGCTTGCATATGTTATACGTGTGGTTCTACTTCCTTTTAACTTCAAGGACTAAATTTCAACGGAAAAAAACTTTTAATATATAATCTTTGTCTTCGAAATTTTCCATGATTGATTGAATACATATTTCTATACTCTTATTGAGTAAAAACCACTGTATTGTGACTTAGTGTTGCCAAAATAATTTTACCTTAAAGGCTCGATTAATTCAGTTCTTTTATTAGAATATTATTATCTGTACAATATTATAAGTCGAATAATATCGAAGAATAAGCTATAAGTCGAAGAATATTATAAGTAGAATATTATTTATCCGTATGTATTTTTCATGAATATAGAACAAATATAACTGAAATCCGTATTAAATTGATCTTTTTAGGTGAAATATCATAAAAACTTGCAATTTCATGAAGAATTTTCATCAATATTGTAGTTATTATAGTATTATAGTTAATCGCCAACTTCAAGTCTCAATGATCCATATAGGCCTATCACATTACATATATGATATATCTATTTCAAATAGTTGGAACATGTAATGCATTGGAAAATCATTCAAAAAGGGTCCATTGATAATTATTTAAAACATAACCCTATAACAAGATAGTATTTATTTAATGATACATCTATTTTATATTACCAATATTACATTTTGGTGTCATATTTTCTACCCAAGTAAGAATCCCGTTCTTCACTGTACAAGTGTACACTGATATCTATACGTGTGCATGTGTTATATATTGATAGGGGAGATGTTTTTCAGCACTCACGCACGCACAGATGCCAATCCGAGACGCACGCACTTGCACTTTTATCTCCCGAAATCGTGAATGTCTCCCCAGCACTGGGAGTGTTTTTACGCCTGTTCTACATTTTTAACGTGATGCCATCGTTACAGATCTTTGCTTCCAATGGATGATTTTACCCTCTTTGACATAAACACGCGTGAGATGGTAGTTGGGGGTGATGGGGTGGTGGGGAGATGTGAGAAGATGTTGGAGAGAAGAGAAGACAAAATGGAAGGCGAGAAGATGACGAAAAGAAAGAATAAGAGAGAGAATGGTAAGTGGAGTGAGAGTGAAGAAGATAAGAAGCTAAACGACAGAGGGATAGTGGTAAGTAGACCATATGAATGTAATTCAGATAATCTAAACGTATGAAATTCCAATCTAACGTATGAAATTATTGACATATTTTGTTGGATATTCATGACTGTACTTTATTCTGCTTTAGTTTATTACCTAATTTATAGTATTATTTGTAACGTTTATGACACTATTCTGGATGTACCTGTACATTTTGATGAATAAAGATGTTTTCAATTCAATTTAAGATTATAGTAGACAAAGAGAGAATAAGAAGAGAGATTAAAGTGAAGAATGGTGAGTAGGAGGTTGCAAGAAACGAGAAGATGATAGAAAGAAAAGTTAAAGAAAGTATAAAGGAGAGAATGGTGGTAAGAAAGTTGCAAAAAGTGAGAAGAAGGCGGATAGAAAGGAAGAAGAAAGAGAAGCCTATGTGATAGAATGATAGGAAGGAATGATAGGAGAATGATAGGATAGAAGTTGATAGAATGATAGGAAGGAAGTTGCAAGAAGTAAGAAAAAAAATTGATAAAATGATTGGTGGGATAAGAGTGAAGAGGTTATTGATGAAGATAGAAAGAGGAGGAGGAGGTAAAGGTAGGAAGTGGAGGAAGTATGTGAAGATTGAGGGAGGGGGTAGAATGATTAAGGAAGAATTTGGAAGGAAAACCAGATTTTATAATTTGAACTGAGTATTTTTTTCAATACCTCATTTCACAGTCTAATTATACGAATATCCTACCTCTTTATCCTACTACTATTTGCATGGATTAATTCACTGGCTCGCAAAGAATATTTCCGCTCAATTAAAGAGTATACAAAATTGTTTTCAAAAGAAAAAATGGATAAAAATATTGAGAGCAAGAGATTGTATGACATTTTAAAGAAGATGTCGAATAGAAAAATTAGGATGAAGCATGGAATAAGAATTAGGAATTTCAGGATGAGAAGGAAGGGGCGAAAGAGAAGTAGATAAAGAGCGCGCAAAACAGAGAAAAAGATAGGATACAGATCTCTTTGAATACTTTCCGGAACATCCTTCCCTTCTGGGAAGCGCGATCTCCTAGGAGAGTGGCAGAGCACTCTTCTTGAGGAATCTGTGAGTGAGGGGTACTTTCTCCCCCCTCCACCCCCAACATCCTCTAATACCCGGAAAATGTCTGTCATGAAAAGTTAACGATGTCTTCAACAGGGAAAACTGTGTAAGTGGGGGAAAAGCCTTGATGATTTCCCGTTTGATAGGTTTTGGATCCGACAAATTTGTTTTATTCGTTTTGTTTCTAGTCAGTTTTCTAGTAAAGCTTGTACATGTACAGCTTAGTGGAGCTGGTAGTTATTATTGTTGAATTAATTTTCTGGTTATGATTAATTCAATCAACTACTTCTGTAAGTTTTATTTAAAACGTTCAATCACTGATGAATTCATCAAATTTTTACAAAAAATAGAATGAAATTAAAATTTAGAATATTTTATTCTGTAAAACAAATCATATTATTCGTCTTCAAAAGTCGAATTAATTGTTATTACTTCATTTTTTGTAAAAGATGGATTTTTTCGAAAACCATAAGTTGCTATCTGGATGAAATATTACCAGTTCCTTTGAGTGAAAATACAAATAAATCCAACAACACCATGAAAATCTTGTTGGTTTCCTATAAACGATATCCAATCACTTTTACTTACTTACTTTTACTTTAGTAGTCTTCGCCAGCAGCCAGGGCTGCGGGAATTGTCATGTAATTGTTGAGTGTCATGTTGTAATCAACTTTGTTAAACTGTAATTGCATATAATCAGAGTGATTTAGAATTCCAAACCATTATTTAAAATAATTTCTAGTAACTTTTGAGATGCAATTTCAAAATAATGCACCTTATGAAGCTATTTGATACTATAAACTCAATTTCAAAGTCAGAATAATTGGCCTTGTTCCTAAACTATATCATAAGTTGTAACCAACTCTCTTAAATCAAGAGAACCTTTGACAACTTAATCTCATCAACTCAACTACAACATATCAACTTATCAACTTGTATATATATATATCAACAACATGCATACCAACTACATGTATATCAACAACTTGGTAATAAACATAACAAATACACGTTGAAATTTAATACAACAGTTGCTCCAAGATTGAAAGTAGACTCAATTTATTTTTGTTATAAAGATTGAATTGAATTCAAATAAGACTCGTCTCACTCTTTAGTATCAAATACCGAACAAAAGTTTATCACCATTTTCCGCAATGAACTTCCGTCTCATCTTATTTGAGTAGCAAAGACTGAACAAAAGTTTACAATGATTTTTCGCGTCTAAGAAAATAACGGAAAAGTTTCGAATACCCGTAATAAACTGTGATGTTGCAGAGTATTACGTATAGTCTGTTCGAGTAGAGAAGGTATTCTGGCAAGATGGTAAAATGACTCCACCTCGATCAATATTGGTTCAATAAATATAAATTTGATTTCAAATTGTTGAAAAGATTCTGCTCTACAATTTGAGACGAAATTTATAATTATTGGACAAATATCGACTGAGCTGGAGTCATTTTACCATCTTGTCGGAATGCCTTCTTTGCTTGTACAGACTATAGATAGGTAGATAGATAGATAGGTGATGGCTGGGAGTAACAACTGAGCAACGCACCAATCAAAGACCAAAGTAAAGACTGGAAATTGTCAGTTGGGTAATTGAACCAGTAATGAGTTAGCTAACTAACTTTACTTTAGTTATCAACAGGAGTTTTCCAGATTCCCGAAGTTTAGAAGGGCAAATAGCCTTGGGTCTGTGGTTGCCAGTTAATGTTATACTTTTCTCTGTCGCACTTTTGCTATAGTTTGTCCAAGCAAAGGAGACATTCTGGCAAGATGGGAAAATTACACCGGCTCAAACATTACAAATTTGGTCTCAAATTGTGGATCAGAATGTTTTCTACAATTTGAAACCAAACTTATAATTGTTGAATCAATTTTGACCGAGCTGGAGTCGTTTTCCCATCTTGCTAGAATGTCTTCTTTGCTTGGACAGACTATAGTGCTGTTTATACTGTGGTTCTCTTTCTCTGTCTAACTCTAGTCAGTTATCGGTCTCTTTCTTTGTTGCTCTACATGGCAGGTGATGTTTCTCTTTCTTTCTCCTTCTTCACCACACTCTTGTTTCCCTTTTTCGTATTGGCGGAAAGAAAACTAGCAAACGAAATGTTCTGACCTGAAAAGTTTACTTAAATGAAAGCTTTTCAAAGCTCAAGAGCTTTGCGAATCGTCCAAGTTGAGCAGTCGAATTTCCTCATCTACTTCACATTCTTCTTTTATTCTTCTTCTTTTCTTCTTCTTCTTCTTCTTCTTCTTCTCTTCTTTCTTCCTCTTCTTCTCTTCTTCTTCTTCTTCTTCTTCTTCTTCTTCTTTTCTTCTCTTCTTTCTTCTTCTTCTTCTTTCTTCTTCCTTCTTCTTCTTCTTCTTCTTTCTTCTCTTCTTCTTCTTCTTCTTTTATCTCTTCTAATTCTCTCTTCTTCTTTTATCCTTCTTTTCTTCTTCTTTTCCACTTCATCTTCTTCTTTTATCTCTTCTTCTTCTTCTTCTTCTTTTTCTTCTCTTCTTTTCTTCTACTTCTTCTTTTATCTCTTCTTCTTCTTCTTCTTTTCTTCTTCTTCTCTTTCTTCTTTTCTCTTCTTCTTTTCTTCTCTTCTTCTTCTTCTTCTTTTCTTCTTCTTCTTCTCCTTCTTTTCTTCTTCTTCTTCATCTTCTCCTTCTTCTTCTCCTTCTCCTTTTCTTCTCCTCCTTATCCTTCTTCTTTTTCTCCATCTCCTTCTTTTATCTATTCTTCTTTATCTTTTCCTTTTTCCTCTCCAACCCCTCCTCCTTGCCCTTCTCCCATATTCTTCTTCTTTTCCTCCTCCTTCTCCACCCAGTTCTTCTCATCTCTTCACCCAAACTCTATAGGATAGCCTCTATGCTTACTTCTCAATTCATAGCCTCGCTTCTGTGTAAGACCTTCCATAGGTAGCAGGCAACCACAAATACTCTTCTCGTCTCCCATAAGAGCTGGATGGTCTTCAATTGACTAGCTGCCTACTTTGCCGTGTCAGCCAGTTCCTGCTCCTGTCATTTTTGTCTTTATTCTGCTTATTCAAATAAAATTGCGTAGTTGAGGATGTTTGATAATTCAGAAATCTTACTCAAAAGCATTATCAAGTGAGTTATCCTTTTCAATAATTGTTGCAAATGAGTCAAACAAATTATTGATGACAATTTTCATTCATTTGACAAATTAGTTATACAAATAACAATCAAATAAATGTTAAATATCAAGAATATAATAGCGAAGAAGTTCTGAAGAGATGAAATCTGAATATTGTGATGTTAATACAATGTATCTTTTGATATTCGTGACGATTATTCAGAATTGAAATTTTTCATAAGCAATCAATATGAAATAATGGGAGAACAAATAATGAATATGGAGATCATGAATCGACGTATTTAATCGAAAAATAAGTGGCATAACATAATGAGTTAGTAACAGATAATGTTTTTTCAAGAAATTGAATACTTGAGAGCAATTGATCGATTGAACAATTCAATAAGTATTTAAAACACGTTAGGAGTATGGAATATATAGCCTACTAAGAAGTCATTCATATATTCATGAGAATGGCATTGAACTCAGCAATGACCGTCAAAATAATAATGTACACGTCTTGATGAACTATCTTCAAATTAACAATTCATCTTGAGTTAGTAGCGAGAAAATGTTTTCACGTACAAATGTCAACGACCCATTATGAATGAAATACCATTACTTATTACTTCGTTCTAATAACTGATAATTATTTCACAGTACCGAACAGTATTAATTTCATCAAATTATGCATCTCACACTACTCGAGTACCTACTTCCTTTGTTATATGCTTCAAATTTATTTATTTATTTAAAAGTTAAAACTTCTTATACCTTATACCTAAATCTGCATCCTTTACCCATAATATGGGATCGATGGCGTCAAGAACATAGAATACACTCAAAACATACATAAGGCATGTTTAGCAAGATAGCATTTCCGACAAAACATCACTCTGTCCTTTCCTTTGATCAATTAGTAAGAAAATGTTACTTGACTTATTTTCAAGCCTCCAAATTCATTAGGGAAGATTCCTCCAATATTTTCTATTGAGCATAAATATTATTGTAACTATTTAATAGTTTATAATTTCTCATCAACCAATAATAATTTCCTTTATATATTCATGAATTGATCCAAATAAAACACATAATCATAAGATTTTTCACATTGGCCTGTATCATTTCAATTTAAATTCAAATCATAATATAAACATAATAATTTGTAGATGGAAGAATTATTAGATATTATAATAATATGTTCCCATTTAATCGCTCTTATTTTCTGTAAAATTCCAAAAATTCTCCTCTCTCCCCTCTTTTTCTACTGAATATTATCACTATTATTATCCCTCTCCCTCCTCCTAGCTGTAACTTTCATCACGATCAGTAATGGCAGATTTCCCAGATAGATTTTGCCGGCTTTCGTGAGGTTGGCAAGACTGCGGCGTCATTAGAAAGCTTTTTCCAAGATTAGAAATTGAATAGGGAGCCGTCAGACGCCCATTGACGTTATAAGGCTGTTGTCGTTATTGCCGGAGCGCATTGAGCCCAATCCAAGACCCCTTGCTGCATTGTGAATGGATTTGAGTGGAATAATTTTTAGATAAAATTCGATGATCGTGATTTGTTCAATGGATAAGGTTAATTGGAAAATATTCTGAAAAGAATAATATTTTTGATGAGTCTAAACAATATACTGAACTGAACCACTATGACAACATAGAAAATAATATAAGGTTTAACAATGAACTCAATAATTCATTATTATTATTTATTTAATTATTAATTTAAACTCGTAACTTGTTAAGTATTTGTGAAGGTTATGAAGTTGTGCACATGTCAGAAAAAGGCTGACATTTTAAATGAACGTTAATTCAGGTTTCTTGCCAGTGCTGAAAAAATATTGAGAAAAAATTTCAATTGTGAGATAATAGTGGAGCTTACTCTTAAGATAACCCTCGTACATCAATATCGACTTCAATATTGACCTCCTGACCTCCAATCTAATCTACATGATCCTCACAAGCTTTGAAGTCGGGTTCGTTTGACTTAACCCGAGACTTGGGCGTTAAGTGCATGAATCTCATCCTACAGTCCGCGCAAGCTGAGAAGACATGCCATCAAATATAATTTACATTGAACGGCGTCTCTTCTCAGCGTACGCGGACTGAGGAACTTCAACAAGTATGTATTTGTGTGCGTGTGTGAGTGCGTATATGATTTTGCTCGGATATTGAGTGAGGAGGATTCCTAGACCGTGTTTACCCATGTATATAACAACACCGTAGGTGACACAGTTCTCTCCAAGCAAAGAAGACATTCTGGCAAGACGGGAGAATGACTCCAGCTCGGTCAATATCGGTTCAATAATTATAAATTTGTTCTCAAATTGTAGATCAAAGTGTTTCGTACAATTTGAGACCAAATTTATAAGTTTTAAGCAGGCATTGACCGAGCTGGAGTCATTTCCTCATCTTGCCAGAATGTTTACTTTGCTTGGACAGACTATACAAGATGTGTGAGTGTGTGTGAGTAAATACCTAGGTGTGTGTGAGGTAGCTTTGGATATGTGTTGGTTCACATGGTGTTTACAGGAATTCCACTCGCTTTACGAAACGATGCCATGGCTTCAAGACACTGCTTATCGAATTCCATTCTATCGTGCTGAGAAGAGTGAGGTATAGGAGTATTATAGGAGTATAGGAGTATATTGGGAGTATAGAATCGGATAGAATAGACAACAGGATATATAATGATATAGAATGTAGGATAATACAGGCGTATAGGATAATATTGAATAGAATAGTAATATACAGAGTTTTACAGAAGGAATGTGCAATTCTTCTCAGGCTGATTCCTTACACCAAGTAGACAAAAAAGTTCCATGGGACCAACCCCTAAAAACGCTTTGTTACCGAGATAACAATGGCGGAAAATTGAGATTTTTTAAAAGTATTATTTTTCTAATTTATTAGAGGCTTTAGTGAGGTTCTAAAGTGATCGATTCCTATGTAAAATTAGCTGAGGAATTCAATGAAACCAGTTCCAAGTTTGTAACTTCAACGGTTATTGAGATAATTGAAATAATATACTTAAAAAACGCCATTTTTCAACAATAAGGGTTATAACTGGATAAGGAATCATAAAATTGTATTTTTTTGGTAGTTGAAGAGAGTCGGATTCTAATAAAAAATTAAATGGCAGCGATTGTGTAAATCTTACCCAAATCTCAGAAATAGCGATCAAAAATCGAAAAATCGCTACTAAATACAAATTTATCACTTGTGCTATGTTTTGTCAATTTTGCGATTTTAGAACGCCATTTCTGAGATTTGGGTAAGATTTACACAATCGCCGCCATTTAAATTTCATACACCCTGTATAATGATATAGAATGAAGGATAATATAGGCGTTTAGGATAATATATAATAGAATAGGAGCATAGTATATTTATAGCGAGTATATAGTGGGTTTATGAGTATTTAGGGAATTGAAGCAATAGAAATGGGGGGGATGAGGAATGGAGAGAGAAATGATGAGATGAGATGACATCATCTTCAATTCGTAAATTCATAAATTCAATTCAAATTTAAAAAAGAAATACGGGGAATGAGGAATGGGGGAAAGAGGAATTAGAGGAAAGAGGAATGGCGAGAAGAGGAGTGGAGGGAAGGAAGAATGGGTAGTGATGGGAAGAGAAGAAAGGGGAATTGAGGGGAAAAAATCAAGAAATGAGGAATGATGAAAAGAGAAATAAGGAAATGAGAGATGACGAGGAAGAGAAATAGGGAAAAGGGAATGAAGAATACGAGGAGCGAAAAAAAGGAATGATGAAAAATGAAAATGAGAAGTGATGTGGAATTGTGAAGTAGTAATTTTAGTTATTTAGTTATCCTTTCCCGAATTGCTATTTGAAATTGTTTCAATAGTTCTAGGAGTTTTTATAATTTTGTAATAGTTCATTTAGTTCGAAATGTTTTGTCATGTTAGTTGAAGAAATAGGACATCATGCCTCCATTATTCAATGTTCAAAATTTAAGATTCTATGAGTTTTTATGCTACAACAAATGAATAACTTATTGTGAAGCTAGGATCTGATAGGACCTTTTATAAGCAAATGCTGTAACTGAAGTCCCCCTATAAACAGACGTATAGTCTTGTAGGGGGATTCCTGATATTATATTTTATGCATGTATTTTCAAACTTTATTTGTATAATTATTTGAGAAATAAATTTATTATTTCTTACTTCGTTGCAATGATAATTTTTGATTCAGACTTCAAAATTTTCAAATTATAATCAGTAAATCAAATAGGTACAAGCGTTATAAAGCTGGAAACAGATATTTTACAATAGTTCACAGTACAATAGATTGTGAAAGTGAACAACACAACTTATTCACTGAATTGAAATTGGATTTGATGTTTGCAAGCTACAAATTTCTAATTCAATAATAATCAATGAATTGGAATTGAATTTGATGTTTTCAACGCAGTATTTATGATTCATTAATAATCAATGAATTGAATATTTCTGTTGCAGAGATTTACGCTTGAATAAAAACATTACAATATGGAAATACAATTGTGACGGAATTGAATATGATTGTGAATACAATAGTTACGGAATTGAGTATAATTTGTCACATCATGTGTAGGAACTGTGAACAGCGAATGCTCCAAACACAAATTTGTAAATAATTGAATATTGTTCAAGATTGATGTATTGATGACTGGTTTTCATATAAAGCGACGATTATATTCATTGTCAATGATGTAATATTCCCCTCTATACAATATCAACTGTCTCTCTCCTGAACAAACTACAATCTACTGTTTTCTGATGTGAGATAATCAATATTCCTTTATAAAACCGTGCTAGTCTGCCCAAGCAAAGAAGACACTCTTGCAAGATGGGAAAATGACTCCAGCTCGATCAATATTGATTCAAAAATTATAAATTTGGTTTCAAAACGTGGAAAACATTCTGATCTTCAATTTGAGACTGAATTTATCATTTTTGAACCAATATTGGCCGAGCTGGAGTCATTTTCCCGTCTTGTCAGAATGTCTACTTTGCTTGGACAGACTATAATTGCAACGTTGCGAACTGCCCACAATATTATTGTTATTATAATTGTTGAATCGACTTTCTATAAATAATTTTTCACCCTTTGCCTTTTACATTTTGTCGTGCAAAATGTATTGCAAAATAATAAGTATGATTCATTCAAGTTTTTGGATGAGTAGAAAGTGCAATACAAAAAGATGTTGCAATTATGTCATGAAAATTGCCGATAGCTTCATATTGAGTGGTTCACAATCGTATTTTACTTTTTGAAAAAGGTACAAACGATTGTACCTTTGTTCCCGATAGAATTTATTCAACCCATAGAGAATAATTAACCTAAAAAATAGAGTAACGAGCCTTTATTCTTTATTCTTTTATTCTTTCTTTAAAATTGCGACTTGGTTTCCAAGTATTTTAAGCAAAGGATAAATGAGTAATAATAATAATATTCGTGTGACCTGGCTGGCTCAGGTCTGGTGTCAGAGTTTTCAAGTCACTCCTGATCAATTTCAGGGCCTCTGACATGACTTAACGACTGTTTTTAGGCAGCCGGGACCGACGGCTTAACGTGTCCATCCGAAACACGGGAGAGTGGCCTGAGAAAAATTCCTGGTCTGACCTGGGTTTGAACCCGGGACCTTTGGGTTGCAACGCCAGCGCTCTACCCACTCAGCTACGCCATCATCATAATTAAGATAAATGAGTGATGATGATGAAGTTTCAAGATGTAGGTTATATGTCTTTCCACAATGTCCACTTTCACTTAATATTATAATTTCTCACTTCCAAAAATATTTCATCACAAACAATTTTGAATTTCGATAAAAGTCCACTTTGAAGTTCAGAAATTAACAAGATAAACCATAGAATTTCAATATTAAACCTGCAATCCTACAAAATAGAATGAGCCTAGAATGAATATACAATAGAATAATGAACCTACAAAATCTCTTCCAAGAATACTATTTTTCTAGGAGCTGTTGTAAGTCACTTATTGAAATGGAAATTTATTTTTCTCATAAAACTGTTTATGAAATTGAGCAATTAATTCAATTGATTTTTTTCAACTCATCAAGATAGCAAGAGTAGAATACCCGTGATGAGGATTTGTCGAATCTAGAATTAATATTATTTTCCCTCAACAATACAAAGTCAGTTTATGCAGAATCACGTGAACCATATTACACGAAGAAAGCTGCAACACAGATTACATTATGAATGTATTTGCGGTTCCCACTACTGACGGCTCGTGCCCACGAAACAGGTGAAGTGCTGTACAGTAAAAGATACGGGCACTTCACCTGTTTCGTGGGTACGAGCCGCCAGTGGCGGTTCCTCTATTCTATTATTCAGTGGAATATGAAATCCGATTTGCTTGTATTGTGAGGTCAGAGTGGAGATTTTTAGAGAAATTTTCGGAGATTTTAAGCTTTGTTCTGATGAATTTATTCATGTATGAAAGAGCCATTTTCGTTAGCGCTCGAAAATTTCTAAATTATTTGGGAAGATTTAGTTTCAACAATTTTTTGGTAGCTCAACTTATTTATAAAGGGAAGTTAGAATTATGAATTATAAGCCGATAACTTTAAAAATCTATTACATGGAACCGTCGTTAAAACGTTGTTCAGCTGAATAGAGTAAGTTATAATTTTATTGCATTGAAGCAACCAACAATTCATTCTTAAGAGTTCACCCTACTTGAAGTTTTGATTGAATATAGGGAGGTATTAATTATTTACTATTTCCTATTTATTTATTTTTCATTTACAATTGGCTTGAATACATATAATATGAAGGAGAAAAAATAGGCTATTTCTTTTCAATTCAGATTAAGTCCATAATCAATTTAATATTAATTAACGAGAAGATTATTAGGTACAAAATGATATTATAATTATTGAGAAATAATTTTCACATACCTTTTGCGTAAACGTTGCTTGCCAGAAGGATGATGAAGGAAACTCTCAGCAGAAGAAGATCCATAATTGGAGCAGGAATTGTATAGCAGACCTCTCCGATATCCTCTCAACTCGTATTCAACATCCACAGCACAGGTAACTTGACACAAAATTTCCACAGATATCACGTGACCTTATAATTACTATTGGCCGCGGAAAAACCTTGCACGGTAAAAGTTTGAGACCGGAAAATCTCTCGATACTTTCCGCAGATCACGTTTCCTATTTCCACCTCACTTTTCCGGTAAGCCTTCCGGTAAACAGAAAGTTTTTCCAACTTCTATCATATCAAACTCCGCCGGAAAATTAATCTTTGATGAAGCTCTAGCAAAAAGGTTTTGAGTGGCATCCTACAAAAACTAACTCGAAAAATAGACCTGAGGATATAGCTGAGCTTACTTTGTCTTCCAAAAGTTCAAATTTTGATAGAAAATGTTGAAAAGTTTACAAAAACTTGGGGGATATACACGAGATTCGATACGAATAGTTTGTTGAAGAAAAATATAGTAAAGTCATCTTACCAAACATTTCAAACTTTTTTTCATATCATACTTTATACTACCTTCGAAACACTAAAAGCATTGATAAGTTGATTAAAAACTGTATACGATTTTAAAAAATGCATCAAATTATCCATAGTTTCCCACTCTACTGAAACTCTTTCTCCAAATTTTTGTTTTTCCCAACCCAATTTTCTTGTTGATCACTTCCTAAGCTGATCTCTGTCACTATTATCCATATTGATAGGCATCAAATCACCTCCAAACACTCTCACAAAATAACTCATACCATAAAGAAATGCTTCCTCGTCAATGTCCAAAATAACATCATCTAAAAAAATAAATTGCTGGGGGCAGTGGCCCATCCAAGCTTACGTAGTGTTTTGCGTTAACATAGTAAATTCCTTCATTTCGCACTATGAATTTTTTAAATGATTGAATTATTAAAAGTTAGTATAGAATCATTTATGCTAGCCGATGTGTTATCATACAAGACATTTGTTGAAGATAGAAATGACTTCTCAATTCATGTATCAAGAAGATTAGCCACAAAAGTCTCAGTAAAACTGTTTTAACGGCGAAGAATACCGTAGTTTAAACATGTCAACACTTGATTCAAATTTACAATCTACAAAGATTAGAACATTTAAAAATCCATGTTTAATAACTTAAAAAACACGTGTTACGTATGATACCGGTCTCAAGTTTTCACACTATTGAATGTTCGTTCTAAAATCAACAAACGAATCCTTTTACTAATTACAGTTTCAGAATAATGTTATACACTTGTAATACACTCAAATCACTTGAAGAATCTTCCTAACACCAACCAAAGAGGAGAATATTGGGGTAGTAAATTTACACCATTAAATTTCGCCGGTCACTGATGCTAATCTACGTATTTTTTGAAATTTTATGAACAACTGCCGAAAACCTCTCACAACATCCCAAGTCACAGCGTTGCACGATTGAACATGTCAGATGTCACTAACAAATTTTGCCGGTATAATACACGATTACTGTTTGTTTTGATATCACTGAACAAATTCTTTGCACTACTTGTGAGTTGTGGTTAGCTATGGTGTAGTACTCAATAATTATCGAATAAACAGGGTACAATCGCACTCAAGTCGTTAGCGTTTGTTGACCGTCGCGGCGACAATACGACGCAGACATTTCGGAGCGACAAGCGACATAGACGTCCCACACGCGCGTTGGAGCCAGACTGAATGATTTTCGGTAGAGGAGCTGCTCTTTTGGGGCATGCGTGGCTGGGCGTCTGAGGGAGCAGGGTGGGGGTTGGGTGTTGGTAGGGTGGGGGAAGGGTTTGCATTTCGGCGGGCAAGATACCTCACGTCACGCTCAGCTCAGTCAGTCGGTGGCTACCCTTTCTTGGGTGACGACGAATGGAGAGATATTGGAGAGAACCAAGTCGCAATTGTAAGAAAGAATAAAGATGCATCACGAGGATGAGGAGATGAAGAGACGATGGATTTGAAGACGATTTGTTAGAGAAGTTTGAAGTAATTTATTCTGAAATGGAATTTGGTATAGTCCGTCCAAGCAAAGAAGACCCTCTGGCAAAATGACTCAAGCTCGTTCAATATTGATTCAAAAATTATCAAGTTGATCTCAAATTGTAGGAAACAATTTGATCTCCTATTAAGATCAAATTTAAAATTCTTGAACAAATATTGACCAAGCTGGAATCATTTTCCCATTTTTTGTCTTCTTTGCTTCGACAGACTATAGAATTGAAGATAAAAAATTGGAAGTTGAGAAATTGAATGGTCGGTGAGATGTTTGGAAATAATAATAATTATTTTATTTCAGTTCATTTTCACAATTATTATAAGTCAAAAATATAGCACAAAAAAATAAAAATTTGGTATAGAATTGAATAAATCAATTAGAATTATTATAAATTGAAAATATAGCACAAAAAATAAAAAATTTAGTATTGAATTGGGAAATACCGTTCAATTTGGAGAGAAATTATTGTTTGGGTTTTGAATATGAGAAAAGAAAATTTGGAAATAAAATTCGAAAGAATTAAAAAAACTCAAAACTTTGAGAAGGAATAGCTTATCACGAAGAGATTGAAGGGTGAGGGGCGAGGTTCGAAGAAATTTTGAAATGGAATTTGAAAAAAATTATATTTTTAGTTTTTAGAGAGTTTGATAGGTTTGGAAGATTATGGAGGAATTGTTCGGAATATTTTTCGATGAAATTGGATAATACTTGCTGAAATCCATAGGATTTGATATTATATAAACCTGGACAAATCTTGTAGTGGGCATAGTTGAAAACGGCATATTGGGTTTTTGGAAAAATTATATTCTCTGAGATAACACTCAAATATTCGGAAGTGGTTAAAATATGCAAGAGAAAGGGGTAATTTTTTTATTAATGTGGAAGCAAATGTGATAAAATTAAAGATCGCATGAGTCTGAGAAAAATTTCTACTAGGGGATTGAAAGGTATGGGGAAAACAATGTTTAATTTTATTTAAAATTGAAATTTTCTTAATTCTAGAATATTCATAAATTGAAAGAAAACAACTTAAAGGGGTTGAAAATATAGCAGAGTCGGTAATTTGAGTAGGTCTACTACGGAAATAACTGGAAAGATTGAGATCTGAAATAAAAAGTATACTGATTAATTATTAGATAATTGAAATAAACAAATTTAAATAATAAATGATAATAATGTCAACTGAAAACAAGCACAGAAATCATATTCTTTCTTTAGAAAAATTTCTATGATTCTCAACGTTTTTGGAGTGCATTCTTTCAAAATTAGCTTTCTACCGAATTTATTAATTCCTGAACAATTAAAAATTTTTAATTAAAAGAGAGCTAGAAAAGACACAATCATGAAATTTTACAGAGTAATGGCAGCTCCAATTCTTCTCTACGGTAGCGAATCGTGGGTAACGACCAAACCTCTTGAAAGTAGAGTGCAGGCAGCCGAGATGAGATTTCTTCGCAGGACCAAGGGGTGTGACAGAAGAGATCATATTAGAAATGAAGATATTAGAACCGAGTTAAACATATATAGCATGAATGATAAAGTTGTAATGTATCGGCATCAATGGAAAGAGCATATCAGAAGGATGTCATCAGAAAGGTTCCCCCTAAAAGTATATAATTATAAGCCAATAGGCAAAAGAGACGTGGGTAGACCTCGCAAAAGGTGGCAATGATAATTATTATAGTCGTATTGAGTGTCAGAAGATATTGAAAAAAAATTTTTCTACCCATTATATTATTAATAGTGAGATTAATGAAAGATAAAGATTATTATCAGCTGAATGTGAGTCGGAACAGGCAATAGCCTAATCCTTGTATGTTAGAAGAAGAAGACAATTAAAAATGTTTCAAAGAGAAAGAAATGAATTCATTTGGACAAGAAATAAATTTATAATCTGTAGTCAAGTCCCCTTTTCAAGTTCATCGAATATCATTAAGCTATAAAAGTCCGGCAGGAACGTGATCCCAATATAAATCTCATATTATTTCTTATTAAGTTCTCCGTCATATTTGTTCATCAAACGAAGAAGATGAAATACATATAAGAAATAAATCAAACTTGTCTTTGTTTTGAACATTGGTATTCAACTAATCATCTTTATTAACTGGAATTTTTAATTACCCACTTCTTATGAAGTGTGGTTGTGTATATTATTCGTGGAGTTTGGTATGCCAAATCCATTTCAATAAAGTATTTCGGTTATGCTTTACTGAGGTTATTGTCTTCCCCAATGGTCATGCCAATAATATGTTTTCAATATAAATTTTTTTTGACTGACGACATCAACATAACGAGATGGATGTGTTTTTTACGTTGAAAATATTTTTACTGTATTAGGTTGTCTGTTCCATTGTTTCAATTTTGAGAATTTTAAAGACCATTTATCTTATAAGGACATCAAAGTTGGGAAAACTTTTAGAAAAAACTGACTACAGAGTATAGACCGATTCTGTTGAAGATGTTGAATTCTTGTTTCATTTATTTCATTCCAATTTAATCGGATAAATTTTGAAATTGGGACTTCAATCATAGATTATCACAGGATCCAAAATTATAATGACATACGGAATTTGAAAAACCGAAAGATAATTAATTGTTGGTCCAGATAGGTTACCACCTCGTCCAGCGAAAGAAGAGTCTGATGAGGGCTGAGAAAAATCCAATCACAAAATTCAAAATGATACATGAATAAGTCTTAATTGGAACTATAGATACACTTTAGTCAGTGAATTCATTTTTTTTTAAATAAATGTTATTAAAACTTGTCTCAACAGACAAACTATTAATTTTCAGTTAATAATTTTAGTCAACAAACTTAGAAGCTTCAGTTCATCCATCGATTACTCAAGCAGTTCTGATGTTACTAGTATCAATATTTATGGATTTAGATATTTTTTATTTTTCTCACTTCACTAGCACTACACTAACTGGAAGGGTTTTGTTCTTTTCAGTCTTCTTGTGAGTTGAGTGTTGTCTAGGAGTTGAATGACCTCTATGTTGTCGTGCTGGTCAAGACGTGACTCATGATGGGCTGCCAATCGTCTTATCTCGCTGGTTACAAAGGGGATGTGAAGATCTCGATGCATATCGCTATTCCTTATGTACCAGGGTGCATTCACCATGTTTCGCAGTACTTTATTTTGGAAGGTTTGGATTCTATTGATGTTTGTTATTTTAGAGCAGCCCAATTCAATTATCGAGCATATTTCGAACTTCTCTATTCTATGAAACAGTGTAAAGTACATGCATGAGTGATAATGGATTGAATAATAACATTGCCAACCTACCCAGATGTCACCCAAGTGACCTAGGGTATAAAAAGCCAGCAACAAATTATATTTATTAAATTATATTTATGTACACAAGAGAAAATAAAAGACTTTTTAAAATAGAATAGAAATGAATTTTATAATATATTATACAGAGAATGATATTATTATATTTTCTTGTGAATTTTAATTTTCAAAAATTGTGAATAAAGGCATTTATTAATTTAAGCCTTTACAGTTCATACCCCTCCCTATACTTATTAGGCCTACTTAGATACCAAATCGAATCATGCTACAATACCAAGAATTCTCAATGTTTTTTTCTTGTTTGTATTTTGTTTTCTAGTAAATTTATCTTATTTCAGTAAATATTCAATTACATTACACATCAATCTACAAGTTGGTCGCAGAACAAAATAAAATACCCCGAAAAGGTGATAAAAAACTGAAATAAAAGGAATAAGAACAAGAAAGCAGCTAGTTTCAGTAAGTAGTGGTAGTATGACGTGTAATATACTTCCTGAAGAATAGAAAAAGGGCTGAAATTGAAAAAAAATCCTGCTTCAAATAGAACCGCCTAGTTTGGGGGTAGTAGAAGGTAGAGCTCGCGGAAGAAGTGAAGGGTGAAGAAACAGGAAAAAAGGAAAAGAAAAGTGAAGAATGAGAAAAGAAGAGAGAGAGAGAGAGAGAGAGAGAGAGAGAGAGAGAATCAGAAACGTCTGTTGAATCTGGTGCTATCACATAAATCAATAGACTGATAGCGCCCATGGGATATCTCTTCTATGCCTACTGTTCCTTCGGATGAGCACAAAAAGTTCATTGTTGCTGCTCATTATTCTTTCTTTCTCTTCTTCTTCTCCTTCTTCCTCTTCTCCTTTCTTTCTTCTTTGCGGTGGCAGCCGGTTTGTTATGTCGCTTTTTGACAATAGCCGCCCCATTTCTAGGATGACGTCATGATCTATGATATCCACTGGTTGCGAGAGGATTGTTCAGTTATAGTCTGCTTAGTCCAAGTAAAGAAGACATTCCTGACAAGATGGGTGAATGACTCCAGTTGGGTGAATATTCGTTCAAAAATAATAAATTTGGTCTTAAATTATAGGAAAAATTCTGATCTGAAATTTGAGATCAAATTAATAATTTTTGACCTAATATTGACCGAGCTGGAGTCATTTTCCCACCTTGTTAGAATGTCTTCTTTGCTTGGACAGACTGTGGTAGATGAAAGCGGCAGTGGTTGTTGGATTGGATTGGACCAACATTCAAACAAACAAAATTGAAAATATTGTCAATATTTTGACAATTTTTGTTAGTGGGACAGACTTCCAGATCCTGACTCCATGAGTTCCAGATGAATGATCCAAAATCCTGTTTTTACTTTGTATAATAATTCTTAATTTTTGTGATCCTTTATTAAATTATATAATTCTATATGATTGGAATTACAATTTAGTAAATTTACATGCTAGATATTATATGCACTGGTTTTAAGAGGATAGTTCCGTATAGTCAAAGCATAGAAGACTTTATGTTGAGATGAGAAAATGAATCCAGCTCGGTCAATATTGGTTCAAAGAATGTATTCTTTTCTTTGCATGGACAGAATATAGATCCCTGACAGTTGCATTGGATTAAAAAAACTTGGATTGAGATTAATGAGACTATCTTCTACATTCCTGATTATTAATAGACTTCTACTGGTATATAATATTTATTTATTTATTTCATTCATGTACAAATATACAAGATGCGGAAAGAAAAAACAGGCTATTGCCCAAAATTTCTTCTATTCCTAATTCAGTCACATAATATAATAGATAACATAATTTGATAGAGTTAAACTAGGCTTACTATTTAGCTTGTATTACAATTCCGATTTTGAATGAGTAATGAGGTTAAATTTTTTTATTTTTCTCAATTATATCAAAGTAAAATTTAGTGAAATTTCTCAATTATTGTATGAAGGCTATTCACAATAATACTGAAACCCGACTGACCTTCGTCTCTCTTTCAGATTACCCCAGCAGAGCTGAGCATTGAAACTAACATGTTAATTGTTCACATGTAGAACTAATTCTTTTTATTCTTTTATTCTTTCTTCACAATTGCGACTTGCTTTCCAAGTATTTTAAGCAAAGGATGAATAAGTGATGATGAATGCAGAAGCGGTTTGTCCCAGTGGCAGAGAGCGTCTAATCGGTGAGATTAGATAAGCGACGTGCCTCTGCCAGCACCGTTGTACTGGTGACCGGTTCCTCCGAATTCAATTTATGAGCCTCAAAAATCGCTTCCCGGTGGTTCGGAACCCACCTAAAGCAGTAGGTCCATTCATCTCTCATCATCATCCTTCCCATTACCCACGCACAGGCCCAAAAGCCCATGTGGGCATCACCCTCAAAAAAAAAAAAAAAAAAAAAAAAAAAAAATGATGATAATGAAGGTTTAAGATGTAGGTTAATGTTCACTCCACACCAACTAACCTGGAATGTGTTATAGATTCTTGATAACAAAAAATAAAATTGAAATTCGATAACATTCATAATAATATTATATTATATTCATGAAATATTATTTGCTACAAAGTTTATCTAAACTCCATTCCCCACATGATTTGAAGTCTGTTTGTACCGTACTCCTCAGTCCTTAGTAGTTGTTGAACTCAATAGTAGTATATACTATGAATAATGAATGGACTCTAATACTACACTATTCTGGATCATATAACATTATGAATGAACCGTCATTCATATCCAAAACCGGAAATCTAAATAAAATCAATCCCAGGGACCAGCTCAATGCTTCCAAGCCCACAATCACAGTTCAATGGATCCATCACAATTTGTGTTGAAGTCTGTCCAAGCAAAGTAGACATTCTGGCAAGATTAGAAAATGATTCCAGCTCGATCAATATTTGCTTAAAAATTATGAATTTGGTCTCAAATTGTAGATTAGAATGTATCCTACAGTTTGAGACCAAATGTATAATGTTTGAACAAATATTGACCGAGCTGGAGTCATTTTTCAATCTTGTTAGAATGTCTTCTTTGCTTGGACAGACTATACTCCTAATGATGTAATTCAATGCGATGTGTGACAAAAAATTCAAAAACAAACATAGAAATTCACTGTTGTTTATTCAAATTCAGCAACCGATCATTCTGTTTTTTGATTGGCTACCACATCGTTGAACTCATTAAAATTTTATTCTTTTGCCGCGAATAAAATTCAAAATAACAGACGAAATAATAATAAATTCAGCGCAGAGAATATTTTCGACTGACGGATGTATTTTTTGACCAATGTAATGATGATTCTCAGTCGTGGATTATTTTTGGGAAGTCGTGATATGTAAATTGGGTGGAATGTATGTTAATTTTGTGCGATATTTCCTGTACGAGAATATTACAAATCAACATTTTCCCTGAACGCTCACAAGGAAAATATTAATAGAAAGAGAGTGAGAAGACTATATTGTTTAAGCGTGTGTTATTTGGATTTTATTTGAATAACAGTCTAATGATTTTGTTGTCAGAGGGAATTTGGATTTTTTGATTATTTTTAGAGTGTATTTATTATTTCACCAAGTCATCGTAGGAGGATGTATTTGACATCAGTTGAAAATTGGAGAACTAATTTATTTCTTTATTTATTCATTTATATTTTTGTTATTGAGCTCAAATGTACAATATTCATACTAAAATAATTCAATTTTTGAGAAGGGTAGAGTCCAAAAAGAATAGAGCTAAATTTAAATTATTATTTTATATTGTTAATTATTATTCGGGAGGAGAAATATACTTTCAATTGTTGAGAAGGTTAGGGTCCAAAGAGAATAGGGATCATTATTATTCTATATTGTTGATTATTCGAGAGGAATAAAAATAAAACTGCTTTAATAATAATGGCACCATATTCTATTCAATAATAAATCTGGTATCAATTCATAAAAATAAGCAAGTATCCAAAATTTTCAAATTTTTCACATATTTATTTATTACAGGTATACATAAAATCCAGAAATTCGGAATCATATTCCATCGAAAAACGTAAACTCGATAAATATCACATAACTTATGAATAATAATTAAATAGATTCTATAAATAACATTAAAATTGATTGTCATAGAAGGCTGAGCATAAGTTTTTTAATGCAATAATTTCCATGATATTTTTTATTGTAAGCTTCAACTCCTCAATATTACTCTCATAATTTTTTTGTTTAAAATCATAAATTATTATTTATAAAAATAGACAGAAATTTTTCGTAAATATTCAATCATGTTATTAATAAAAATATAATATTATCCAGTATAAAATGCTTCTTTTAATTCCTGTTCTTGGAATAGAATGAATGATTTTTTAGCTAAATAATTGTCAAGTTTAATACAAGTTTAAAGTCATGAATTATTAATTATAGTCATTATTGATATAAAAATGAATAAATTTTTGTATCTTAAACATGTTTCATAATAAAATAATTATAGTAGTGAGCTTTTTCAAAGAAAATGTTTCTACATGCTGCAAACACTTTTTTCAAGAGAAAGTTTATTGTTGATTGTATTCGATATAATGCTTGATGAATCTTATTTCTCGTTGAATGAATCATTATCAAAAAAATTAAAAATTTCATCATAAAAAGGTCAATGTCAAGATCAATATCAAGGTCAAAGTCAATATCAAGGTCAAAGTCAATCATGAAAAGTAAAACAATTCATGACAAAAATTGCAGTACGGTATTTCAAATTAGTGTATCTGTTGATCTGTAACTTTTGAAAGCTATTCAATAGACTCAGTGAGTGCTCAATATTGTAGATTGGAAAGGATTCTACAGATTGGTATCCAATGATTTGTTGATGATGTGATTGGCAGCAGTTTTTTCCACCTCATTTTTGGGAAGAACTTTGATTTTGGCGTAGAAAACCTCCAAAAGCTGGTCCTGGATGAATCTGGGTAGAAGTCTGTAAGAAAAACATTAGAGTTAACAGTGGATTTGTTGATCAAATATCTAAAGTTGTAACTTGGAGAAATTCACAATGACAGATTCCCATTTGATTTGAGAAATTGTTTTAGAATTACAATATTCTCTAGTCAAAAAATTTAATAATATAAATAACACTTATATTATTAAATTTTTTGACTAGAGAATATAATATTAAATTTAATATAATATTAAACTTATATTATTAAATTTTTTGACTAGAGAATATTGTAATTCTAAAACAATTTCGCCGCTAAGATAATTCAACAAATTTATTCAAACAATAATAAATAAACAAACTTGACATTCTGGCAAGATGAGAAAATTAATGCAGCTAAGTCAATAATGTTTCAAAAGTTATAAATTTAGTCTCAAATCGTAGATCAGAGTGTTTCCTGGAATTTAAGACCTAATTCAAGAAATTAAATTCATAATTTCTCAACCAATATTGACCGAGCTCGAGTCATTTTCACATCTTGCTAAAATGACTTCTTTGCTCGGACAGACTATATGCTACCTGTCAAGGAAGACATCATGCTGTTACTATAATTATATAGTTGCTGCCAAATTGGACCGAATGTGAGTAGCCTACTACTACTAATTATGAATTTGATATTTGAATATAGTGCATTTCCACAATGCAGCTTTCAGAGTGGTCTAGATATTTCCAGTAACAGCTTTCTTTCAAGGATTTAAGTATCATTTTTCACAATGGAAGATTTTAGGTACCGGTATTCTATTTGTAAAGTTCTTACAGTACTTGTGAAAAATCCTCAACAAGTAATAAACTCACTTCATGACATGGATGTTGTAGTACATATCCTCTGGAATGCTAACACTGAAGTGATCCTGCTTGATACCGGTGATAGTAGCATCCACTACTTCTTCAATGGTCAGTTCGGGGAATCTGAAAATAAAACAATTTGAAATTAGTTTCAATGGAAACTCTAACAAACATACATATAATATATAATTCATGAAAATTTATTTGACAAAATAAAGCAATTAATGGATGAAAACGTCTTATTACAGGATTTTTATGAATAAGAAAATTTAAAATTAAGTCGACAAATTTCTATTTTCACATTACTCACAAGTTTCAATTTTCAAAAATGTAAAAACTATGAGGTTAATTAATAATTAATAAAAAACTATGAGTATAATTAATGAGGAATCCATGAAGTTGATTTAGATTAGAAAAAGCATCTAGGATGCATAAAATTATTCGGAATTATCAATTTTCAGTTGAAATTTAAAAGCTCAGAATTACAGTAACTAACATGATAGTTACTAGTACAATACAGCTTTATTGAATAAATAACTGCTTATCAAATAACAAAACAATTATCATGTACTGGCGGCTCATGCCCACGGAACAGGTGAAGTGCTGTACAGTAATAGAAACTTCTACTGTACAGTAAAAAGGAACTTCACCTGTTTCGTGGGTACGTGCCGCAGTGTTATCATGTTAAATTTTTAGTGAAAATTTAAAATCTCATGAAGTCATAGTTCTATGTGGGAGGGTACAATAATGAGAACTGATAAAATAAAGAATAATTGCTGTTGAATATGTAGGTTTGCTCTGATTATTAGAAGAACCTAGTTCCATGACCTCCTAAATACCTCCTGGTACTTAAGAGGTCCTGCTAGTTCAATGCTTCGATACCAGATGACTCCAAGATATTTACTTCCTTTTTCCGAAGAATAAGTTATGTTCCCAAACAAAATCTTAGTTTTTTCTGTTTTTTGAGGTTATGTTGTCCATATTTAAGAATTTCAAGATGGCTGCTGAACACATACCATTCATACGATGTATTAATGTGGATGGTGTGTATGTTCTATAGATTTACCAACTACCCTCCACCCTCCAGACTCTACCCACCGGCAGTGCAGCCTCAGATTAAGAGATGGAATGATAACATATTGAAATACTACAATATGCCAATTCACCTGATATTCCAATTGCTCGAGTACTCTGCGCTTGTGTTGATGAAGTAGGGATGAACGCAAGTCAGCTGAACATTCTTCTCTCCTTCACTCTTCAACTCCTCACGAAGACTCTCCATGAGACCTGGAAAGTATAATGTTATACATTTATGAATTTGTCATTGTCATATCAAATATAAAATCATGTTATGAATTTATCATTATTGTCACAATAAATCTCATTGTCTGAATTTATCATCAGTAACTGAATTCTCTTATCTGTTGTTGATAATAAATTTATTCACTGTAAGCACTGGGCTGAGCTCTGCTTGTAGCTTCAAATTTAATGAAAAAAGTGACAAAAATATCATCTTTACAAAATATTATATTTCATATTAATTATATTATATTATTTATATATTAATAATTATATTATAACAAGCAACATATTATATTTGCAAATTAATATCAATAAGCAACAAATAATATCCTTCACTACTCAATAGAATTTATTATCATTCCAAATCCTTATAACCCTTTAACAATAGGTCACTGTAAGCTTTAAGTAGCGAAAAATTTGAGGTGAATGCTTTGAATATCAAGTATAAAAAGTATCAAATTCATACTTATCATATTTATTATAATAACTCATAACTCATTAATTCATTATTCAAATCAATTCATAAACTTGATTGATAAAATACATAACTCATACTTGTAATATGATTAGATTTGAATAGATGCAAATTAATATCAAGCAACAAATAATATCCTTCACTACTCAATAGATGCAACAAGTGATGAATTAGGGAGTAGATAATACAAGAGAGTATAGTCTTCCAAGCAAAGAAGAGCCTCTGACAAGATGAGAAAATGACTCCAGCTCTGTCAATATTGGTTAAAAAATTATTGATTTGATCTCAAATTGTAGATCAGAATATTTCCTACAATTGAGACCAAGTCGATAGTTTTTTAACCAATATTGACAGAACTGGAGTCATTTTCACATCTTGCCAGAGGCTCTTCTTTGCTTGGACAGACTACACTCTCTTGTATTATCTACTCCCTAATTCATTACTTGTTGCGTCTATTGAGTAGTGAAGGATATTATTTGTTGCTTGATATTAATTTGAATCTATTCAAATCTAATCATATTATAAGTATGAGTTATGTATTTTATCAATCAAGTTTATGAATTGATTCGAATAATGAATTAATGAGTTATGAGTTATAATAATAAATAAGAATTTGATACTTGATATTCAAAGCATTCACCTCAAATGTTTTGCTACTCAAAGCATACAGTGACCTCTTGTTAAAGGGGTATAAGGATTTGAAATGATAATTCTAGAGTTGATATGGGTCATTTTTATGAATAAAATTAGACTATCATTACATTAAATAAATAGATAGATAGCTTAATGTCTTTTTATTTTCCCATTTTGTACATTACAAAAAAGTTTTGTGGGCGAAGTTGAGGCATAAAAGCTCCCTCTTCCACTCAACCCACAACACACCAATTCCTAACAACACAAGTATATCCAAAAACATATTTACACTAATAAGTAGTGAATATGTTGGAAATGAAATGAATAAGTTAATATGATGGAAATTTATAATTATTGGACTAAAAAAATGGGAAAATGATAATAAAATATTAAATAAAATGCACCTCTGACAGCCCATTTGCAAGCGGCATAGACGGAGCTGTAGGCCAATCCAGCAAAAGAAGACATTGAGGCAATAGCTACAATATGACCATCCTTGTTCTTCCTCATGGTTGGTAGGAAGGCTCTGGTCATCTGAAATAACAAAAATTATGATAAATTATCTCTCAATTTATTCAATTATTACAATATTGACATATTCACATCATCATTTCATGATAACCCAGGAAAAGAAAAAACAGGCTTGAATCCTTACTATACATTTCCAGGGCCGGATATATTATAAAATATAATAGGTGGGCAAGTGTTGCTTCTCACACTTAGAAACATTGTTACTGAAGGGATAAGTTCCTTCATCATTTAGATAAACTTTTTGAAACCTTCCAATATGATATAAATAGTAAAACTATCAAAATAGAAACACTATTTGAATAACTGAGACTGTGAGAGTATAGTCTTGACAAGCCAAGATGGAAAAATGACTTCAGCTTGGTCGATACTAGTTCAAGAATATTATAAATGTGGTCTTAATTGTAGATCGAGTTGTTTCCTACGATTTGAGATCAGATTGATGATTTTTGAACCAATATTGACCGAGCTTGAGTCATTCTTCCATCTTGCCAGAGGGTCTTCTTTGCTTGGACAGACTATATGCATGAGCAGATCTGAAAATTTTAGTGTTTATTTATTCCTTGATTGCATTTAAATTTTAGTGTGAAATAACTTCTGCCAATATACTGCTGGTGAGACTTGATGAGAGACAGATGATTATAGTTGACATCAAGATATTCATTCTCTTGTTTTGAAGGATATATTAATATGTTGTTAAGCAGCAGCTCCGTCATTTTATTTTCAACATTTATTCTCGCTGCCTTTCAATCCAGTCCCCATCATCACCTTCCTCATTGATGTTGGGACTATTTCCATTTTGAATGCTGGCAGCTATGAACAGCTACCATTTTGAAGGAATGTTTTCTTTGCTCAATGAGACTATATACCTCAGTTTTGTAGTAATGTGAGTAAAAAAAGAGAAAATATTCAAACAAAATGAGACCAAAATTACACAAAATAAAGAAAAAAAAAACAATGAAAAGTTGAAGAATAACAAAAATTGACAATATCAATATCAATATGAAATCTACAATAGGTAGTATCATCGCCAAAGTGAATTTTTTAACCATAAATTATTAGAAAAATCGACTCACATAGAAATGACTGCGCAGATTGACATTGATGACTCCGGTGACGGCCCGGTCGGCGTCCTGGTTTTCGTCATCGATGCGGTGCGACACAATCAGCGACGCGTTGTTGACGACAATCGCCACCGCGCCAAGTTCGGCTTCAATGTTTTTGCGCATGGTGTCAATCTCCGACGGTTTTGCCACATTGGCGCGGTATGCTTTGGCAACGCCGCGCTCCTCCGCTATCAGTGCAACGGTCTCCTGGCAGCCGACCATGTCGATGTCAGCGCAGGCCACCTTGCAGCCTTCGCGCGATAGCGCCAAAGCCAGCCCACGACCAAGTCCGCGACCGGCGCCGGTCACCTGTAACACGGATGGGACACAATGTTGTTGGAATTGACAATATTGGGCACTCTGATGATATAATCCATTCTTTAAGTTATTCTATGTTGAAATTGTTAAACTTGTGTTAAGGAGGGAATATTTGGGTTTTTACCTGTTTGCCTCCACATATTTTTTCTGTAAATAATAAAAAATATTATGGGGCATTATAGGAATTATTATGGAACTTTCTATATTGGTGATAAATTTAGAGAAGACTTAATATTATATTCCTTGTACAAAATTATTTTGACGATCTACAAAATAGAGGATTGTACAAAAATTTAACGTTCTTATCAATTTTGACATTAAAAACTTGGTATATCATCTTGAATCTCCATTTTCAATACAACTTTTTTATGAAGAGGGTATCATATTGTACATTATTTCAATGAAGTGTTTCAAGAGGAATCAAATGTTGCAAACCGCACATCGATATGTCAAACTGTTTAGAAGTTAGCCTTTTTGAATTTTCAATCAGAAATATTGACTACAAATTAGTTGATAGCTCCAAAACGGTTGAACAAATAGATGTGCGGTTTAAGTCATTAATTTTGTCTTGAAACTATGTATAGGAAACATGTATCATAGACATGAGACATGTATTTGTAACCACATCAGTGACTATTCAAATTTTTAGTCCACCATCTTGCATTTGCCATAATTAAAAAGAAAAGAAGATTGTAATGTTATGTAATGAATGATCGTCATGGTTTAGAATAATAGAATAAAAAGAAGAATAGAGCTAGGATCCTCTTTAGTGCCAATACAGAACTGAAAGACAAAATGAATGGCTAAAACCTCAGAACAATAATATGTTAAACTGTTTTGGAACTATGATATTAGCTAATTTGTAGTAAATCTAATTAAAAATAGAAATGAAAATCCTAAACGGATTTTTAACGCGGTCGATCCGAAATTTTAATAGAATGTGATTATTGTAAAATCCATCATGAATGGGTTTGTGTCACATCATAGCCTATTAAAAAATTTCAGAAACTCGTATCCATTCCAAACAGATTTTTCTGTGTACAGAGTGCCTTACATTTTATTACATACACATGGAAAGTGAATTACCAGACTGGAATAACATTGCAGACTGCACTACAGTGTCACGAGTGAAACTCCATCAAATTATTTCAGAATTTAATTATGAATACGTTCGATGGAGCTCCAACGTCAAATATTTGATTTCATCCAGGGCTTCACTTCGTTAGAGCTTTGACTGTGACCATCAAAGGGAATATTGGGGCTATTTTCGAGCTCACATTGAAGTTTTGGGTGGGGGGGTTGCGCTATTCAAACTTTTCATCAATTTTTCTCAACTAATTTTGATTGAGTATAGTAGAGTGAGCTTGGGTTATGTAGGGTTCATATATACTGTGTAGTACTGTGCAGGCTGATAAAATTTTTTTAAAGGTGATGCCCACATGTGCTTTAAGCAGGTGCGTGGGTAATGAGATGATGATAATAAGATGTTATTTTAGACATTTGGATTTATGAGTCAGGTTTTTAGACTTCACATCTCCTCTGAAAGACGGAAATTCTTCCTTTTTCTCTTTTTGGATAAGACTAGACAATTTTTTCGTGAAAAAAATTGTTCGTGATGTCGAAAATTCTATCTTCAATACTCATTTGGCGGCTCGTGCCCACGAAACAGGTGAAGTGCCCGTATCTTTTACTGTACAGCACTTCACCTGTTTCGTGGGCACGAGCCGCCAGTGCTTATTACGTTGTTTTCCGCATTCTTACGTGAAATTTTCATACCTATTTCGTATGTTATTGTAACGTTTTATTAATATTTTCCATAAAAAATAATTTTAGTTCATACAAAATTTCCAGTGATTAAGTTTGATGTTTGAATCGCCATTTTGTAACGTTTGCATGAACCGCTAATCGGGGAGGAGCTTGTCCAGGCCAATGGCAGACGTTCACTGTCATTGGCTCAAGCGTCTACCAATAGCAGTGACTGATGGTTAATATCAATACTGCTGCACTTCACTCCAAGTTTTAGTGTATCAAGATTGATAAATGATAATGATGTAGCAACCGAAACTCAACCGTATCTCAATTTTTTAAATAAATCAGTGGTTTGACAACGTCTTTTCTTTCCATTTAAAATATTATATAATAATGCTTTTTATGTCTTGATTAGCTTCTGTTATCGGAACAAACAGATATGATTCTCTCAAATAGCGTAATTTTCTTCGGGGATTTACATTTTTCGAATGAGTTTCCTTATACTCTCTGAAATAATAATTATCATAAATGCACTTTATGAGGAAAAGATGCAGTCGAAAACTAGTTTTCAATTATGAAATTGGCCATTTTTTAAATTTGTGGTTGGATTCCGAAAAAATCAAGCAGCTGCATAATTACGTGACTAAACAAATTTCAAGTATTCAATGTCAAGTTCAAGTTACTATACAATTAAAGATTTTCCTCACTCATGATGATATTCCAAAAACATTTGTGGTTATTTTTATGACATAATATGAAACTCAACCTGTGTTTCTAGTTGAAAAACAATTAGCCCACTCGGTTGTCGAGTCAAATTAGTTCATTTTATTTTTTTGTGAATACTATTGCTATCTAGTCTTAAGACTAATTCGTGTATGGTGAAAACGAGAGAAGTTTTCCTGGTTGAACAACAAAACAATAAAAGAAATTGAGCAAACTAATTCGACACTAGTTAATTTGTTTCTAAAAAATTCTGCAGGCTGTTAGGTAATAACAAGATTTAAACGATCAAACGATTTGGAAACAATCAAGATTAGATTCCTTCCAGGATTGCATTTTTTTCAAATTCCAGATTTGTAGGATTATTGGATTTGGAAAGAGTGTTGACTTGATTTGATGAAGGCTAAATACGTATTGGGATTGTACCTTTTTTCAATTGGTTCGTGTTGGATTTGGAATAAATAAAAAAAATAGATTAGTGTATGCTTCTTTAAATTAAGGACATTTTGGGAAGAATCTGCTTTCAATCAAATTTGTGTCGTTTTTTGGATAAGGTATGAGTAAATGGAAATTGAATGGACACCACAGTCTAGTTTTAGTATAGGTTAATTCATAATGATTTCATTCAAATTAATGTTAACTCATTGATGACAGTAGAGTTTAGTATTTCACTTAATTGAATTGGCGACAATCACATTCATTCATCCCACTCGAAGATAATATTTGCATTGAAAACTTGATTTTGTCATTTTTTCTCAAAACTTTGAGGAAAAGAGTTCAGTCATCATCCTCCAACAAACTACAGTAAGTACGTCATCTGCCACCTATACTCTACATGACGTCATACTTTGACGTCTTTCCACTCAGAAAACTAATCTTCAATTCGCAAGAACTCAATAGCTAATAACGTAGACCATGGATTGTGATACTTCAATCTCTTCTTTCCAATCTCATGAAGAAACAAATAGATAAAAAAATGAATAGATGAATACTAATTAAGGTGATTTTTAGATAATTGACTAATAAAAGCCAGGAATATATTTATAACATCATCATAACCATTTCCATGGACAAGTTCGTAGTTCTATATTCCTAATCAATAAAGAACTGTTCTGCTATCACCGTACCATAGGCTGAATATGGAATGCTTTACTCGCCTACATATAATTCTTCTAACATTTTATTCGTGTAATATTTTTCATATTTACTTCCATATTAAAAATTCAATTTCTTCCTTCGAGAGCACATTCTATTCAGAGTCCTCAAAAGCTTTATAGATTGAATTTCAATAATTCACTGAACATCAAGATTTTCAATGTATGATACAGTGATACTGTATTATTTTAAAATTATTCTTATTACATTTTGATTTGTTACCAGGGATCCGCCCTAACTACCAACAATTTTGTTGAAGTTACCAGGGATCAATTTCTTGTTGCCCTCATAACACAAAATCAATAAATTTGATTGAAAGAACTTTAACTCATGTCTCCATTTGTGATAAATGAGGTTATCTGGCGAAGTGGAACAACCCTTGGGTCTCCCCACTATTAAAAGCCATACGCTAAATAATAATATTTAATTAAAGTAAGATATGTTTGTATACAGTATAGTCTGTCCAAGCAAAGAAGATCCTCTAGCAAGATGAGAAAATGACTCCAGCTCGGTCAACATTGGTTCAAAAAATATTTGTTTGGTCTCAAATTGTAGATCCGAATGGTTCCTACGATTGAGACCAAATCAATAATCTTTGAACCAATATTGACCGAGCTGGAGTCATTTTCTCATCTGGACACACTATAGCACTTCTGAAGCAGGCTCGGTTAAACCAAAAAAGTTCGCCTGAAATTTTAGTCTGAACTATCAGTTTATGGTCACATTCATTATCTTGCGATTTAAAAAGAATAATAATAAATATAGCTATAGCTGATGACCGAGCTGATGATATTGACCGAGCTGTAGTCATTTTCCCATCTTGCCTGAATGTCTTCCTTGCTCGACCAAACTTTTTGTCGGAGCAATTCATTTCTATTTTTTGGAGACCGACCCATTAAAAAGCTACAAGGTCTTCACAATACAATTTACTCTATAATGCATGACATTATCTCTCCATAACACATTCTCCCATCTATGCTAATACAGTGTAAGTAATAATAGCTAGGTCCTGTCCAATATTGTCAGCATGACGTGGCATTCCGCAACAACAAAAAAACCTCCTGACAAAACATCAACACTCACGAATAATTGCACCACCTGTTTTGTATGGACCCTCTTCTCCAACGAATATCCACGTGCCAAGGGGCACCCCAAAAATGCTTGTTTTGAGGCGAGTAAGGGTGGAGGTTTGGGGTATACTGCGAATCGGGAGTTGAGGGGTAAGCAAAGCCTGGTTAAGCAAAGAAGACATTCTGGGAAGATGGGAAAATAACTCCAGCTCGGTCAATATTGTGTCTAAAATGATAAATTTGTTGTCAAATTGTAGAAAACATACTGTTCTACAAATTGAGACCAAATTGGAAATTTTCGAACCAATATTGACCGAGCTGTAGTCATTTTCCCATCTTGCCTGAATGTCTTCCTTGCTCGACCAAACTTTTTGTTGGAGCAATAGCCTGTGACCACCTTCTTGGTCATAAGTTGTCGTATTTTGACCCTCTTGAACGGTCGGTCACTCAGTCTGGTAAACGATGTCCATTCATATAAAGTCAGGATTTTCCCTCCTTCAAGATTCGGTTGGGGTCACTGCAAGTCTGCTCACTGAGAAAAATGTAGGGAGGGGAAAAAGAGGTGGTTCTTATGGGGAAACAGAATTGGAAGAAAAAAGTTGGACAGTAAGGAGACAATAATGAGAGAGAGAGAGAGAGAGAGAGAGAGAGAGAGAGAGAGAGAGAGAGAGAAGTTATGAGAGGATGAGATTTAGAAGTAAAGGAGAAATTGAGTAAGATATTATGATGAAATCGTTTCTTCAAGTGGGATGGAATATTATAATTTTGATTATTATAATAAGAATTTTATTTCTTAATTGACAACATAACCTGAATTTTCAATAACAACTGTTGAAAATTGGTGAGAAGAGACGTTTTTGACTTTGTGTTCCAAAACTAGTATTGTAAATTATTGTATTCTCATAGATAAATGATTAAAATAAAAAAGTTAAGGAAATAAATAAATATTCCTGAATAGTTTGCAAGTATTGCATTCTGTTGTTCTAGCGATCTAGCCTACTCTGTGGCGAAAGAGTCTCTAATGTTTTACTTCTCACTTATTTTCATATATTATGTTATATTCTCACTTGAGAACAATCATTGTTCTACGTAATAACTATATATATATAACTACGTATAATATCATATATACGTAACTAATTAACATAATATTACACATACGTAACAACTATATACAAATACGTAACATATAGTTAACTAATTTGGTATAGAGAAGGTGCTGATCATGAAGACTTATCGTATCCAGTCATCAATTCTGTATCTTGTCTTCCAAAAGATACTTCAAATTTTACAAATGCTAAGCGACTACCCTCTCACCCACATATCTGACCTGGTGACCTTACTTATCTTAATTCCCATAAGTTACAATACATTTATACGCAAATATGTATTTCACAATACTAGTTATTATGATTATTGTTCACAATAATAATTATTATGAACTTGGCGTTCAAGCGGGTACATATCCATACATTCAATATCACTTTTGAATAATAAAAATATTTTAAAAGGGTACTTTGATCTTCATTAATTGGAAGTTTTGATAGATACAGTAGCCTCAAGAGGAAATGAGTATTCAATATCACTGTATCCTACTGTACATCTACATCCACTGTACATCTCAACTGGGGACACCCTAGGTCCGGTGTACTCTCGCAGACAGCTCGCCGACTGTCCTGACAGAACTGCGAATTCATAACTGCGGTGATTCGCCAACCGCCCAACTTCGTGGCATAAGCTATAGGCTACAATACTTGTTGATCATCCATGTAATGTAACTTCCATCCGTGTATACATCTAATCTTAATCTGTGTAATGTGTATGTATCATTTACATCTTAATCTGTGTATGCTTAACTTTACTAAGTTAAGATTACAAAAATGAAAATGATGTTTTGGAAACAACACACTATGACATCCAGCGAGAATGGAATATATATTTCTAAATATATATATTTCTATATTCTATTCTCTCTGATGACTTTCATCAACTGTTTCCGAAGACACACTATAGTATGGCCAAGCAAAGAAGAGCCTCTGGCATGATGGGAAAATGACTCCAGCTCGGTCAATATTGCTTCAAAAATTATCAATTTGATCTCAAATTGTAGGGAACGATTCGATCTACTATTAAGACCACATTTATAATTCTTCAACCAATATTGACCAAGCTGGAGTCATTTTCCCATCATGACAGAGGCTCTTCTTTGCTTGGTCGGACTATACTTGTGATTGATTCGTAAATACTATTCAACATATAAGGATATCCGATACACCTAATTTACAAATGTGAAGGCTACAACGTAAGATTTCGTGATGGACTACTAAAACCAGTTTGTTAAAACAAGTTACTCGTTCGGTCGCCTTCTGATAAGAAAAGGACAGAGATAACACGGAAACATTTTGTGGTTGAAACGTTTTGGTGAATCGATAATTCGAATTGTTTTACTAATCGCAATATTGAATTTGAAAACTGGAATGCTCAGGTTTTAATTGAAATTAGAGTGCGGTGGTATAGATTGTCCAAGCGAAGAAGACATTCTGGCAAGATGGGAAAATTACTCCAGCTCGGTGAATTTTGTTTTAAAAATTATGTATTTGGTCTAAAATTGTAGAAAACATTCTGATCTACAATTTGAGACCAAATTGATAATTTTTGAACCAATATTGACCGAGTTGGAGTCATTTTCCATCTTGCCAGAGTGTCTTCTTTGTTCGGACAGACTAGGATCCAGTGTCAAGTTACGTTCACTTTGGAGTTGTTGCTTTCAGACGTAAGCTGACAAAAAATCAGAACCTTAACCTCGTTTTCAGTAGCCGCGGTCAGAGCTGCAGCTTCCTGCAACACTGGTGAGCTTGTTAGGCTATTTCAGGACGGTATTGCACCATCGGTATCGGTCCACGAGTTGAGAAACGTCTCGAATCTTGTTTTGATTAAATAAGTAGATTTTCCTTTCTTTGTTAGCTCTTTTGTATTCAATTTTGAATTATTTTAGGACGGTATTTCACCATCAGTATCGGTCCACGAATTGAGAAATGTCTGGAATCTTGTTATCATAAAAAAGTAGATTATCATATATTCTGTAGCTCTCTTCACCTCGATTTCGAATTATTTCATGACCGTATTCCACCATGTTGAGTTGAGATATGTCTCAAATCTTGTTTCAATAATTGATTAACTAGATTCTATTTTCTGTGCTAGCTCTTCTATTTTTAAATTAGGCTACCATTATCACAAACCATAATTATTTACATAACTTCTGATTTTAATGGAATTAAACACTCTGATAATGTCAATTATACCGTTTATTTTGGTACAGGACTTCTGTTATTAATGAGAGACCTACTCTGTATATAGTATAAGATTCTAGTATCGTCTTCTTTTTACCATACTATTTCTCTATTCCTCACTCTAATTTCATGAAACATATTGTTTCAAACAATTTTCCCCGAAATCTATTTCATAAATCCGATTTGAATCGTTGCTATTGGCATTTTTTTAAAATTATATTCTATTTTTTTCTGTCCATTCTTCTATTTCTTGTTCTTTACTTATCCAGCCTCTGATTTCTGACAATTTCCAATGCATCAAGTACTATACTGTATTTGGTTCACATGGTAGATAGAGAGAGAAAACACTCTCATAGTAAACAGTTGCTCTTTCTACTACAATGTAAGCCCAACATTACTCTATTAACCACAGAAATCTAGACTGAAACCACATATCAATTTGTCTGCATCTGTTACAACAATATTTCAATCTATTATGAACTGTATTATAATTGGCTATTCCAATCTATTGCAAATATTACTCAATAGCGATCGTTTTTTAGGCCGTTATTACACGGAAATATTTCTATTATCACAATAAAATCGTATTCCCTACTCTTTTTTTATCATAATAGGAATATTACCTTGTGATACCGGCTCAATAGTCAATGATTTCTGATTATCGAATGCAATATGATTTATTCACTCATTTATTCATTTCACAGAAACTATTAAGATTATTGTAAGGAGATGTTTATCGTACATATTTTGAAGAATATGAAGCTATAAGAGACAACAGTAGCTTTGTAGAAACGTGAATTCGTAGATCCATCAACTCATAGAATATAATAGTTGGTTGTTCAATACAACGACGACATAGTTATAATCTATTACTATATGATATTAATTATTAATTAACAATTATCTCAAGCTACTTTGTCAGGAACAGAGTACACATTATTGAAGCTCCCGTCCACTATTCACTAACACGCATCAGTATGTCAACTTCCAAAAACCACTGCCCTGAATATTATGTAAGCTGCCCCTGGAGAACAATAGAGCAATTGTTGCATGGGGATGTAGTCTTTCCGAGCAAAGAAGAAATTCTGGCAAGATGGGAAAATGACTCCAGCTCGGTCAATATTGGTTCAAAAATTATCAAATTTGTCTCAAATTGTAGAAAACATTCTGATCTACAATTTGAGAACAAATTTATGATTTTTGAACCAATGTTGACCGAGCTGAAGTCATTTTCCAATCTTGCCAGAATGTCTTCTTTGCTTGGACAGACTTTACCAGAGCTACATTGCAGCAGAGCAACAATTTCGCTCCAGGCAATTCGAGTGAGCTATAATACATATTTGGTCAGTGAATAACAGACCTTGTGGGATATGAAGTGATTAACAAAAGCCACCTCTAGCTAGACTAATTAATATAATGTGCCCTAGGAAACTTTTGCGGATAATTTGTGCTATTAATAGGTTTACACGGTCAATTTGTGATTGTGAACTAGCTAACTGGAATTCGTGACCTGTGTTGTGATAATCACTTACAGCCTCATCTATATTATTCTGGCCGAGATAAATAACTGAATCATTGAGCTAGGACAATTAAATTGGATTTGCGCTTTTGATATGGTCGGTTTGTGAGCTTGAGCAATTGAATTGTAATAGGATCAATGAGTGGGTTTGTAGGCTGGTATCTAATGCGGTTAATTGATGAAGTTGAGTGGATTATGTGTTGGAGTATTGTGCAAACCGCATTATTAGAGTAGGGTTTTGAGGAGATCTTTAGAAAAATATTGAGTGTATTGTTATCAATTTATATCACTGGCTGCTCGTACCCAAGCAAAAGGTGAAGTGCCCGTATCGTTTACTGTACAGCACTTCACTTGTTTCGTGGGCTCGAGCCGCTAGTGATTTATATGTATTTATATATATATATACTAAGCAGACTAAGCTCTAGCGTTTACAACAACTATATCATAATCCATGAAATCCATATTCAATAGGCAATAGGTATAATCCGGAACGTAGGTAATCCGATAGGCTATTTTCACGTTTAGTTGTAGTAATTACTCTTATTTCTCATTCTCTCGGTTTATCAAATCTGTATTTACTTCTAGTACTCCTAGTACTCATAATAAAGCTCAAGTCATATACAAAGAATTGATTTTCTGATGATGAACAAATATACAGATAATCCACCCCAAATAAAAGCTAATTGAGACTTATACCTAAACACATTTTACTTTCTTTTGAATGAAATAGGATATCTACAAGCTATTCTAGTGATAATAAGTTGGATATGATACATTGATATTTGATAGAAATTAATAATGACTGTACTGGAAATCTTCTTTCTATGATACAGTAATTATACACATATTATGAAATCGATAAGGTATTTTGTTCAATAGATGGATGATTGACTGGAGAGATTGAATTTGTATATTATCGAATGTATAAAATTTAACGTCAATTGAACTGTTGACACACATCTCAAGTTAAACCCAAAGCTAATTTATAGATTTCTTATAAGTTCAATAAAAATACTTATACAGTATTATAATTATTATAGTTCAATACTTATGTAAGTTAATAGTATACCTATATAACTTAATACTCACCAGAGCAACTTTGCCGCGCAACGACTTGCCTTTCGGCGGGAAAACTTTCACATAGATGGCGTACAAAATGGCGGGAACAAGTTGAATTAGAATCCAAAGCACTTGTAGCAGCAGTTTTCCCTTATCCTGGATATCTTTCCGGACAACGCCGGGAGGTTTTGTGACCGGGACCGGCTCGTAGTCAACCTATAGCAGAAAAAAATCAATTTTACTAAAAATGAGAAATTTTGATAAATTTATATTCCAATCACATTGATATTATTTATTCCATCAAAAGATGGGAAATGATAAAATGATGACAACGTTAAGCTTGATGATAGTTGTGATTCATTTGAGAAAACAAAAACAAATGATACATACAATTTGTTTGAAAACAAATAATTAACGGAATAATAATAAGCTAATAATTGTCATAATGAAAGAATAATTAACTTATATATTATTGTAAACCAAAATAGTGATAAATAATGATTGAACTTAGTAAAAGAAGATTAAATTTTCTGTTTTTTTTTTTTTGCTGCGGATGATGCCCATATAAGTATTCAATTTTACTTGTGCATGGTTAATGGAGTGTGCGAGGGTGATTTATGAGGTGCATAAACGACCATGCCTCTGGTGGGATTCGAACCCACGACCGGGTAGCGCTAGCGGACTGAATGTTGTAACGCCCCAGACCACTCGGCCAACCCGGCCGGGGTTGGTAGATATCAATCTCTTATAATCTGAAACCTCAGGTAAAGAACAACAGTATGCATACCAATGGCCAAGCACCGCTATTGGTAGACGGTTGAACCAATCACAGTCACTGACCAACCAATCACAGACGTTCACTGTGATTGATTCTAGCGTCTAACAAGAACGGTGACCAACCGCTAGCATAGATTCTGCTGCTCTTCAATCAAGTTTTGAGTTTACCAGAGATTGATAATTGTGTTTGTGTAGCAACCGAAACCGTTACCTCAAATTTTAATAAATCTGCTGTTTGACAGTATATTGTCTTTCATTTTATATTAATTTTTGTAAGAATGATTACGGTAGTAATAATAATTTTTTACCTGTTTAATTTCATCAGCCAGCATTTCGGTGCTAGCGTTCAGTCTTGAAATGGCGTCTTTGACGAGACCGGTGGCGCACACGGTGGTGTCTTTCTCAAGCTCCATTGTGCTGAGTGTGCACAGCGGGTCTTTTTTCGAGATTTCGCCGTTGATGAAGTTGTTCATGGCGTCCACCTGGGATTGCGTCATTTTGGATTGATCTGTGGAAGAGAAAAATGGATATTATTTAATGGAATAGCGATATAACATTTTATTTATAGGGGATTTCACTCTTTGAGTAGTTGTGAAGGTGATATTGTGGTAGTTATCCATAATAAATGAAGAAACAAGATGTTGTCAAACCACTGATTTATTGGAAAATAACATTTTCTAATGTAACATAAATTTCTAATAAATCAGTGGTTTGGCAACATCTTGTCTTTTCATTTATTATAGGGGATTTATCGCCAATAATATAATTTTGTTGAAGAAAGAAGAAGTGAGTAATGATTATTAATTAGATGGTGTAATTCTCACTTTATTAGTAATTCTACTACAATAGTTATGTGAAAATATTTTGAAGGAATGTTGAATACTAAAATAGAAAACTACTAGTTGTCATCCATCATTCATTTCATCACTCATAGGGTTGTGCTATGAGCTCATGTTGGCTTCACCCTCATTAAAAAACAAACAAACTATAAAAATGGGCTGTGAAGCCTGTGTGTAAATAAGAGTGTGTCATTCCATTTTACTAATTTTATTTTACTATAATATTCGAGTGAGAAAATTTTGAAAAATTAAATTAAAAAAAAAGAAAAGGAGAAGAATGTGTTATTGTACAGAGGATAGCTTGAGAACAACTAGAAAATATTATAATACTGTAATGAACACATAATAATATGAATGAAACGAAAATTAAAAAAGAGTCATATAATATTTATGTAGGCTGTAGAGCTCTGCAAATCTTCTCACAACAGAATTTAAATATAGCACAAGATCAGAAAATGAATTGAATTGAAGAATGAGCACTTAAAATACTACAGTCACCTGAATCTTCATAGGTATAGCATATGAATCGAATCGCACATGAAAAATTTCAGGTTCAATTATTATTGTACCACTAAAGACGAAAAAATTCAGGATCATTTTGAGGAATAATTGTACCACTAAATAGGAGATTACAGAATTTGATCTGAAGAAGTTTTCAGTCTTGTCTATCTGGTATTTTTTGAAACTGGAGTCAGAGTTCCATTTGAAGAAAACTTGATGAAAATAAAGAACTGTTTTGTTGATAATGCTGATGTTCTGCTGAAATGTTTCTATGATCTTTGATCCACCAGAAGATCAAAACACTTTTTTCTGAGAGGCAGATCCATGAAAGCTTATTTCAGCGATTTCTAGCAGTCTAGGAAGGCTACCAGCTACGTGGAACGAATAGTTTTTCCGAAAAAAATAACAGCAAAGAAAAAATTATTGTAGGAAAGCAACAATGAAGTATCCTGAAATAGTCAGTAGAAAAAACTTGTATACAGTATTCAATTCAGTATTGAAATACGTAATTATGGTACTTTGAAGCAAGTGCAATGTTACTGACTGGTTAAAAAGTCAACAATTCCTTAAAAGGATGAAATTAATAAACTGGTCCTAATCAAATTAGTAGGTCCATGAAACTAGTTCATTTATTATTGTAAACTGGTACATTGATTTTGGTTTGTTGATTACGATCATGGAAGAACCTGAAAATGCTTGTTTATCTGTGTTAACTATGTTTAATCATGCTATTTTTTTGTGACATGGAGTTCCTAATCCCAACAGATAATAGTAGACAGGTACGGATGTAGACATGAATATTCATAGACGATTTATTTCTTTATGGTTTTATGGATAGTGATCAAGAAAAAAGTCAACATAACCTCTTTTTTAAACTTGTTCATCTAAATTTGGAAAAAGGACGTTTTGGACAATATTGACTGTGTTTTCACCCTGATAAGTTCATTGTAAATTCTCGAATAAATAAATAAATATCTCTATGGGTTGAACACAATCAAAGTTTCAAGTGATTCATAAATTTTGGAAAATTGTCAATGAATAATTTCAAAGAAGAACTTCATGATTCATTCTAATTTAACAAAGACCTGAAAAAAGAATAATAAAAATTGTTCATGATAAGTAAGCTTTACATATTATGAATATTGAAAATGTAACTCAATGAGAGGCACCCATGAGAGCATCATGAATGATAGGATGAAATTATCGGGATGGTGCACTGGCAGCTCGTACCCACGAAACAGATAAAGTGCCCGTATCTTTTACTGTACAGCACTTCGCCTGTTTCGTGGGCACGAGTCGCCAATGTTCACTATTTTAAAAAATCTATTATTTATTCAATGAGATAATAAACAAAACTTGCTCTATACTGATAAACCGGATAAACAAGCCACATAGTATATAGTAAATATTCCAGTTTCAATGACTTTGTAAGGTCAAAACGTTTAATAGCCAGTCAGTTATTCCAAACTCCATTATAATCATACACCTCTGATACTCTCATTTCATATTCTATGCTATATTCTGTCCAAGCAAAGAAGACCCTTTGGCAAGATCCAGTTCGGTCAATATTGGTTCAAAAATAATCAATTTGATCTCAAATTGTAGGAAACATTTTGATCTACTATTAAGACCACATTGATAATTATTGAACAAATATTGACCAAGCTGGAGTCATTCTCCCATCTGGCCAGAGGGTCTTCTTTGCTTGGTCAGACTATACCAAGTCTATCTTAAGCAAAGTTTCAAAATAATTCCAGTAGAATGGAAATAATACCAAGCAGGTCCTACTATAGTACTATATGATAATAACATAGAGAACTATAGTTATATTATATATGTATACTATAATACTAATGTACTATTTCAATCCTCTCTTTTTGATATTTGATAATACTTTGTAATTTACACAAAATAATACTCTTTTTATTGTAGCCTATATTATAGATATATACTGCTCCCATCTGAATAGCTTGCAAAAAGTAGGACTAAGTGAGAATGCAAGAGATGAGAAGTGAATCAAATGTAAGAGAAAGAGTAAGAATAAAATGAGAAATATGTATCAGTTGGATCTAGCTCTGTTATTACTGTCATTAAATTAATAATGAGGTACAGCATAATACTTGCTTCGTACTGATTATATTTTCAAGGTTGAACTTGTTTGGAGATACCGGTACTAATTTGAGCCTGTGTAACAAAAAGCTCATTCTCTAGTAGCTACTGATATGGCTGCTACTATATAGTAGTAGCTGCTATTAGAAGCTACAACCTTAGACTAAAGTACTATTAGATTGTAGATCTGTAGATTGTATTTTCTACAACTGCCCCACTTATGTTAAGCTGCTATTACTGATTTTGCCATTCTTTTTAGATTGTGGAGGTATATTTAGGCCTATAATATTCATATGGATAATCATTCAATAAGAGAAGAATAACTTTCGAACAGAACAGTCGCATAGAATAAAATAATATTGCAATGCTAGATTTGAATCGAACTATTTTGGGATCCCATTGATGAGTGCTACTGATATACTGCATTACTAGAAATATCCACATTTGATTAAAACACCATTTTCCAATGAATTAAATAAGAACACTGATTGGAAAATTCCTCTTTCAGAACAAATTTGTAGCCGGGGAACAGAGGAACTTGAACTTCAAAAGACAGCTAGTTCCGGACAAGCCTATTTTCAAATTGCAACATTCAAAATTACAGTCTTATCAAGCTCAACTGGTAAAAAAGTACGCTAATTACTTTTGTTCCAAGTGACCTACTGCCACCATACTGTATTTCATGTAATTTTCGATTTGTAACACATTGCATTACCTATCTTATACGTTTGATGTCAAGTCAAAAGTTACACCAATTAGAGTTCACTTTTGTTTTTATAGTACAGTACGCCAACTCGTCAAGAACTATTCTACCCAGACATGCTGCCGGAAACTTCTGAGCTGGTATCTCTTTGAACTTCCTCATGCTTCCTTTCAATTGACAGTAAATCATAGATCAATCAATTTTTTGTGTCAATCACCTTGCACGGATTGATCACTAGTCTCTGCTACCGGTTTCTCTATTCTGCATCTGTAGTTCAACTAAAATCTATCTGATCCAACATTGGCCTTCAAGTCAACCTCCGTATTATTAGCCTACTGAAGTGCATAATTGGAAATGGAAATTATATGGTCATCAAAATGGACCAGATATGAAAACTTTACAATTCATGTCAAAATTCAGAAATGTTTTATCAAATTATTCATGTTATTTTTGTTGTAATACCAAAATATGTTGGTTAAACCAGTAAATATTAATTAATTTATGTTGTCCTTCATATTTTAATAATAATAAGTTTATTATTGTCTATAAATGGATAAGTAAATGAATAAATAAATATTCAATAATTGAACTTGTTAATCTCTTCAAAATACAATCTAATTATTCGAATAAATGGATGAGAATTATTAAAGTTATCGATTATCATTCAATACTGAGAGCATTGAATTTCTTGATTCTATTCAAATTGATCACTGTGATTTCCTTGCAAAAAGATACGAGAGAATAAGATTATATGAGTAATTTAGAACAATAATTGGAAATAAACATAGGTCTCAAAAAATGATTCAATAGCTCTCCAATCAACTGCTTCATTCATGAAGTTGTATCATCTTGTGTATATTTTCAAGAAAAAAACATGGATACACGTTTTTTTAATAATTTTATTCTATTGCTGTAAAGTTTGTTTCTAATATGGACAATATTGAGTAACAACACTTAATTGCATATAGTGAAAAACCTGTAAGTCAGCTTTGTATCTCGAAAATTTTTTTATATACTTCAATACTAAAAGAAAGCAAAAGTACTTGAAATTACGTCATTCAACAGAGTTTATTAGGAAAATCAACGCATGGTACTGTATAACGTCATGTCAGTCATGATATGCTTTTGATATGTTTGTGTTTGATATGTTTAGATATGTTTTTAAGGGGGCGGGGGGATTTGAGTAACCAACACTGGATATTTAAAATAGTCAACATAAAAATGTAGTGAATAATATTACAAAGTCTAGATAAAGAAGTTCCGTTTAATTCATTCATTGAAGAATAAACGTAATGAATTTAAAATTAGTTAAAATTATTTGTCCTTTCTATTTAAATTATCTCCTAAATTTTGATAAATTGAGGTGAATGTGGGCGGGAATTACACGATAATTGTTCTATTATCATAGTTGTTGATCATAATGGAAAGAGATGATAATTCGAAATCATATTTTCATCTCTTTCCATAATAATGATCAACTATGATAATAGAAATATTATCGTGTAATACCGGCCTAATGTTGATAGTCCGAATGAGTATTATGAAGTTGTAATATTCACTGGCGGCTCGTACCCACAAAACAGGTGAAGTGCCCGTATCTTTTCCTGTACAGCACTTCACCTGTTTCGTGGGCACGAGCCGCCAGTAGTAAATATTATTCACCTGAAACCGAAACCTGATCGAGCTTAGGCCTCACTAAACAATATAGAGTTTTAAGTAATAGTAGAGTTTTAAGTAATAGTAGAGTTTAAGTAATAGTAGAGTTTTAAGTAATACTAGAGTTTTAAGTAATAGTAGAGTTTTAAGTAATAGTAGAGTTTAAGTAATAGTAGAGTTTTAAGTAATAGTAGAGTTTTAAGTAATAGTAGAGTTTTAAGTAATAGTAGAGTTTCAAGTAAATTCATTATAGTTTACTCATCCTTCAATAATAAGCATGAAGATAGAAGATTCATCATAACCCATGATAAAATATGCATACGATCATGACCGTACCCTTGACATCTGAGTTTGAGTTCCGATCGTGCCTTCCTTTCTGAGCTAAGGAAACTGAACTTAGAGAGTTATGAATATTTAAAATTACCTCACTAGTTTTCCTCGTTTCTTAAACCTGTTTTTAAATCGATGAATATTTTCAAGATTTCAGTCGCAATTCTAATAACTAAACAAGGTTCGAGTATACTAAGTGATTAGCTTGTGAAATGAAGGGGGACATTTTCTTATTATAAAGTCGAAGAACGTATAAAGAATCAAGACCTCTATGACCTAGTATACAAGCCATGTATAATAATTATGTAATATTCAATCAATACCTCAAGAATCAAGACCTCTATGACCTAGTATACAAGCCATGTATAATAATTATGTAATATTCAATCAATAAAGAAAAAAAATATATATATATAATAAAGGTATAAATTAGCCTATTCGCTTCTTTGTATTACTCAACTTTAGAAATAATTACAATAATACAGAAATTGTTCATTTTATAAGCAATTTTAATGAACTGATTTTCATTAGCAGAGAATTGATGTAATTATTCTTCTTATAATTCGAGACGGGGATGAAACGTCAGCTCACTCAAGTAATTGAAAATCGGATGTGACACGGACAATAATTCTTTCAATTCATCTATTCACGAATAGTTCAAAGTAACTATCAATATAATTAACTATAGATATTATTTTCATTGTACCATGTTATTTCTAAGTACTGTACCATGAGGTACATGTTCGTAAGACCAACTTGAACTAGGGGGATTTTGGTATTTTTCAGCTCACTAAAGTGAAAATCAGATGTGACAAGGACAATAATTCTTTCAATTCATCTATTCACGAATAGTTCAAAGTAACTATCAATATAATTAACTATAGATATTATTTTCATTGTACCATGTTATTTCTAAGTACTGTACCATGAGGTCCATGGTCATAAGACCAACTTGATCTAGGGGGATTTTGGTAAAACGTGTTCAGAAAAATCTAAATCTTGACTGCGGGTTAGCTTTAATGTAGATCGATTAGTTCACTGATCAAGGAAATAGCGCTAAATTGAGGGGTAACCACCGAAATAACCCGGTTTTCAAGTACAAGTCTGTAAAGACAGACTGCAATGAAGACTGGTTGGGCGACCAGTTTTGTTGGGCAACCATGTTCTGTTCCTCTCTCAATGTTTCTCGTTGAAGATACTTCAAGACAGGTTGATGAGCAAAAGAGGTTGTGGATTATCTTTATATATACTAGAAAAAAAAATCCTCATGGCTTTCAATGGTGGGAGAACCTTACGGGTGGTTTCCACAAAGAGGATTCTGGGATTTAGGATTTAGGATTCTAGAGAGTTCTATTATTATATGGTTCCCCTTCTCAATGTGTACTTGACAGAATACTGGTCACCCATCCAAGAGCAGTCCACAATGATTGTTACTTTATTAACTTCACAACTACTGAGCGACCTCCGTATACCTATACAGTATAGCCCAGATTAGAAAGGCAAGATCATGAAGGGAGGAATTTAATTATTTGTGGTTTTATAACATAATATTATTTTAGGTATATCGTTATTTCGTATATTTTGGCCTCAAATAAAGTTGTAACAAAGATGAGTCTTTGAGTGCTGAATAGTAAAAGTTTTAAAAATTGTATTTTCACGTATAATACTGTAATAAATTTCATTCATATTTGTATGATTTTGAATTGATAGGAGCCCATTTTGATTATTCCTATTTCTGTGCTCATGATTATTACTAATGACTTATGATCATGGAGTCATAAATTGATGATTCATGCACAGGAATTTATCAGAAATCACAATAATTTTAGAAATATAAATTCGATATCACTCACACAATTATTTGAACATAGTTTTGCTGAGTTTGCAAGAAAGTGTTAGTCATTATGATGGAATTTATTAAATAAAATTTCTTCAAACTCTGTTTAGTTGTGAAATTGATTATTTTTATCGTTTATAATAATCATTTAAAGATTAATTGGTTGAATTCTATTACTGTGAATTAGATATTTCATTAATATTGATAGTGTAAATTGAGTCACAAGAGGGAAATAATAATTATTGTAAAATTAAAGTCTGTTATGTTACAGCAATAATAATGATTCATTGGTTTTCAGTGGAATTCAATTGGTTTTGAAAAAAATCTACAATTCACTATCCTAATATTAGCGTAAAAAATTTAAGCAATTTACAACGATGATTTTTCGACGTTAAAGAAATTGCAGACAACTTATCTACCTTATCATTATTTTAGGCTAACATTGTTCAAAATTGTTTATTAGGGTGCTTCAGCCAGTAGTTGATAAGGGAAGAGTATGCTATCCTCCCAGTATTCTTTGCTATTCTGAACTATAATATCTTGAACTCAAACTTATTGGCCTTATCTTGTGTTATCAACCTCAACCAATGATAACTTACATAATCTTCAGCTCTTATTGAAAATTTACAGATTTTTTATCATCGGATGTCTCAAAAACCGAATCATACCATCCCGTAGAGAACGTACAACTGAATTGAAAAGGAACACAAGCTATACACCACTGGTACTCACGAAACAGGTGAAGTGCCCGTATCTTTCACTGTACAGCACTTCACCTGTTTCGTGGGCACGAGCCGCATGTGCTATACACTTGTAATAAAACTGTTTCAGAAAGTTAATCATGTTCGATAATAGTGATAGAATAAAAATGAATGAAAAGGCAAGATGTTGTCAAACCATTGATTTATTAGAAAATCGAGATATTCTATCATTTGTCTTTCCATTTATTATGGGTAACTATCACAATATCACCTTCACAACTACTTAAAGAGAGGATAAAAAACCGATAAAATATTCTAGAAAATTGAAAAAATACCTGATAGTAAGAGTAGCGGAATTGGAATAGTGCAAATAATAATGTTGAAACTGTATCAATATTAGAGTGTTGTTAGATAAGACAGATTTATGTAGATAGAAACTCGAAGCACGACTAATTAATACAACCAATAAAATCGAGACCGGAAACCAATGAAATCGAGACCGGAAACCAATGAAATCGAGACCGGAAACCAATAAAATGAATCAATAAATACTAGTATACTACTACTAATTTGATTTTTATTGAGTTCACCTATCTATTTCACACTAGTCTATTGAAGTTAGAAGTTATTACTCCAAGAAAAAGGTAGCCTACACATCCAAAATTGTAAATAAATCTACATCCTATCTAATAAAATAGATATCTTGAATAATTTTAGTACTACTACTAATTTGGTTTTGTGGGAGCTCACCTATTTATTTCACACTAGTCTATTGAATAACTGGAGCAGTTACTACTCCAAGTAACAGTAACACATCCAAAATTGTAACAGTTTGAACACTACCACCTCGCGGTTTGATGGACGAAGTTGTACTGAATGGAAAACTGTCTGAAGACTGCTGATACTGGTAGCCGAAAGAGATAGAGTGAGAGAGAGAAAGTGAGTGAGAGGGATTGAGAGGGTGTGAGTGGGAGAGGAAGGAACGACACTTGTTACTGGTCAGGTATTGGGAAGGAGTGGGGGTTGCGCGTAGGTGAGTGTAGCGGACTGAGAGTGTAGTGGTGACCCTGTGAATTTCTGGTCTGCAGATAATCAGTATCTTCAGTTCCAAACAAGTATAGTCTGTTCAAGCTAAGAAGACCTTCTGGCAAGATGGGAAAATGCCTCCAGCTCGGTCAATATTGATTCAAAAATTAACAAATTGGACTCAAATTGTAGAAAAAATTCTGATCTACAATTTGAGACTGAATCAATATTTTTTGAACCAATATTTACCGAGCTGAAGTCATTTTCTCATCTTGCCAGAGGGTTTTCTTTGCTTGGACAGACTATACTAGACAGCACGAAAAAGAGAGGATGCGAAAAGGGAAGGAGAGCCTTTTTTGTAAATTTGATAATTTTTTAACGATACCATTCATTTGTTTATCACTGTATCTGATAAATACAATCTCAATAATTGATCTGAGAAATCATTGAACAAATTAATATCCTACTAATCTTCAATGGAACTACGTTGAAGTATGGACTACTCTATTCCTTTATTTCTCATCATTGAATTTCATAATTATTCAAATAGTTGATTTGAATGGTATGAATAATAAATTGGAAAACAGTGAGTTCCAATTTTTCAATTCAACGCCTGTTTTTCATTCTGATTCATGAGAATGATGTTTCATCACAATTATTTCTATCTCCTATAAATGAATTTAGTCATTCACTACTTTCGTTACATGAACCAGACTAATAAATTTCTTTTAAAATAGTTGATTCATCAGAAATATAAGTTTGTTTTACTGAGTAGCTTGAGACCATTTTGTATTTTATTTTATTTATTTCGAATGATGCTCACGTAAGTATTCAATTTTACTTGAGCGTGGTTAATGGAGAATGCGAAAGTGATTTATGAGGTTGTTAAACGACCATGCCTCTGGTGGGATTCGAACCCACGACCGGGTAGCGCTAGCGGGCTTAAGGATGTTACACCCCAGTCCACTCGACCAACCCGGCCGGCCGGCTTGTGCATTTGAAAAATGCTTCTTCTCTTTATTAATAGTATATTAATTTATAGTTAAATAATTAATTTAACAATTCTTTCAAATAATTGTGACATTTTCCCTTCAATTCCCAAATATTCCCCGATTCAAAGAAGATTCTAATCATAGAGCTCCATGATTGAAATTGAGTTCTATCTTCCAATGCCTTTTTTGTTTTTGTATGTAATTCTTCTTTGATTTCTTCATTCTTTCATTCTTTGTTCCTTCATTCCTTTTCCTCATCAACAATTTCTATTCATATTTCTCTCTTCCATCCTCATTCATCATTCTATTTCTTCTAGTTTTATTTATACGATTCCTCCAATCTCAAATCTTATCGCTTTATCGCCTCCTTGATTAATTTCCTGTAGTTCAAAACCTTTCTAATGAAAATTGAGAATCTTCTGTGAGTCAGCGAGTCAGGATTTCAACTTTATCCAGCTTTTTACACTCAAATTTGTGCTGTTTTTAAAACCACTTGAACTGGGGTAACAGGTTCCTTCTTACAATTCAAATTAGTGATAACACTACACATGATATCACTAAATAGTGATAACACTACATTATCTTAGTTACTGTCACTACAATATTATATCATTATATTTCCAGTTTTGCACAAGAATTAGCCATTCAAGTAGAGGCCCAATTTTTCTCTTTCTCTTTCTTTCTGTCACTTTATTTCCTCATCAATCATCATCTCTCTTTCTTCAATTCCCAGCACTTCCACGCATATTTCTCTGGTCCAGTCGCTGGAGACTGACGTACGAAGATAGAGAGAAGGAGCAAAAAAGGAAAAGAAGATGAAGAAGCAAAAAAGAATAAAAAAATGAAGAAGTGGTTTGGTCAGTAAGCATGATATTGTGAAGGTCGTCAACATAGGCTTGACTGGGCCAGCGTTATTATAATTTTTATGTTTATAATATACCTGTATATATTGATTATTTTCATAATACGTATATGCACAAGCTGTTCATTCCTATGGGAATGAATAATATGTGGAAAATGTTATACAGTACCTGTATATTGAATGGTAACGATCTAATGACGACACTAATCTTTCTTTCTCTAGTTCCGGGCTCTTCATAACTGGAGATTTTATTCAACATGGCGATCAGCACGGATTTATCGATTAAAAGAAGATCGAACTTGTTCCTTATATCTTTCTCTTCATCTTTTTCTTCTTCTTCTTCTTCTTCTTCTTCTTTTTCTTTTTCTTTGAAATCGATGTTGCTTTCCATGACTCCACTATGCCAAAAGTAAGTTGTTTACTAAATTTACATTGAAATACAAGTCGTTTTCTTCTTCTTCTTCTTCTTCTTCTTCTTCTTCTTCTTCTTCTTCTTCTTCTTCTTCTTCTTCTTCTTCTTCTTCTTCTTCTTCTTCTTCTTCTTCTTCTTCTTCTTCTTCTTCTTCTTCTTCTTCTTCTTCTTCTTCTTCTTCTTCTTCTTCTTCTTCTTCTTCTTCTTCTTCTTCTTCTTCTTCTTCTTCTTCTTCTTCTTCTTCTTCTTCTTCTTCTTCTTCTTCTTCTTCTTCTTCTAATCTTTTGCAACTGTGTCTCCTACTCTTCTTCCACAATTTTGGGTCTATATCTTTATGACCCAATACCGCCATACTTAGTATTTTATCTCATTGTATATAATAATGACTCTATGTACGAAAATTCAACGTGCTTTATGCTATTATTATTTAGCGTATGGCTTTTAATAGTGGGGAGACCCAAGGGTTGTTCCACTTCGCCAGATAACCTCATTTTCCACAAACGGAGATATGAGTTATAGTTCTTTTAAAAAGTTCATTTGAAAATGATATCGTGATATTATGATACAATGCTATTATAGGAGATTTCTATTTCTCACTATAAATAACATAACATTTTATGTTACAACTTTATATTTATTTCAACCTTTTACATAGAGTTTATTCTAAAAACTAACTTGTTATTTATTGACTATTCATGAGTTGTTTATACACATGTTATTATCAATCCATATGTAATGATTGATCAACTGATATAACCATCCTACACTATTATGATATTCTAGCTGTATAATGATTTATCTGTAATATTAGTGTGCAGAAACTGATAAGCTGAAAATTTTTCCAATTATTAACTACAAACATTATAAAGTGAAACAATCATTTTTAAAAAGCAATAATGATGTTAGGCCTACTGTATTAAAATTAGTGAAAATTTTCAACTTTAATTTCATGAACTAAAACAGTCTATCTCGAAAATCATTAATGAATATGATAACAATAATGAATAATGATATTGCTGTATTGTAACATATCCAGAAACCCATTCAGCTTACGTGACAAGAATTTTCATTCATTGAGAACAATCGACTGAGTAGTAACGGGTTAATAGTTAACTCCAGTTACCGAACAACGGGAGTAGTAACGGTGAGTAATCATTTTCGTGTCAATCACCTCAACTATATTTACAACTATTGCACTATTATATGATTGTAATCTATCATCCTATAGTATCGTAATAGAGGAAATGAATAGTAATAGCTGTAGGATAAACTATAACTAACTAATCTTGGTAGTAGAGTAGCACAAACTAAAGACCAAACATTTTCATAGTTTGTGTTAGTAGTAACTACTCTAAGTAGATTGTCTTCGGTAATAGCATAGAATAATAGAAATCTAAATTCTAGAATCCTCTTTGATAATAGCAAAGACAATAGTTAGAGTACTTAGAGGAGATAGTCAATTGTAATAGTGAAAGTTTTATTAGTATTGATAGTAGTAGTAAATCTATTATCTTACTGTCCCTTTTAGAATAATTATACTTTTACTGTATATTTCACATAAAATAAAATTGAAAAATCTCGTAAGCGAGACTGATCATTTCCTTGATAGTAGTTCATAGAGAGATTTTATTGCTTTAGTTCTGTTAAATGACGACATTTAACATTTGTGTTAAATTCTATTGTTTTATGCGTTCATTACTCTTATGCATTACTGAAATGTCTCAATTTCCTTGATAGAAATGGGAGTCTGATTCAAATAATGAATCAATTCGTATAGGGAACATTAGTCTATAATTGGACATATCGTCATGGAGGTACTGGTGTACAGTATAACATACGGGCACTTCACCTGACGACCCGCCAGAGCCAATGAAGGATTGTTAAAAGGCTTTCTAAACCTGTAATAAATATATGAAATCAAAAATAGGTCAAAATCTTCTAAATTCACATTCTATTCACTTGAATTTACAAGGAAAATATTAATTTACCCAGAGAAAACGAGCTCAAACGTCAATTTAAATCTCTCCATTTTCCCTGAAAACTTGAATTTTCAAACATATTTTTCCTATTTCCCTGAAAAATCCAAACGTCAATCAACAATTTTCCATTTTTAACAACCAACAATCAGAAAACTCGAGTATTCCAATTAATTCAACGTTCTAAATCATGTCAGAAATCAACTGCAACTTGCACAGCTCACTGACGGCTCGTGCCCACGAAACAGGTGAAGTGCCCGTATATTTTACTGTACAGCACTTCACCTTTATTTATCGAGCCGCCAGTGAATTATTCCATTGAATCTGTTTCCGGGAAACACAATTCTAGCCTCAGGGTTCAAAAAATGAGTCTCGGCAATCATTAAATTCCCTCTAGAGAGAATACATATTTTTGGTATTGATCTTGCCTTGCGCCCGACAAAACAATGCTATTGAAAAATCCCCTTCGGCAAGAGATTATCTCTTGCAAAGGATTTCTTCCCGGAAAAACAACAAAGATTGTCTGTGCTTTTGTTTTGCTTTAGGAAGAAAACTGCTTAATAATTTTCCTCCAGTCGTTTTTAAACGAGAGTTTTGTTGTTGGTATCATTGAATATGTATTATCTCGGCTGATTCGTACACGCGCTTTACATTTTGTATTCATTTTCATGAAATCAAACGGAACTTGAATTTGTTCTCGTTTATATTCATTTTTGCAGACCTGAGGAAACTGCAACTAATTGCTGTATGTCGTATACTGACAACTAAGTAAGCTTATACAAAAACAATCAACTATAAGCCTAATATTAATTCAGGGTAATTTTAACTGTGTTAAAAATCAAGAACTATTGCTTCTTTGGATTTCCCAACAAATAAGCCATATACGATAATAATAATTATATTTCAGGTTGTAGACTAAGCAGTGTCATTAGATTGATAAATAAATTATTAGAACAACTCCAATTCAATAGCCATAGAATATGGGTCATAAATAGCCATAAGAATACTGATACTATCTTAAGTTTCTTTCAATATCTCCATTCTTTATCACTAAATAAAGAATAATATCACTACATAGTCTATTCGATTCTATTCTGTTCGAGCTTCATTCCTCCGCATGGCTTGCATAAGAAAATTAAAATAGTTTTATTAAATATGAAAATAACTTTAAAATATATGAATTTAGTATATAAATATAGACTATAAGAATAATTAACTGAGAAAAAATATGTAAAGAACTTCACCAATTATAATCATTATTCTCTATTGTGCAAACAATTCGATCAGACATACTTAACAATATTATTTGATAGGTGCCTATACTAATACTATTCATACATAATAATAATTATCTTTCACTATTCTAGCAAACAATCATCTATATACTACATAATATATAATATATACTGTTTACTGTGTTTTAATCGATCATATAATTTCTTGATCATATACTCTTACCTATATCATCTCTATATATAAAAGCGAAATGGCACTGATTCATTCATTCATTCATCACCAGAACTAAAAATCCACTGAACCGAATGCGTTCAAATTTGGCAGGCATGTTCAGTTGGACGTTTAGACGTTCGCTAAGAACGGATTTTAAAAACTTTTCAAGGTTACGCCAAATATTTTAGTTTTTCTAGAGTTTTTCGGCGTTCCCCTCATTTTTCCAAGAACCAATCGGTAGAAAATGTTGATATTTGGTAGGTAGGTTGAGATAAGATCTAGAAATGTTGTGTTGAGATATTTTTGAATTCCGTTTAACATTACGCCAGTAATCAGGTTTTTCAAAATTGTAGATGTATTGCGGTTTGCATATCTTCCGCCTTGATACGACCAATTCTTACTGTAAATCCAATGGTTCAGCGAGATTATAGATAAACTAATTTGGAAGATATTGAATCACGTTTCAAACTATGTCCGATATAATTCCCAAGGTTACGCTCAATATTAGCGTTTTACTATTTTTCGGAATTTTCAGAGTTTTTCTTGGACTTTTCGAGAATAAATTGGTAGAAAATGTCGAAATTTGGTGAACAGGTCCAGATTAGGTCTAGAAATGCTGTGTTCAATAAGTTTTGAATCCCTTCTGAACGGAATTTGCAGGCGAGCGAAGCGAGCCTGTTTGTCTCAGCTTACACTGACAGAGGTTATGCAGGCGAGCGAAGCGAGCCTGTTTGACTCATTAACACTGCTGATACTGTCGGTGGTCCAGGGGGCGGAGCCCCCTGCCTAGGCGGAGAAGGCGAGCGAAGCGAGCCTGCCGGCTAGTAGCCTATATTAGCAAACAATAATACTCGTATACTGTTTAGCGTGTTTTTATCGATTATAGGCTATAAATTCTTGATCATATACTCTTACCTATATCATAGCCTAGACTAGCGAACAATACCTACACTAGCAAAGGCCTCTTTTACTATTTTAGCAAACAATCAGCTAGGCCTATATAGTTTACCGTGTTTTTTATCGATCTTATTATTTCTTGATCATCCAAGTGTGGAGATTCTCTCACCCGTGGAACAATGGACAATATGAGTTCAGCAAGGTGCAAGACCATTTCGTGAAGGAGGAAGCCGCACTTCAGGCCTTTCTCATTAGTGGAGAGTGCTAAAATCTCGAGTCAAGTGTAGGAGGCATGACTTGTGCTTCCCAGGTCACTAATTGGTCACAATTCGTTGCTTTTTCTGCGTGACTTCCCATCTTACTGTATGAAATACTGTAGAATTTTGTCTGATCAAGGATTAATAGTGATCACCCGTTGCCGTTAGCTGATAATTGATAGATGGAATAATATAGAAATAGCTAATAATTGAAATGAGGTGATAATTAATAATGTTGTCGTTGTCAGTATTGACTTACTGTTAGAAATAATTGTCTGACCAATCAAGGATTAATTTTTAATTGTTAATTAATTTTATTGTTCATGATGGTTTGTTCTTATGGTGTGAGTTATGTTTAATTGTTTATTATTTAGATCGTTGTATGGATGTTTAGAGTTGTAGCATAGACTAACTATACATTGAAAAATAAATGAAAAACAAACACCCCTTTAGAAAACTTTGAAATTATTAAAACACAGACATATTTCGCCACATCAGGCCATTATCAATGTGGATAAAATAATAATGAAATAAGTAAACAAGATTAAAAATTAAAAATATAAGTCTAAATAATATCATATGATTGCAATTGAAAGCACATGTTATAACTCCTATTTACACCAAAATCTAGGTTTTTAAAATTTTTTTCAAAAATTGGATTATTATTAAAATTATCTTCATTTATTATTTTGTTGCCATTCAACTTTTTTTCCTTGTATATTTGAAATTCTTCTTTTACATTCAATTTCATATTTCTGTTTCATAAATTGAATGTAAAAGAAGAATTTCAAATATGCAAGGGAAAAAGTTGAATGGCAACAAAATAATAAATTAAGATAATTTTAATAATAATCAATTTTTGAAAAAATTTAAAAACTAGATTGTGTAAATAGAGTTATAACATTTCAAAATTCAATTGCACAATTGCTTTCAATTTCAATTCATCTGATATTATTTAGACTTAGAACGAGGATGTGTTCACAATTATTTGTGTAGAATAGTATTAAATACTATAATATAATTCGTGTAGGATAGGGTGATCTATGGTGCTAATTGGTAGTAATTACTACTGTGCTTGCGGGCAAAAGCTAGAGTCTTTGCTTAAGTAGCAATTTGTAAAAATTTTCTTAAGCAGCAAAAATTATAAAGTACATTATCTTAATAATTAGGCTGGATTAAGTTGTATATAAGAACACTTTCCACTGAAGAGTTCCACTGGAATTTCCACTGGTAATACAATGTGCGGGAAAAGTCCCTACCAGTATTCAGCTTCTGTTCAGTTTATTATGGAAACAAACCCGAAATAAAATTTGAAAAAATACATCAGTCGTTAGACTATACAATAATATATCAATTAAGCCTCATTTCTATTAGGATCATATGATCCTAAGGTACGAATAAATACAATAAAGAATCATGAGGTTCAATCTCAATGTTATGAAGAGTTTCCAGATTCTACTGAGGTTGAGAGTGAGGTTAGTTTGAGTGAGGCGAATCCCTCAGCAATGTAGGTTAGAGCACCTCATTGTGATTCGCGTCGCCTCAGAGACGTCGTCCGCATTTATCCCCAACATGAGGAATTGGTCACGTGTTCCTGGACCTGAGCCTCAGCTATTTGCACGGTACGTTACCGTCGTAACCCTTCAGTTTATACTTCAACTGATGTAACTTCCAACTTCGCTCAACACTTTTAAATATCGAATACAATACATTTCGAGTCGGAATTTAGATTAAAATGGGTATAGCTGCAACCCTTCAGTTTATACTCTATCTGTTGTAACTTACAACTCAGCGTAAAACTTATAAGATGGCGAATATAATGTAATCGGAGTTGGAAGTTACATAAAATAGGGTATAGTTTAAATCCTCTCACTCTTCAGTTAAGTTTCCTGAGCTTTCCTCACTAAAGTTTCCACCCCACTCCAGTAGAGGTCTCTCCAGGAATGAGTAAACGACTGGAAGCTTTCCTTGTTAACGTGGTTCTAGTTTATGCTGGCCTAACCACAAGGAGACACGTATCAACGTGAAAGGATAAGTTATAGCCGTATAGGTAATTGGGAATTGAAATATCCATTAAAATTTTTAACAATTTTTAACAATTAACAATTTTTAACGATTAACTTGATAACATCAATCACATCAATCAAAAACAATCAATTTGATGACAACATTCATAGCTAACAGCAACATTGATATTTATCTATATCTATAAAAGCGAAATGGCACTGACTGATCCATTCATTTGTCACCAGAAACTTTCTAAACACCGATTAGAAACTTTTAGTATTAAACTTCTAGTTTTACTCTGCCAGGTGACCAGTTTTTTGATCAAATTTAACGTTTAAATAAGTGTCATAATTTTTTTTGAAATCTGCTTGGCTTACGTTTCTCAACATTTTCAATTGTTATCTACCGACACTTACCTAAAATTTAACACTTTGGTTGGAATTTTTGATGATTATTCAGAAATATTTTCTATTTAAAAGTGTTAATTTGGCTTTTAAAACAACCATCCTGGTTTTTAAAACGATAATTTTTCCATGAATGTGTTCTTAGAGTGAAAATTGTGTGAGTGAATATTCCAAAGAAACATAACCTGAATTTGGACATTTAAATCCAAATTGGAATAGAAGATGTTTCGAGCGAATGCCTGTAATTTTGTTCCTCTTATTGTTTAATTGTAATTGAATAAATGAATAGAATCTAAAACTACTAAGATACACAAGAAGACAAGAGTGCAATCTATATCTATAAAAGCGAAATGGCACTGACTGACTGACTCACTGATTCATTCATCACCAGAACTAAAAATCCACCGAACCGAGTGCGTTCAAATTTGGCAGGCATGTTCGGTTAGACGTTTAGAAGCCGCTAAGAACGGATTTTAGAAACTTTTCAATGATACGCCAAATATTTAAGTTTTTCTATAGTTCTCCGGGGTTTCTCGATTTTTTCGAGAACCAATCGGTAGAAAATGTTGAAATTTGGTAGGCAGGTTCAGATGAGGTCTAGAAAATAATGTTGTGTTGAAATATTTTTTAATTCCGTCCAAGATTACGCCAGTTATCAGTTTTTTCAAATTGTAGATGTATTGCGGGTTGCATATCTTCCGCCTTGATACGACCAATCCTTACTGTGAATTTAATGGTTCAGCGAGATTATAGAAGAACCATTTTTGAAAATATTGAATCAAGTTTCGAACTATGTTCGATATACTTCCCAAGGTTACGCTCAATATTAGCGTTTCACTATTTTTCCGAGTTTTTCTTGGATTCTTCAAGAACGAATTGGCAAGTGTTGAAATTTGGTGAATAGGTCAAGATTAGGTCTAGAAATGCTGTGCTCAATAAATTTCGAATCCCTTCTGAACGGAATTTGCAGGCGAGCGAAGCGAGCCTGTTTGTCTCAGCTGACACTGACAGAGGTTGAGCAGGCGAGCGAATCGAGCCTGTAAGACTGACACTGCCGATACTGTCGGGGGTACATCGTAGCGAGCCTGCCGGCTAGTAAATTACAACACTTTCAATTTTACATTTAATTGAAGCTCATTTTGGAGTATATTTTGATGAATGAATATATCTTACCGTCATAAAATTAATGGAACAACGTCACATTTGTAAGCCACAAATTACACAATCAATAAAGTAGCTCTTGTAGTAACTCTTTTTGAAGCACCACCCATGTTGAGCAGTGAGCCCGCCTTGTTTCAGAGTCAGCCAATGGCAGCGTAGTACTGAACTGTCCAATCATAACACACTACAGAACTACGTCGTAGTTCTAAATGGCTCCTCCCATTCTATTCAACCATGTTTAAATCAGCCAATCACAGCCAAGTACCGACTGTCATCTGACACAAATCTAGGAAACTCGAAAAATTTGGTAAAATTTTTTATGATCAGAAATAGAATTGAAATTACTTCAAAAGTAAATTCAATTGAATTGAATAACTGTCTTCATTTAAACCTGGAAGGGCGAAGTGAGGGCGTAGCCAGAATATTTTAAATAATTTAGAAAGTATTATTTCGACCAATATTATTATAAATAATGAATTTTGTTGATTTTTGGCGGAATTTGTTCTGTTCCTGTACTTTATTAGTGAACTAGGCTAATCATCTCCAAAATTATATCATCATGTAAAGCGGAATTGTGAAAGTAGAAATAAAAGGGATTTGATATCCTATGTTAGTGACTTATAAAATCCAAACATGTCATCCTATAATACATCCTGATCCTGTATACAAGAATAAATATATGCTTAGATTTTCATTTTATTGGAATAGATCACCTTTCTCGTAGTCTATAAGTGAAGATATAACTCGAATTTTGAAATCAGAATTCCTATCATCAAAGTTGATTGAAATAATAATTATCTAGTTCCTCTATGCTATCACCAGAGACAATGTATTATTATAATAATAATACATTGTATAATAATAGTATAATAATACATTGTCTTTGCTATCACGTTCAGTGTCTCTTGTACTCTGTATACCCTAAACCTCCTTTTCAGCATCTATGAATGTTTCTGAGACAGTGATTACACTTGAGGCCTTATTGATCATGGCAGCAGGGATGAATGGCTGATCGAAAGCCCTTAAAGGGCCAAGTCAGCTCAATGCCAGCACGCCAATAAGGGCACAGCCCTTCCATCAATCACGCGCCCTTCAAGTAGCGCAGATCAAATCTTGTCCGAATATAAAGACCCTAGCGATGACTGTGGGGGTGGTGAGGGATTGGGAGCGGGGTGAAAGGGGGTTGAAAACGGGGGGTTGAGATGGTGATTTGACAGGTATCACTGAACAAAACACCCCTGGAAGGCAATTTTTAGGCTATCACTTTCTCTGTCTAATCAGGCAAATATCTTATTTCTGAGATGAAGCTCGTCTTCGATTTTCTGTAGCTTGGATATGAATATTTTGGAACAATTTAGAAATAATGTGATGGAGGCATAATCAGCGAGAATACAATAAAAATTTTTGTATTTTATTCTCGCTGGGCATAATAGTCTCTTGCCCGGTTTTTCCAAGCACACTCAAAGTTGAGGGACCCTCAAATTATGATGAACAGCTGATATTTTCTATGATTAGTATAGGAAATGTAGTAAAGTGTAGTAAATTTGAGGGTCACTCAAATTTGAGTGTGCTTGGAAAAACCGGGTCTATTGTCTCTGTTTAGTAAAACTGGGATTTCGAGAGGAAAAAAGGGGAAAACTTGAAAGGGAAACTTGTGAAACACTAATGAGTTATCAGTGAGAAAAGTTCATCAGAGTATATATGACGCAAAACCGTTTCGTCAACTCCTTATGCGCTTCAAGAGCTTATGTTGTCAGTCAAAAGATAACTTTGACTATGATATAGTTTGTCCAAGCAAAGAAGAGCGTCTGGCAAGATGGGAAGATGACTCCAGTTTGTAAAATATTGGTTCAAGAATTATAAATGTGATATTTATAGTAGATCAAATCGTTTCCTACAATTTGAGAACAAATTGATAATTTTTGAACCAATATTGACCGAGCTTGAGTCATTATACCATCTTGCCAGAGGCTCTTCTTTGCTTGGACAGACTATAACGGACTATGGAACTATAATTGAAGGATGTGTAAATCAATAACTAATTGAAGTGAATGATCTTCATCCTATCAATAATTATATATTATTATTGAATGAATAAAATAACTGAAATTATTTTAGTAGGCCTAACCAGTAATGAAACTATCGGAATGAAAGTCTGATGTAATCAATAAAACTCATTTGAATCCAACTATAATTTCACTTTGATTAACAAGAAGATGAAGAAGAAAAAGAAGAAGAAGAAGGAGGAGTAGAAGAAATGTGTGGGGGTGGGAGGAGGAAGGTGGAGGAGAAGAAGAAGAAGAATAAGAAGACGTAAAAGAAAAAAGGAGAAGGAGGAAGAGAAAAAGGAGAGGAAGAAGAAGGAAGAGGAGAGGAAGAAGAAGAAGAAGAAGAAGAAGAAGAAGAAGAAGAAGAAGAAGAAGAAGAAGAAGAAGAAGAAGAAGAAGAAGAAGAAGAAGAAGAAGAAGGAGGAGAAGAAGAAGAAGAAGAAGAAGAAGAAGAAGAAGAAGGAGAAGAAGAAGAAGAAGAGTGTGGGGGTGGGAGGATTCTCCTGTCACAGTAGACGCTCTGTCTCAATCTCAATCTTGAATCCAATCCCAATTTGAAGAGGGTGATGATCCATTTTGCCTGAGGGCTGTTGCTATTCACTTTGGCCATCCTGTGATCCACCTAATTGAGCATGATTGGCTTCACTAGATTGAATGCTAATCAAAATCGGGATGGCCACTCTGGCTACTTCAGAGCGAGGTACACTTGCATAGTTGTACTGATTAGTCAGCAAATATTCGGGGACTGGACTGTTCTACTCAATGGACAAGCTTTGTGAGACTTTCTATTCAGATATTGTTGCAGTTTTGATTAAATGTTGCCTTTATATTGAGCTGATACTTGGGGTGGGTGGCTACTGTACTATGGACGATTCCTTATAGCGATACTTTGGGGAGCCCGATCTCACTAGATGACAAAACTGCAATCATACTATATTAGAATGTTCAAGTAATGAAAATCAAAGTACCCTTATTAAAATACTTTTATTTTTCATAACATGTTTCGGCGTTCTTGAGACATTTTGAGGAAAAAATTGCTCAAGAACGCCCAATATTTTGAGCCATTGGCTCAAAAAATTGCATACTTTAGAAAAATGGCTCAAAATATTGGGCGTTCTTGAGCCATTTTTTCTTAAAACGGGTCAAGAACGCCGAAACATGTTATGCAAAATAAAAATATTTTAAAAAAGGTACTTTGATTTTTATTAATTGAACATTTTAGTGCATTTCATTCGAAAAAATGCACTATCGGTCTTGCCCTGACAATCGAAAATTTATGATGTGATATATTATTTACACGTTTCCGAGCCCCTAGAACACGAATCTGATGTCCGTTCAAATTCATATATCTATAAATATATATATTTATATATGTACAGATTCTTGTGAACTCACGATAACTCCCGAAGGACTTGTCGGAGAGCGACCAAATTTTGCACAAAAACAATTAGTGTTGATATCTCGGTCAAGTTCGTTATCCAGCCAAATCGGTCCAAGGGTAGAGGGTGAAAATAGGGGTTGAAAATTTTGAAAAATCACTACAACTCGACCAATTGTCTGATCGTTTTGGAAATTGGTATGTATAATACCCTTTTTATTCCCTACAGTTTGAGATATCGAACAAATAAACCCGATTAGAAATGTTGGAGAAAATAATATTCTAAAAATGGTGTTTTTCATGGGTTTTCGAGAATGACTCTAAGGATTACCATTGAATTCATACCCTGAATAGCTCCAAGTCATAATGATTCGAGCCCAAGGTTATTGCAAAACGTCTTTAATAATCTTGATTTGAGCTATCATAGAAGCAAATCCAATCGAAAACAGCTGAAAACACATTGATTGTATTTGAAATGCACTCTTTCCGACCGCCAGCTGCCGGAGCGAATTTTTTTATAAATACAGTAGCCCTGAGAAAAAATAAGTATTGCATACCATAATAGTACAAAGAATGATTTAGTATACATTGATAACATTGATACATTGTTATCAGGCCTGATAACAAAGTGAGTATTGTGAGTAAGTGAGTACAACGAATATTTTGTAATAATTTTAAAAGGTTACTGTGATTATGATTTTGAACAGAAAACATTCATAAAGTAGCCCTAAGAAAAAGAAAGTATTAAGTATTGTGGGATGTATGCTACAAGAGAACAAAGAATGCCTCTTCACATGGCAGATTTTTCATAGTTATTTTTGATACAGAGTTCAAAATTGAATAAGAATAGAATAAGAATAAGAATTCTTTAAGAATAAGAATAAGAATTCTTTATTAGCCATTATACAAATACATTATTGCAATAGGCTTTGTCAACAGATACATTCAAAAATACATATAACAACTTATAACAATAACGTTAAACCATTCGCTGTCTAGTGATAGTACTAATATCACAGTCTAAATACTCTCTAAGGTTATAAAAAGGGTTGTTCTTGAGCCAATTCTTGATTACTGTTTTAAATCTTATCTCTTGCAAATTTCTTATCTCAATAGGAAGTTTGTTAAATATTATATATCTTTGATATATATGACTTTTATGGGTCCTTGATAATCTAACCTGTGGGGTAAGAAGATCTGAGTTATTTCTTGTATTATAACTATGATTATCACTATTCTGAGAGTAATTACTCAAATTATTTTTGACTTGTACCAAATTGTAATAAATGTACAATGAAGTTACCGTCATTATCTTAAATTTAACAAAGCTCTCCCTACAGGAAACTCTTTGCTGAAGATTATCAATAATTCTAATAACTTTCTTCTGTTGTATTAGCACCCTTTCTGCATTGCTACTATTCCCCCAGCATAACTCCATAGCTTATAAGAGAATGGAATAGGCCAAAATAGGTTGTTAGAAGTGTTTGCGTACTCACACAAAATTTCAGTTTTCTTATAAGATAAACAACTCTTGAAACCTTTCTGCATACAAAATCAATTTGCTCTTTCCATGTCAACTTATTATCTAAGTACAAACCCAATAGTTTGATAGCTCTATTTTCATTACCATTGTTTGCAAGTGAAAAATATATATACTCAGTTTTGTCATTATTTATTGCCAATCTATTGGATTCAAACCAGGTCTTAGACAATTGGATACTCTCCATTAACCTTGCAGTAACATCCTCCTGTCTTTTTTGAGAGCACAGCAAGGTTGTGTCATCTGCATATAATATTGGTAGACATTTGGGGACTACACTACAATGAAAATCATTCATGAATACTAAAAATAGGAAAGGTCCCAATATTGACCCTTGAGGTACTCCTGCAATAACCTCTAAGACTTCTGACTTTTTTCCATTTATCATTACTACTTGTTTCCTATTTTTCAAATAAGACATTATTAAATTCAGCTCCCTGTCTAAGATACCATAATAGCGTAATTTACTTTCTAAAATAGTGTGTGATATGCAGTCGAATGCTTTTTGTAAATCGATTAGACAAACACCTGTCATTAACTTATTTTCTAAATTCTCTAGTATTTTATTAACAACAGTCTCAACGGCTGTTATAGTTGAATGTTTTGGTCGAAAACCGTATTGATGTGTGTAGAGTAAGTTGTTGGAGTTGAAATAGTCGTACAATTGAATAAACATGCAGGCCTCAATAATCTTACCAATTATAGGAACTAAAGCTATTGGTCTGTAGCTATTAGGTAGTGTCTTATTACCTTTGATACAGAAAGGAAGCTACTAAAGATATCATGTCTTGCAACATGATATAATAGTATTTTGTATGGCATGTTAGAGAATAGTATATTCATTTGAAAATTCGAAATGCCTCAACATGTTAAGCAGTACGTAATGGAAACCAACTTAAAAATACATTTTGGAGGTAATTTTATTACTTTATTCTACATTTTCCACACAATATACACTTTTCTCAGTTTCCAGACACTTTTTTGCGTAGTAAATCAAGTCCTATTGACTTGTTACTCTTCACACACCGTATAAATAAATCATAACCAGAGGATCTACACTTTCTTGGTATAGTCTGTCCAAGCAAAGAAGACATTCTGACAAGATGACGAAATGACAACTGCTCAGTCAATATTGGTTCAAAAATAATAAATTTGATCTCAAATTGTAAAAAACATTCTTATATACAATTTGAGACTAAATCTATAATTTTTGAACCAATATTGACCGAGCTGGTGTCGTTTTGTCATCCTGTCAGAATGTCTTCTTTGTTTGTACAGATTATAGGCGAAAATGGGTTTTTAATGACGAAACCACTCGCTTGACGAAGTTGCCTGGGAAAGAAGTAAGTTTTCTTTTTTGTACCCACGTGGGGACTAAAGTGGGGGGGGGGGGGAGGTTGTAGCCAGGCCAGGGCTGAAAATGTCCCTTGGTCTTGATCTTCAAAGGGATTTGCATTCAAGATGGGGATTTGGGACGCAAGGATCCACTTTTTTCGAGAAAGTTAAACGCGAGACGCCTCCTGATGTGCGATTATGGGTTTAGGTGGTGTCTTGTTTGCGAATTTCGTAGCTAGAACCAGTAGAACGGTTGGGGAGTTTAAAATTTTTCTTGGTTTGAGGATTGGAAGTAAAGTACTGTCGGTTTCAGAAATTCTCTATCCATCATGGTTGTTATTATCTTATAGGAATGAGAAGTTTCTGATTGTTGTAATGTTGAGGAATCGAATACAGTAGTGATAGTGAACTTGTTTCTGTTTGATGTCACAGATTTTACAAGGCGTTATATATAATAATTATTAGATTCTATGTTTATATTCCAGATAGTTTATTGAATCGTATAATCAGGAAAAGTGTTATAATATTTTATATTCGTATTCCAGATAGTTTATTAGATCGTAAAATAAGGCACCTACTAAAAAAACTTTATAATTTTTGAAAAAATAAAATTAATGAATGGATAACTTGGTATAACAATTATCAGCTTCAGTCACCGATGCTCAGTACAATAAATCAATTTCGAAATACATCGTAATTGATTTAATCGGGCAATTCGGTTATTAGTTGTCATGTAGTGAATGATTTGAATATTTCAATACTTTCAACCAATACTTCTCAATTAGGAGTATTCTTGGAGGGGTTCTGATAATAATGAAAATTTATCGTATAATCTGAGATAGGATTAGATTAGATAGTGAAAAGAAAACAGTAATTCCACTATAAGAAATACCTCTTTGAATTCAATTAGCAGTATTCTTGGAGGGGGTCTAATAATAATAAAAATTTATCTTATAAGCTGAGTTAGGATTAGATCAGATAGTGAAAAAAGTTATTCCTGTAAAAGAAATACCTCTCTTACTACAACACAAAAATTGTTTAGGTCCTACCTTCTTTGTTTTAAAATTTTTTTGTATGTTGTGAAATCTTTGTAAGTTATTGATTGATTTTACTAGTTCTTTTGTATAACATTTACTGATAAATTATTTGATCGCTATAATAACTATTATACTAGTTAATATAATAATTATACAATTATTGTAGCATATAATAGCACAATGAATAATTTTTCCATTTTAACATACTGTATGTAACTCTAGGATCACGTATTTGAAGTACATTCATTCCATTAGAATTTATGGAATCGGATCGTGATCCAATGACAGATTTTCAAAACTAGATAAAAATCAAGGTATCAAAACAAATCTGGTGACTTGTTGGTTTAATTAAATTGCTAATAGTGAGGACCACCTCGAGATATTGCTTGTGCAGCTTTTATCAATGCGTTATGTATAGTTATAATAGGCATATATTTAGTGGAGAATATTATTTTTGTTCGAATGCCAACTGGTTCTGAGTACCAAATCCAGTTTCTCAAGTTCATTTTGAAGATAAACTGTATTAAAGTGAGTGCTTTATTAGTACATTTATCAATGGAAGATATTATTAAAGGAATGAAAGGTAAGATTCAGGTTCATTTTTTTTATTATTCTGATTGTATCATCCTTAGAACGTAGTAGTGGTTGAGACTGAAGAATACCCGCAGGGCCCTCACGTGGTGTGTGCGGAGTGTGCGACCGTACAGGGCGCCACGGCTAAGGGGGCGCCGCGGTGGCTGATGCAAATAAAAAAACTCATTTTACCAACAACTTGAATCCACAATAAATTATTTCATTTGCATAAATTCATTCATCATAATGAATTGATCAATTGAGAAACCACGATCAATGTATGAAGCAAGCCAAGAAACGCCCCTCTTAAATTTAATTTATGGTTGGCTGACAACCACCTCATATTCTGTCGACCAATTACAAGCCACTTTCCGATAAAAACTCCTCCATATAATGAGTTAATACTAATATTTTTTCCGAATTGTAGTAGTTTTTCAAACTTTTTTCTGGCAAGAGGTCAGTATTAGATCATCAATAGTTTGAGTTCTATTACATTATATTCATCGTATAAAAATAGAATTAATGAGTATAAGATGGGAATGCGAAAGCATATTTTCATCTTATTTCATACAGTGTAAAACTATTGAAGTCTAGTACTGGCCTTAAGTCTAGTACTGTACTTAAGTTACACGATAAAAGTAAAACTGGAGTCTAAATTCCAACTCAATAGAATCTTACCAGCCTGAATACATAAATAATTTAATATTTTTATAGCCTATTAGCACAAGATCGTCAATAATAAAACAGCGTAATTTTTTGTGTATGATATACACCATCCATCATTTTCTGCTAGCAGCCATTTTCTAAGACAAAACTCCCGAAACACTGTCAACCAATAAGAAAAGAGCTGGCGGGGCATGAAGGCGTGTCCAAGTCAAATTTGAAACATCACCCGTCAACTGCTGCCATCTACTGGCTGAATTTGGAAACTTTTCTAAACGATGTTTGCGGCCATTTTGATCGTAGGTGGAGCCTCCAAAGGCGTGTCCAATGGAAGTTGCAGCAGGTCACCCTATTGCTACTGCCATCTGCTGGCTGAATTAGGAACTATTTCGAATTATTCAAGAAAGTTGGGTAGAGCTGTGAAAATGGCTGAAATCTTCAATTTACTTGTTATTGAGTTTCCGATTTTTTTTTAAACATCTTCATTTCCAGTGGAATGAAATAATTCATGATGATTCACATTATTATTTTTGTGAAAAATTTATTATTCCATTTGTTATGTGCTTGGAAGCAAACTAATAAAATAAATTAATCAATAATTAAAATTTTAATATTTAAATGACAATAAAGTACGGTACAATGAGACAGTTTTGCTCAATGTAGATAGCCTCTAATTATTTTGTATTATTATCCTGTAGGCTTTTGCTTATCACGTATTCAATACAAAAGACTACAAAAAAATACGTTGGGATACAATAAGCAAGTCCCTATAATCCCAACATGCAAGGCAGCTTGAATCATGTTTGACTTTGAATAGTATAATGGATTGCATTCGTCTGGTAATAAGGTGGGGGGGCGTCTGCCAAAATCTCGCACAGGGTGCCAAAAAACCACGCGAGGGCCCTGAATACACAGAAATTTAAAATATGTAGAAAAATACAACAAAAATAATTCAACTCTCTTTGAATAAATTTGAGAAGTATAAGATAGTTGTTTGAAAGCCAACAAACATCCTTATACAATGAATGTTATCAATTCTAAGCTCCGTCAGAGTAGTCGACGAGCGGTCTTCAAGAGTGTATCGAGTGGAGAGCGACATCGACTAGACCCTTTCACTCCTTAGGGACGTTATAATAAACCGGTTCGTTCTCGTAGATAGATCTTTCAGACTGTTCTGACAGAGTTAAGCATATCGTCTGTCTAAGCAAAGAAGACCCTCTGCAAGATGGGAAAGTGACTCAAGCTCGGTCAATTTTGGTTCAAAAATTATCAATTTGATCTCTAATTGTAGGGAACATTCTGGTCTACAATTTGAGACCAAATTCATAATTCTTGAACAAATATTGACCAAGCTGAAGTCATTTTCTCATCTTGCCAGAGGGTCTTCTTTACTTGGACAGACTTTACCTGACATTCGCCAACTTCCTGTTCTGTTCTGTTGATGTACCTATATACAATACAGAGCTTGACACAATGATATAAAAATACAATATAAAAACAAGTATACCAGAGATTGATAATGGTGTAACAACCGAATCCGATATCTCGATTTTCTAATAAATCAGTGGTTTGACAACATCTTTTCATTGATTAAAAACAAATTCGTTGAAATAAATTACAAATTATATCATTGTGATGGAAACTGTCCGCCCATAAATAACAACAGAAAAATTAGATGATAATGTTAAAGTTATGAGTTCAGCTCTCGGTGTATTGAGTAGTCTGGTCGAGCAAAGAAGACATTCTGGCAAGATGGGAAAACGACTCCAGTTCGGTCAATATTGAATCTAAAATAATAAATTCGGTCTCAATTCGTGAAGCGGAATTATTCCTACTATTCGAGATGAAATTAATAATTTTTGAACCAATATTGAACGAGCTGTAGTCATTTACCCATCTTGCCAGAATGTCTTCTTTGCTTGGACAGACTATAACTCCCCTTCCCCCTTTCCAAAATTGGCGGTCAAGATTGTCCGTGATTGATTGAGACTTTGATTGATGACGAAATGATCTGATGACAGATGATGCTCAACCCTTCCCTCATTCCCCCTCAACCCTTCACAGCTGCAGGAAGTCAAAAAATCACCAAAAAAATTGGTGATGTGCCAACAAGCTAACTCGAAATTGGTGCACAATAACAACCGCATATAATTGCTGCGGAAAAAATTGTATTGTCTGCGAAAGGCGACAAATTGCTTATCATCAATCAAAAAATTAATGAGAGTTTTGATTTTATGGTTGTTTGTTCAGGGATTGGTAGCACAGAGTATAGGGAAGTGTGGTAGTAAAACTGTTGAAATGTTGCTAAACATACTGCTATTTACTATGCATTTCCTGTAATGATTGAACTCACTGTAATGCACTGGCGGCTCGTGCCAACGAAACAGGTGAAGTGCCTGTATCTTTTACTGTATAGCACTTCACCTGTTTCGTAAGCACGAGCCGCCAGTGCTGTAATGATTGTAATGCTTCACAAATAAAAATAGTATCTATCACAACAAATAATATGATAATCATCACAACTAAAATAGTGTACATTGAAGAAGAACTAACATAAAGTAATTTTGAAAAAATAATTATTTGACCTTTGTCATGGAATTTAATATCATTCGTTTTTTGACATAATTTTTTATCATCTGAAATACTGAAAGATTGAGAATATATAATTTCAACAATGCCCACAAACATATATATTATCTAATTGACAGTTGAATGTAGAGTGTAACTTGGAGAGTAGACATGGTTCAACGTGTCGATTAGTGCATTAAAATGGATTGATAACGAAGATCATGACATAATTTATAATAATTATTTCATAACTGTCATATTAAGGTAATAGACCATATCCAATTACTCAATTAATTGAACCTTTTAATGGTATTCATTGGGCCTCATTTAAAGTTGACCACTCTCTATATCCATTGAATAAGTGTTTTTCTTCCATTCTATAAAATTTAATTTGATTCGTTTTTTGACATAATTTCCCCTTATCTCAAATAATAAAAGATTGAAAATATTTCATTTCAACAATGTACTAAAAAAGATACTTAGGCCGGGTTTTTCCAAGCACACTCAAAGTTGAGTGACCCTCAAATTTTGATGAACAGCTGACATTTTCTATTATAAGTATGGGAAATGTAGTAAAGTGTAGTAAACTTAAGGGTCCCTCAAATTTGAGTGTGCTTGAAAAAACCGGGCATTATTCTAATTTACAGTTAGAGGTAGAAATAACATTAATGGATGGTGGATGATTTGGTCTCTTGATATGAACTAAGTGTATAACAACTAGCATTTCATTTTGATCTAACAATAATATTAAAACCGTTTTCAGAATCATTTCCAATCAATAATTTCCAATGAAGAGGAGAACCGGATTTCTTCCAAAACGGTCTGAAAGAAGATACAGTCTAGGCTATTATTTTTATTTTTAGATCGATCAATTTACAATAAGGATTTTTTTCATCGTTCTAGAACACATTTCCTTCATTCTAAAATCCTCAGACTCATACTTACTCCCATACAACTTCTCACAAGATCCAACTACAAACTTGAGTTTCAACCACTGAGAGTTCAGTAGAAACTTTTCCCGGCTCAAACAATTAGTGTTGGACAAATTTTTCAATAACTGCGTGAACCGTGGTAATAAGAGTTCACCAGCCACCATTAAAGTTCACCATCACCATAAATTGTCTCTTAAAGTCTGTGTAAGCAAAGAAGACATTCTGGCAAGATGGGAAAATGATTTGAGCTCGATCAATATTGCTTCGAAAATTACAAATTTGGTCTCAAATTGTAGAACAGAATGTCTTCTACGATTTGATTACAAATTTATCATTTTGCAACTAATATTGACCGAGTTGTAGTCATTTTCCCATCTTGCTAGAATGTCTTCTTTGCAACAGACTATAGCTTTGTGGCGCAAACTATCCGTTGAATTGGCAATGGAAATAGTTCCAGAATATTCTGGCTTGGAGCCATGCACTTTGCTCGGTTCCTATGCAAAACTGTTCGCATTCAAATTCAACGGGCGCTGGACTAAAGACGTTTGTAGTCTGTCCAAGCAACGAAGACCTTCTGGCAAGATGGGTAAATGACTCCAGCTTGGTCAATATTTGTTCAAGAATTATTATAAATGAGGTCTTAATAGTAGATCAAATTGTTTCCTACAATTTGAGATTAAATTGATAATTTTTAAACCAATATTGACCGAGCTTGAGTCATTCTCCAATCTTGCCAGAGGGTCTTCTTTGCGTGGACAGACTATACCCGGCAATTGCTCTTTTATTACGTTGTGCAACTATAGTCGGCTCGAACGAAGAAGACATTCTTGGAAGATGAGAAAATTACTAAAGCTCGGTCAATATTGATTGGAAAATTGACAATTTGGTTTTAAATTGTAGAGAACATTCTGCTCAACAATTCGGTACCAAATTTATAATTTTTAAATTGATATTGACCGAGCTGAAGTAATTTTCCCATCTTGCCAGAATGTCTTCTTTGCTCGACCAGATTATACAACCAAGGCGGAAAATGTTCTCAGTCTACTATAGAATGGAATTACATTGTTTGTTCCTTCGATTGCAATCGATTCATAATTTTATGCTAGGAAATCGCATCCACAAAAATCACATTCACAGAATTATTGTTGAAGGAATCATATAGATTCTACTGGCGGCTCGTGCTCACGAAATAGGTGAAGTGCTGTACAGTAAAACATACGGGCACTTCACCTATTTCGTGGGTACAAGCCGCCAGCGATAGATTCATGGTAAGCATCTAAAGCATAGAATAAATGAAGAAATCCTTGTCTCGTAATCCTTAATAATAAATTATTATAATTATCCATCTTCAAAACAACCTTTTCTACATGAATAACTTCATTAGATTTCACTTTTCACACACTTTAAATTTTCAATCCCTGCCTCTGATAATATTGGACACAACTCTGCCAATTCACCTTGCCTACCACTTGGAAGTTGAAAGTTGATTCTAGAATTAGGATAGTAAACCAACTTCCAGTCTGTTCTAAATAAAGTGTCATCAATCATTTTCTCACTTATCAAAGTCTATCACCCTCTTATATTAAGTCATCTCTCCCATACACAAAGTCTTCTCTCATGAAGTCTCAAAGTCTCATTATCTTATAAGTCTCACAGTCTCCTTCAAGTGAAGTCCAAAGTCTCAGAAAGTTATTGTCCCCAATAAGAGTGTGCCTGGTGATTGAGGTTCCAAGAAGGAGGTTTATTAACACACACTCACACACAATCTCGCACACACTTAGAAACGATAGACTGACGCATGCGTGCACACTCAAGTCACGCGTTAATCACGGTGACTCGCGAAGTAGGAACTCATGTATCTTCGACTCTGTGATTCATAGTCTTCGAAAATTCCAGTTCCATTCGTCTTTTCAATGGTTGACACCCCTTTACTCTCAACTCTCACCCCTTTTCTTATTATTTCTTGTTCTTTTTTTGTTACAATGTTTTCTCTATTCCTCATTCAGCAATTGAAGTATTTTTCTAGACATTTTTATCTGTTAAAAAAATGTTCCTATGTACTAACTGAATTATATATTTTTCATATCACCATCTCAAACACAGATTTCCCTTTCTCTTTCTCCCTCTTTTTTGTCTTTCTTTTTCTCTTCCTCGCTTATTCTCCTTTTCTCCACTGATGTTTACCCTCCCTCTCCTCCTCAGAACTCCAACCCCGACAGCGAAACTTTCGTTAAGGTTTTGGCTTCGTTAACTACTGTTTGGGGCGTCTGTGTGCGGTAATTGACTGATTCCTTTCCAACTTTTCCTTGAAAGAATGATGGAAAAGCACCATCACATGGAGACCGCACGTTCCATTCGTTAGCTAGCCGACACCTGATGTCCATGGAGTTTGCTATAGTCTGTCCAAGCAAAGAAGAACCTCTGGCAAGATGGGAAAATGACTCCAGCTTGGTCAATATTTGTTCAAGAATTATAAATGTGTTCTTGATAGTAGATCAAATTTTTTTACTACAATTTGAAGATCAAATTGATAATTTTTGAACCAAGATTGACTGAGGTTGAGTCATTTCCCCATCTTGCCAGCGGGTCTTCTTTGCTTGGACAGACTATATAATATGATGTGTGGTTTTTGCAATTATAGGTTCAAGTAGAGACTGTATAAAAATAGAGGCGGTCTCTATGAGTAAAACTATTTGTTTTGAATTCATTCATTTAATTAGTGAAATTTACTTCAATTGTAATATGATGCTCAATTCGTTAAAAAATACTTTCCTTTTTTTGAGGGTAGTGCCCACATAAGGTGTCATCAGCTCTTAGGCTGAGGCCGCACTGCCAGTGGGTAGAGCCTGGAGGGTGGAGGGTAGTTGGTTGTTAAATCTATAGAACATACACATCATTCACAGTAATACATCATATGAATGGTCATGACTATTTCAAGGGTAGGATGGACCGACGGCTTATCGTCTCCATCGAAAGACGGATGAAAAGCGCGCAAAGAGAAGGTAATTATTACCTCAATTATATAATTTATTCTCAAAAAAGTTACTGTCATACATTAAGATGTATCTTCATATTGATCAGTCAATATAATAATCAAGAAAGTAATTATTGACTCTCATAATTAGAATACACAAGACTTGACTCGTGTGTGGAAACTTCGTGTGTGGAAACTCCAACAGCTGATACTGTCTGTGAGAGTTGTCATTCAGCTATTATGTTTTTGGAACCAAAAGGAACAATAATTGATGCTTTGAATCAGCTGTTAGAAGGTTATATCACGTACAAGAGACAGACGAAACCGCCTAACTTATCGGCTTTAGCTTTATCAACATGATCAACTAGACTTGACTTGGGCGCAATATTACGTATCCGAGGCATAATATTGAACTCCTGGATACTATCTCAGTCTCAAAGTATTACAGCACTGGCGGCTCGTGCCCACAAAACAGGTGAAGTGCTGTACAGTAAAAGATACGGGCACTTCACCTGTTTCGTGGGTACGAGCCGCCAGTGTATTACAGTACAGTATATTTAATTAATATTGTCACATAGTATAGCAATACAGGTATACTTTGTGACCTATTTCCAGAATTCAGACTTATCATATTGAATAATTGACTTATATGGCAAATTGATATATCAATATCTACATAACTCGCTAATACTGTACATATTCTAAACAGATCGAATGTGCTCTACCACAATTAACTCAATACCATAAATATCTCAACGCATAATAGTGTTAAGTGACATGAGTGACAGTGATAAGTGATAGGTGACATATTCTGATGGGCACAACATTCACGTATGCTTGTTTTGCATGTATTCGTGAGTGTGTAGTCTATCCAAACAAAGAAGACATTTTGGCAAGATGGGAGAATGACTTTAGCTCGGTCGATAATGATTCAAAAATTATAAATTTGGTCTCAAATTATAGATTAGAATGTTTCATAAAATTTGAGACCAGATTTATGATTTTTGAACCGATATTGACCGAGCTGGAGTCATTTTCCCATCTTGCCAGAATGTCTTCTTTGTTTGGACAGGCATGTATCTGATCGTATGCAAAGTTATATATGTATACATATACATATAAAAATATGTTAGTGTAAAGTTCAACTGCAGTTGAGCAATATTCTCCACTTCAGATCTATGTACTGTGGATTTTGATATGTTACCTCTACACCTCTCACTTGCTCATACATTCTCACTCACTCATTCTCTCTATCTAACTAACACTCTCTCACTATAGATTTCTACCTCTCTTTTCATTTCTCTTTCCTCACTATTTTTCTCCAAAATAAGAAATCAACAAAGTTTATTTAGTAGAAAGGGATAATGAAAGTAATTTCATTCATATTATCGATTTATTTATTTCAATTATATTTTTGATCGTTTTTGCAATGTATTTGTAGGTATGAATGTTGTTTGCTATGGATCTTTTCAGACCTGGAAAAGAAGAATAATATTTCTCTTTCTCTATCTCTATGTCTCTCTCTCTCTCTCTCTCTCTATTTCTCTTTCTAACTGAATCTGAATCACTGTCTCTATACTCGTATTTCTTTGTCCAATATAACAATGTCAGCTAATTCACTGGAATGGATTTGACGGCCTGATGACACAGTACACACGTGTGTGTCATGGTTCAGCCTCATCTATTGTACTGCAAGAAATCGCCACTCACCCTCTAGAAATTCATCCCCTACAATCAGGAATCGTTTGAAATCCACTGCTTTCTGTTGAAAATATGGATCCATTACTCTGCAAAATTTATTTCGTGAACTCTGAACACTCCCTCAACTATTAGAAGTGTGAGATTGTTGATCTATTTAAAAATCTTGTACCATACTGATTGATTTTTAGGCAAATTCAATCTTTTTAAATAGCTTTATAGCTGAATAACTGTTTGTAGCTTTCTACAAAAAATTGGACTAAAAATTTAGTTTTAAGCATCAGCTGAATCCTATAAAACAAATAATAATAATAATAATAATAATAATAATAATAATAATAAATACGACTATACTCCGTACACTGAGTGTTCGGACCTAAGCTCCTCCTCCGAGGTTCTGACGTCATGATCCGACCAGCTCACAAGCGGTCGTAGTTGCCAGGAACGTGGAAATTTCTAGTCGATATTGGCACTTCAATATCGAATTTTTGAGTGGCCTTAGAAATATTTATGTTTTATGGTTGTTCGGCAAAATTTACATCCTTCTAACATGAGAACGATCATTATCAATATCATTTGATAGAATTATGTTCGATTGAATATAATATTTCATAATAATATTTTTGTTATTATCATTTTGACTGCTCAGTTCAAGCCGGGAGTTACAAACTCATTCAACTACACACTACTGCATATTCAAGTAGGCCTATTATAACCTAATCTAAAGTTTACAATTGCAATTAATCAATCTCATTACTGTATGTACTTTGAATTCAATAAAACCGATATTTTTTTAAATAACTATGTTGTTTTGTTGAAGGTGAAACAAAGAACAAAACATATCCGCCAGTAAATCTTCCATGAGAGGGTTGAATTATGTAAATCAGCTGAAAGAGTGCAAACACATAAATTTTGATAGATTCCCTGAAAAGTGAAAGGCTTGCGTTTCCCAGATTTTCACAGCATGACTGTGACCTTACAAGTAACAGCTGCAGCTTGATGACCTTACTTACCATTGGCTAAAGCCGCCTGCGACGTCAAAATTGGGGAGGAGCTTAGGTCCGAACACTGGGTGGACTGAGTATACAATGATTGGAAGTTGAACAATGATTAGTGGAGAGAGAGACTCATGACGACATTTGCTAAATCGTGATTCTTGTTCTGCTAAAATGATAGAATTCTAAACTATCTTTGAATTTTTTCGTTGGTCTTCATACTTTTTTATCTGAATCATAATTATTTCCTTGCATCCTCTGTCGCTTCGCTAAATTATATTTTCATCTTTCAATATTATTGTTCTGAGATGATTATAATCCACTCACTCCTGCTCTTCTTTTGATCATACATATTATCACCAAGAGATAGCTCTAAGCAATAAATGTTTCTTCATGATTAATGAAAAGATATTCATAATCAACTGATATCATGATTCACGATTATTTTTGCAATTAGTGCTCAAGTCATACAATTATTTGAATTCGAATTTGAAAATCGTTCTCAAGCTTACTGCAAAGTTGTCAGCTATATTCTCGTCTGGCGTATCGTCTTTCTTCACTTATATCACAAGACCTCTTGAACTTCATGAAACTAGCCCCAGGTCTTGGTAAGAATATTCTGCAACTTGTTCAAAATTGCACACACTTTGTCACCCTTATTATCAATCAATACATCCATCACACTTGAAGCATCAGTTTTGATTGCCTGTTTAATTATTAATGCTTTCATACGAAGACCAGCTGCTCTGTTCCATTATATGAGTCTTCTAGTTGACAAGTTTAATAAGTTCCCTTCAGTAATAACAATCACTCACAAAAGGTTGGGCAAAAAACAATCATAGTTCTATATATTGCAGTCTATAGTAATAAGTCTCTAAGCTCCTCAGTGGAAGAGGTTATTATGATTTGAAAATAATAAGTTGGATACCCATATTTCGGTCCATACAGAGAATACAACCCTACTACTGGCCCTAATCTAGATAATAGTCCCTTTTAAATTTCTTCAGCAATCACCACTTCAGTTCTGAAATAATAAGTTGTTCAAGCCTTCTAGCCCTGCTCAAAGCCTTGTATAATAGTCTTCTGATTTCTTAGGTTTTTGATGTGTGAAGTATATTTTCGCAATCTCACAAGTTGCATCCACTTCTTGTGTCCACTTCTGGTCGATTTCACGTGCGTTTCCAATAGTTGAGCGTATATTGTAACATGCTTGAGTTGCAAATAAAATCGACCAAACTTGAAGGTTCCATTTTAGAAGACGCACTGTGTTTCAGTGTTTCAATGTTTAACGTATCTTCTTTTCTTCTTCTTCTTCTTCTTCTTCTTCTTCTTCTTCTTCTTCTTCTTCTTCTTCTTCTTCTTCTTCTTCTTCTTTTTTCTTCTTGTCTATCTATATCTATATAAGCGAAATGGCACTGACTGACTGATTCATTCACTGACTGATTCATTCACTGAGGCTGAGGCCGCACTGCCGGTGGGTAGAGCCTGGAGGGTAGAGGGTGGTTGGTAAATCTGTAGAACATACACACCATCCACAGTAATACTTCGTATGAATGGTATGTGTTCAGCCGCCATCTTGAAATTCTTAAAAATGGACAACATAACCTCAAAAAACAGAATGACGTCATACCATTCATACGATCAGAGACAATGTATTATTATAATAATATGTATTATAATAATACATTGTCTTTGATACGATGTATTACTGTGGATGGTGTGTATGTTCTATGGATTTACCAACTACCCTCCACCCTCCAGGCTCTACCCACCGGCAGTGCGGCCTCAGCCAAACTGATTCATTCATCACCAGAACTAAAAATCTACTGAAGCGAATGCGTTCAAATTTGGCAGGCATGTTCAGTTGGACGTATAGACGCGCGCTAAAAAAGGATTTTAAAAACTTTTCAAGGATACTCCAAATATTTCAGTTTTTCTATAGTTTTTCGGCGTTTTCCTCATTCTTTCGAGAACCAATCGGTAGAAAATGTTGATAATTGGTGGGCAGGTTCAGATAAGGTCTAGAAATGTTTCAAAATTTTAGATGTGTTCAAGATTGCAGTAATCTTCCGCCTTGTAGATACGACCAATCTAACTGATAAATTCAATGGTTCAGCGAGATTATAGATGAACTAATCTGGAAGATAATGAATCAAGTTCAAAACTATGTCCGATATACTTCCCAAGGTTACGCTTAATATTAGCGTTTTACTATTTTTTGGAATTTTCGGAGTTTTTCTAAGATTTTTCTAGAACAAATTGGCAGAACATGTTCAAATTAGGTAAACAGGTCCAGATTAGGGGAAGAAATGCTGTGCTGAATAAATTTCAAACCCCTACTAAACGGAATTTGCGAGCGAAGCATTGTTTGTCTCAGCTGACACTGACAGAGGTTTTGCAGCCTGTTTGACTCACTCACACTGCCTATACTGTTGGGGGTTGTCGGGGGTGCAGTATAGGCGGAGAAGGCGAGCGAAGCGAGCCTGCCGGCTAGTTCATTATATAGTAAGATATTTTGTGCGTTCCAAATCATGCTGAGACGCATACAACATCGACCAGTGTAGGCTACCCTCATGAATTCTTTTGTTTTGAAGCGTCATTTGCAGAATGAACCTGAAACTAGGCCTCCAGCTAATTCTGTGGTAGGTGGACTCCAACGACATTGGCGGTTAGCGAATATCTTTCATTCATGATAGCTCTCTCAGGACAGTCTAAAAGCGGCCAACGCGAGCGAAACTGTTTAGCTCAGGTGGCTCTCGACGTGAAACGCTTTTGAGGACCGCTCGCCGACTGCCCTGACAGAGTTGATCGTTGATAACAATCATTCACCAACCGCAAGCGGTTTTGGAATCTGCTCTACCAACAAGCACACTTGAAACGTCTATGGTATAGTCTGTCCAAGCAAAGAAGACATTCTGGCAAGATGGGAAAATTACTCCAGCTCGGTCAATATTGGTTCAAAAATCATACATTTAGTCTACAATGGTAGAAAACATTTTGTTCTACAATTTGAGACCAAATTAATCATTTTTGAACCAATATTGACGGAGCTATAGTCATTTCCCCGTCTTGCCAGAATGTCTTCTCTGCTCGACCTTACTATAGTTCTCATGCTGATAGGCTTATACAACACACTGGTTGAAGGGAGGTTGAAGAGTTTCTTGAAGGGGGTTGTTTTGGTTAGGGGGGTCAAGTATTGCCCCAAAGCTATATGATGACGTCATACCTTATAATAGTTGTGGGTCAAGTGAAGTATGTATAGGGTCCCTTGGTAAGGAGTGCTTCACTGTATTATAATATGCCTGAACAAACAAATATATAGAGGCATTGTTCCATGTATTTTTATTATGTAGGGAGATTGTTGAGAAATGAGGGGTTAATGATTGTGAAATTTGAGATAAGTGTAGTTAAAAATTAAGGAATGTAGTCAGTAGCAGAATGAGTTTCCTAGGAATAAAGAATTAGAAAGATTAAGATATGTGGAACGAGAATTGTGGGAAATTGAGAAAGTAGTGTGTAGCACTAAGTTACGTTACGTTATAAAACTAAGTTTCAGCTAAAAGCTGATGAGGACATAATTAACAATGAAACGAAATCCTTATTCTTATTGATATAGTTCGGCCAAGAACAGAAGAGCCTTTAGCAACATGGCTGCCATTCACTGCTGCCAGTAGTTGAAATGAAAATTGTTCCAACGTAACCAAATTTAGGAAGAAATAGTACAGGCTCAGACGATTTTTTCTGTCCTATACCCTATTCACGATCACTTGACACGAAATAAAGTAACTTTTTGCATGTACATGTAGCTATTTTTGTTTGAGCTTGAGGAAAAGCCAAGAACTGTGATTCACTACAGCTGTTCGACTGCGGCAAACCGTCGTAAGAAGTAATACCTTTCTTTATCCTCACACGCGCAAAAAATTTGTTCATTTCGTCTCAAGTGATCGTGAATAGGGTATAGTTTATAATTATGTTATGATTTGTGCTATCATATGTCAATAATTGAACAAATAAATGAAAAAAAAAAAATTCATTTGTGAAATGAATATGATTATATTAAATGTAAAAACGGAAGGTTGGCTGAAGTGATTTCACCCTAAAAATATCAGTTCTGCACATGCGTAGTTACACTCTCACTTTCCTCCGCCATCTTGCAAAAGGCTCTTCTGTTCTTGGCCCAATTATTGATAGAACCACTTCATAGATAGAATTAGCACATGTGATGGCAGTCTGGGGAGTTTGGAGGCCCCTGAGTATTGATCAGCTGGGGGCCCCACACCGGGGTGTCTGAGAGGTATAGAATCCTCGTCAGCCAACAGGAGGGTACAGGAGTCCTCCCCCGGAAACTTTTCAAATTATTATCTAGAAAACCGCATTTCTACTTGTTATTTGACTCAAACATGTACTACACATTACATGTTGTGTGTAATAATTATTTAGTCAACAAATTTTTCATGCACTTGATTACTGAATAAAGGCATTGATAGTACAAAAGTGAATCTTTTGAAAGGCTGTGCTGTTCAATTCTGTTTGGGATAATTTAGCATTCTCGAGGTATTATTTATTATTTACAACTACTGTAGCCCTATTTATTATTGAGAAAAAAATAATTAAGCTCTATACAGGGTGTTTCAGGAGGAATGTGCAATACTTCTCAGGCTGATTCCTTACACCAAGTAGACAAAAACGTTCCATGGGACCAAACCCCAAAAATGCTTTGTTACCGAGATAACAATGGCGGAAAATAGAGATTTTTCGAAATATATTAATTGTCCTAATTTCTTAGAGGCTTTAGTGAGGTTCTGAAATAATAAATTCTTATGTAAAATTAGCTGAGGAATTCAATGAAACCAGTTCCAAGTTGGTAACTTTAACGGTCATTGAGATAATTGGAGAAATATGCTAGAAAACGCCATTTTTTAACAATAAGGGTTATAACTGGATAAGAAATCATAAAATTGTATTTTTTCTTAATGGGAGTTGAAGAGAGTCGGATTCTAAAGAAAAAGTTAAATGGAGGCAAATGTGTAAATCTTACCCAAATCTCAGAAATAGGGATCACAAATCGCAAAATTGACAAAACATAGCACAAGTGATGAATTTGTGTTAAGTAGCGATTTTGCGATTTTTGATCGCTATTTCTGAGATTTGGGTAAGATTTACACAATCGCCGCCATTTAACTTTTCCTTCAGAATCCGACTTTGGATTGAAAATGTAGTTGTAGAGGTGTATGATTGAATCATTATCATTATTATTCTTATCATATTATTCATCATGTCCTTGCCAACAGCCATTTTCTAAGACAGAACTCACAAAACACTGTCAACCTATCAGAAAAGAGCAGGCGGGACATATGGGCGTAACCAAACAAATCTTAAATACCACCCGACAACTGCTGCCATCTACTGGTCGAAATTGAGAACTTTTTGAAGCGTTATCGTCGGCCAATCAGAGCGTAGGCGTAGCTTGGAGGCGTGTCCATTACCCTATCACTTCTGTTACCAAGCCACCCTATTGCTACTGCCATCTTCTGGCTGAATTCAAAACTATTGTGAATGTTTTTGTCAAGAGAGTGATAAAAATGGCTGCAATCTTGAGCTTGCTTGTGATTTTGTTGCCGAAAGGTATATTTTCAGTGAAATGCAATGTTCATGATTCTCAATACAGGTACTTTTTCCATGAAGAATTTATAATTAAATGCGTCTCAAGAAACAATCATCAAGTGACACTGATGATTCAGTGTCATGACAACACTGAACAATCGATTACTAACTGTCAAATGTTCTGTTGATTAATAGTACAGTTTTTTAGTGACTTCCATGCAAAATCATAAATTAAGTTAGTATAGGTTACAAGCATTTTTTTAAAGTGCTTCAGATTACAAAGTGTACGGTACAATGGTTCAATTTTGTTAAATATGTACTTACTGTATATTGTACATATGTATGAACATATGAACACATACGTGAGATAGAACCAATATCAGTACAGTATTCACTTAATAGATGGATGTTTTTTTTTCTAATGAATGTTATTGAAACTTGTCTTAGAGACAAATCATCAATTTTCAGTTCACTTTTGTAACTATAACAAGACTAAAACCTTCAGTTCATCCAACGACGACTAAAGCAGTTCTGAAAGTGTATGCTTGTATAACAGTTGGTTTTAAACTAATTCAAAAGGCTTTGTTCTCTTAGATCTTGAGATCTGGTTTGATCACTAATAACTATGCTACAGCTATAACTATAACTATAGCTATAGCATAGCTATAACTATGCTACAGCTATTTTTTAAAATTCAAATAGGATATTTTTAAATATTATTGTCAATCTATCGATCAATCAATATCAAAACCAACTATAGTTTCATTAGAAATAGATTTGATCTACTACTATAAGATTTTGTAAAAGCATTGTGTAACTAATGTTCATGGCAATCCAACAATTGTGAAGCCTCCATTATATTAACACAAAGAGTTCCATGATAATGGATAGATCCAACACTGATAATAATCAATGGAAGCATTCAAAATCCTTTGAAGCTTTTCACCGCCCCGCTCCACACAAACTAACACAAAGCTCAGCTTTTATATTCACTCAAAATAGGCTAGTTTGGCAGGAAGCACAAAATCAGCTGTATCTCGGCAAGGGTGGCTTGATTTTAGGGGTACAGTCTGTCCAAGCAAGGAAGACATTTTGGCGAGATGGGAAAATGACTACAGCTCGGTCAATATTAGTTCAAAAATTGAAAATTTGGTCTCAAATAGTAGATCGAAATGTTTCCTACAATTTGAGACCAAGTTGATAATTTTTGAACCAATATTGATCGAGCTGGAGTAATTTCCTCATCTTGCCGGAATGTCTTCTTGGATTGGACAGACTAAAGTGAAGGGACGCTGAGGGTGGTAGTTTTATTCGGAAACGATGATAATCGCAGCAAAACTCGATGCGAGTCATTGGTCGCTGTGAATGTGGACAAATTGAATTTCAATAAGCATTGTTTGAGTGTTGAGGGGTTGTTTGTAGAGTTTTGGGGATGAGACATGTCGGAGATGAGGGTGGAGTGGACGATGTTATCCTAGATGACAGAAAGTTTGGAATTTATTAATTCATTTTTTGTACAGTTTACATTGTTTAAACATAAGGTTTGTTAAACTCACATTTTTCTCAACAGATGAGTTTTATATCATCAATAAATAGAGAAAAATATGAAGCCCACGTAAGTGTTATGAAATTATTCCTCAAAAAGTGATAGTAAATGAGAGTTTAAAAATTCAAAGTTGATAACAGAAGACAAAATGGAGTATAATTTGAAAATCAAATCTGATCAAAATCAAATTTATTTCCAAAATAATACATTCATTTTATGAAATATCATATAAATATACAAAATTCAGGAGAAAACCTGCATTTCGGTAATATGAATATCTCATACTTTATAATTCATGAAACTAAATGAGAATATTAGAACAGTTAAATCAATATGAACATGATGTAATGGGAATTATTAGGACAAAGACAAATGGAGTAAAGATAAAATGAAATAAAGATGAGATGAAATTGAATGCAATGAACAAAAATAAGAGATGGACCTATATGCTTGATTGATATGAACCTGCTGAAAATACATGTGCAGAACACTATATTAACAATTGTAATTACAGAAAAATACTACTTGTGTGGAAAACAAATGAAAATTAGAGAGGAGAAACAGTGAAAAGTGAAATTCTAAAAAAGTTTGCAAAAAAATCATTAAAATAACAATGACTAACTAATGATTATCTGTTTTCGATTCTGTTCATATTTTATCAGCAATTCATCGACTTTGGCACTGGCGGCTCGTTTCCACGAAACAGGTGAAGTGCCCGTATCTTTCACTGTAGAGCACTTCACCTTTTTCGTGGGAACGAGCCGCTAGTGGAATTTGCATTTTTCTATTGTGATTATTCCATTTCATATCCAGTTCAATAATTAAATCTTGATTAACCATTTGAAAGTTCCATTCCCTTCTGAGATTACTCCGTCGTGGACAATGTTGCTAATTAACAGTCTCTAAAGAGTTCAATCTGTGATTTGAACAGCGTTTTTAATAACATTCCGTTATTATTTGAGTTTCAAAAACAAAAGACCTTGTGAATTAATTCCAAAAAGCATAAACTCAACATCATTGATGGTCTCTTTTTGGTGTTTTATTATTGTTTGCAAGTTTGATCATTAAGAGCTCATACTGGGGCTTGACATTTGCATTCAATTCTAAGTACTGTCCATTTTTCATAATGATCCCTCTCATTAACGTTTGTTGATTGTCAGTCATTTTAAATTAATGAACATGTTTGTTTACTAAATCCTGGGAATCAGAAGATTCATTATTTTCATTTGAAAAAATCTCATTCACTGAGGTCATGCTGAATATCTTCATCAAGTGAGTACTATCAAAGATAATACTAGAGTAATTTGTTTATGGCACTAGGGATTGGATTTCCGTTATTGAATCATGTTTCAATCCTGAAAAAAATGAGTGATACATTGTAGATCAGTTGAATTTCATATTATTGAGTCAAAAATGTTTCTCGTGAACGTTTCCCTCGGTTGTTTCTACAGTGACTATTACAGTAACTGTTACAGTCACTGCTACAGTAACTGTTACAGTCACTGTTACAGTGACTGTTACAGGGACTATTACAGTAAAGAGTGTCTTATAATAATTATAGTCACTGTAGTTGCTTCATATACTAATCCGTTTTCTCTGATAATAACTTCTACTGAAAATCATTAAAGACTCTATTATTATGGTCCCACATCCTAATACCATGATAATACTCGATAAGATAATTTCTACCTTATTTGTGACAAAACACATTGTTTTGGAGAACATGAGAAGACTCATGGTCGAACTTTACAACAACATAAACTTTACTTGTCAACATGAGAAAAATTAGGGTCAGTAGGATATTTATCAGCTCTCGAAATTCAATTCGCTTGTTTGATTTCAAAACAATTGAAACCTGCATCTTCTTGCAAAACAATTTGATTTAATTCAGATAACCAAATCCTCACTCGGTCATTTTCCTAATCATGTTGAATTGTGTGTGATTCTGCTCATAATATCACTAAACATTCTTGAGAAAGATTCAACTAGAATCCTATAGTGTTGTTCTTGTTTTCTAAGGTTAAGCTTACTAAGAACTCTACTTATTAAATTATACTGGTTGAAAGACTACGCAAACTCATGGATGAGAAAAACTGGATCTCACTTTTGACGTCACACTGTATCGTTCTGTTCTTATTCTTGTTTTTCTTCTAAACACCGTGGTTGTATTTAGAATCAGTTTTCAAGTTTTATTCGTTTTTGAGAGTTTGGATTGCGTAGGTTGAGGAGATGGAAAACCTACGTCAGAAGTGGTAGCTTACAATCAATTAGTTCAACTTATTATCATAATTTTTGATCAAATTTTATTCATTTATTTTTTATGACAAGCATACATAGTAATAAATTATTGATAATTGTGTATTATCATAAATGATAATGATCAATATCAACAATAAAGTGATTATATGTATTTGATAATATTCTTGAACTGAACAATCAGATATGTTGAGATGGTGTTCCACTGCTCACAAGTCAAGTGAAACAAATTAATCATAGATTCATCATTTCGAAAAAAAATAAATTTACAATAATTGTAATAATTGAACAGCATTCAGCAATTCTATTCCCACATGTCGCATGACGTAACTCAATCTGAACTTCCATAGTGTAACAATATTGATTTGTCAATATTTTCATAAATCTATCAATACATTATTACTTCAAGTATTCTTATGCAATTTAGTATTGTTTATTCAAAACATCGAAGCTTCTGTTTCCTAAATTTCAGGGCTACTTTTATCACTGTTTTTTATTTTAAATAATTATCAAAGTACCCTTTTTAAAATAATAAAAATAATTAAAAAAAGGGTACTTTGATAATTATTTAAAATATAAAACATCGAAGCTTCTCTATTTCTGAACTCCTTCACCATCAACTATATAGTCTGTCCAAGCAAAGAAGACATTCTGGCAAGATTAAAAAATGACTCCAGCTCGGTCGATATTGGTTTAGAAATTATAAATTTGGTCTCAAATTGTAGAGCAGAATGTTCCCTACAATTTAAGACCAAATTATAACTTTTGAACCAATTTTGACTGAGCTTGAGTCATTTTCTCATCTTGCCAGAATGTTTTCTTTGCTTGGACAGACTATACTAGAGCTATTAACTGCTTGTACGAAAAAGGAAGAGCTAGTTTACATTTTAGTTAACATTCCGGAACTGCAGGGGTGAGGAACTACGTAAATAGCCGGAATAATAAGAGGCGGGCGGAAAGATTAAAGCCTTTCTGAGAGGTTTGTCGAGTATTCACTGAGAGAAAGACACAACAAAAACAACGTCTCAAACTGAGCGGCAATATATAGTTTGTCAACGAATATAGTTTGTTGAAAGCACTATAGATATATCTATTGAAGTATACAGTATATCCGCCTGTTCAAGAAACAGTACTAAGATAGATTCTAACAACACTTTTGTTTTAAAGAAGGCTTGTTACTTAGGAACTAAACTAAAACTATAATCAGATAGGGTTTGTTGTGTGGGATTGGGAAAAACTCAGACGTTACATAGAATAAACACCCTGGGCTACTTATTTTTTATTGTGATTTACAAATTTTTGTTGCTAAAAAACTTGTTGAACTTCTGTTCAAAATCACCAAGTAAAGAATTCAATAATTTTGAAAACTTCGAATGAACTTTGGAAATTTTAAGGAAAATTAAACCAAGCACTATGTTATAGTCTGTCCAAGCAAAGAAGAGCCTTTGGCAAGATGAAAAAATGACGCCAGCTCGGTCAATATTGGTTGAAAAATTATTGATTTCGTATCAAATTGTAAATCAGAACGCGTTCTACACTTGAGACCAAATCAATAATTTTATAATCAATATTGATCGAGCTTTAGTCATTTTCTCACCTTGCCAGAGTCTCTTCTTTGTTTGGACAGACTATAACATAGTGCTTGATTATATATTCCTCGAAATTTCCAAAGTTCATTTAAAGTTTTAAAAAATATTCAATTCTTTATTTGGTGATTTTTTTTGGTTGAAACCATAATGTGTGCTTATTCTAATTTCAAAATTATTTGACTTTTTTGTGCGTGGAAATCAATAATTTTGTAAAATTGATTAACATGAACTAAATTTTGACTGTGTGTATAGATTGGGATGAGAGGAAATGTTTTGGGAGAGATCCCGTTGTACTCTCTATTGTAAATTGATAAGAAATAAATAATTATGATTATGTCTTCTATTCAAATCTATTTCCCTGAAATTTCTGTGAAAAAACTGACAAAGCTCTACAAACAATTTGATTAATTATGTACATTGAATGCAGTTATGTGAATTTTCCATATCTCATGAAGATTTTCCAGGAAAACAATTTTTCGGGAGCTCATACTTAACAGAGCTCATACTCTTACTCTTGCGCAACATCTCTTACTCTTACACAAAAGAGTGAAAATGTTATGGAAACTAAGTTTGAGACTGGATCAAGATTTTTTACCTATTGAATTTCATATGCCTATAGAATATTAAATGGTGAAAATTTATTGTTGTTGTGAAAATTGATGGTACTAAGTTTACTTATTAAGTATTATTCGTTTCGAATCAGTTGAACGGTGTAGGCTATCTATCAATTCACAATTTATAAAGTGTAGACCGTAGATTGGTTGTAAAAAGGAATTCGAGTTGGTGGAAAAATTGGAAGAAGAAGAAGAAGAAGAAGAAGAAGAAGAAGAAGAAGAAGAAGAAGAAGAAGAAGAAGAAGAAGAAGAAGAAGAAGAAGAAGAAGAAGAAGAAGAAGAAGAAGAAGAAGAAGAAGAAGAAGAAAAGAAGAAGAAGGTGGAAGAGGAGGAGGAGAAGGAGGAGAAGGAGGAGGAGGAGGAGAAGAAGAACAACAACAACAAGAAGAACAAGAACAAGAATAAGAACAAGAACAAGAAGAAGAACAAGAACAGGAAAAAGAAGATGAAGAAGAACAAGAAGAAGAAGAAGAACAAGAAGAAGAAGAAGAACAAGAAGAAGAAGAAGAAGAAGAAGAAGAAGAAGAAGAAGAAGAAGAAGAACAAGAACAAGAACAAGAACAAGAACAAGAACAAGAACAAGAACAAGAACAAGAACAAGAACAAGAACAAGAACAAGAACAAGAACAAGAACAAGAACAAGAACAAGAACAAGAACAAGAACAAGAACAAGAACAAGAACAAGAACAAGAACAAGAACAAGAACAAGAACAAGAACAAGAACAAGAACAAGAACAAGAACAAGAACAAGAACAAGAACAAGAACAAGAACAAGAACAAGAACAAGAACAAGAACAAGAACAAGAACAAGAACAAGAACAAGAACAAGAACAAGAACAAGAACAAGAACAAGAACAAGAACAAGAACAAGAACAAGAACAAGAACAAGAACAAGAACAAGAACAAGAACAAGAACAAGAACAAGAACAAGAACAAGAACAAGAACAAGAACAAGAACAAGAAGAAGAGAACAAGAACAAGAAGAAAACGAGAAAGAAGTCGAGAAAAAAGGTAGAAAAGAATAAAAAGGGAAGACGGTAACCCTGTCGAAGATCAAGAAGAAGGCAAGACAAGGGAAGAAATAAGAAGAGAGTGGTTGAGAAGAATTAGCGAGAGCAAATGTCACCAAGTCCTGTAGGCTATGCGGCAAGCCTGGGGCAAGGCGGATGTGCAAAGCATATAATTCACGGTGAAAAATGTGAGTTGCCTGTTCAATTTCTCATTTCCACCCCCAATCTACCCCTCCCAACACCCGACTTCTCCTCCAACCCTTCCCCTCAACCACGAAATTGCCCCCTCTACTTCGGCTTTCTCGAAAATTTCGGTCAACGGAAAAGAGACACACTTTAATCCATCTCGGTACACGCCGTGGATTTCTGCTTCATTTCACCTAATATTTTCCGACTTTAAGGGAGGTTTCCTCACAAATATAACTCCTAAACTGTATAATTCATCATACCTGTATATTAGGAAGAAGGATATATGCTTACAAGCATAATATAATATCCACTGGCGGCTCGTGCCCACGAAACAGGTGAAGTGCTGCACAGTAAAAGATATGGGCACTTCACCTGTTTCGTATGTAAAAGCCGCCAATGATATATCTCACAAATAATTCATATATTCGAGTAGAATGTTCTCATTTTTCTCTTATTCTCAAATATATATAAATGATTTGTGACATACTCACTGGCGGCTAATAACCACGAAACAGGTAAAGTGCCCGTATCTTCTACTGTACAGCACTTCACCAGGAAGAAATATATATTCTTACAAGCATATAATATATATTTCTTCCTGGTGAAGTGCTGTACAGTAGAAGATACGGGCACTTCACCTGTTTCGTGGGTACGAGCCGGCAGTGAATATCTCACAAATAATTCATATTATTCGAGTGGAATATGTACTCTTATTTTCAAACCCAAGTACCATTTGTCTTGCTGGAAGTCATCTACCATTTCCGAAAAGTGAAAATTCATTGCGACATTTCACAAATTATATTCAAGAAATATTGGAGTGCAATAAATTGTGAATAGATGGCCGCTTCAACTTAGTTTTTTCACAGGTGGAATTGAGTTTATGTGGAATTGAGTAAAGCCAGATGTTTCTGAAAAAAGGTTGTTCAATGGGAGTCCTGTTATACGTTCTGGGAATGAGGCAGAGCAAATCAGAATTTGAAATAAGTTGGACTTATGGATCGCTTAAGTTGGCTAATTATAAACTATGAAAACTTGCAAGATGAGACAGATTCAATAAGGTAACGGTAATATAAATTTATGCTGTATCTACATAAAATGGCGGAGTTAAGACATATAAATGTCCATTCTTGGAGAGGGACGTACGAGGACATCTCTCCCATTGTTGGATGACAATCAAATAATTTACAGGTTATGGTTGTATTTTCAGCAATTTCTCCTGAAAGCTGCTCAGTACCGTAATTGATACACATTTTCGGCACGCAAAACTGTCGTGGAAAATGGAAAAGCGGGGTGGAAAATTGAGAAAATTGATCCGTTTAAGTTAGATGCAAGAAAGGTCGCAGGGCGATATTATCCGATTACAAAGAAGGAAGGAAGAGGTAGAGAAGAAGAGGAGGGGAGGAGGAAATAAGGAAGGAAGAGATAAAAAAGAAGAGAAGGAAGTCTTATAACGTTGGAGCTCGTTGTCGGGCAAATTAGATAAAAATTAGGTTTGCAATGAACAGGCAATTGTTTCCTTATAATCTGCTTAGTTGGTTGGGGAGCCTCCCTTCTCTCCTACCTTTCTTTTCAGTTTTCTATTCCTTACTACCTTATTTGTTCCTTCTTCTTCCTTCTTGTTCCTTCTCATCTTCCTTCTGTTTTTATTCTTCTCCTCTTCCTCCTTTTCATCGGCTTAAACATCTTCTTCTAATCGGATCCTTCATCTTTTTCTGATATAAACTTTTATTCATTCTCCATTTTATATTATTCTCATTGGTTTTATTTTGTTTCTCATTTTTTTCTCTATATTTTAAGCTTATTTCTTTCCTTTCTCCAATTCTTTGGAATTCTGCTACTTTCAGCCTACTTTATTTTCCTTCTCTTCCGGTATCAATAATTATAAGTATTATATTTCCTATTTTCTTTCTTCTACTTGCTGTCCTTAATATTTCTTTCCCTCTTTCTCCTGCTTCTCCTCTTACTCTTCCTCTTTTTTTTCTCTCTCTTCCTGAAATATCCTCGATTTTCTCCTAGTCTACCTACTTTTCCGCTTTCTTCTAAAATTGAAGATACATTTCAAAAATATTTGTAACTGAAGAGTAGGATGGACAAACCTGTCAGAGAGCAAAATAATGACATCAAGTTTGAACTCTTGATAATAATCAGTGAAGATGATAGTCATTGCCATCATCATCATCATCATCATCATCATCATCATCATCATCATCATCATCATCATCATCATCATCATCATTATCATCATCATCATCATCATGAACATTATCATCATCATCTCCCCAACAACAACATTATCATTATTTCATGGCATCCACCTTGTAAAGTATAGACATCTTCACATATGATGACATTTATCCGTGGTATGTGAATGTGCAGTGGCTGACAGCACAAGCAAGCTAATTGACTAGTGAGGTCACGTGAGATATGGAACACTCCCCCCTGTCATGACGTCACCCCCTTTGGAACACCCCCCACCCCCAACAACAGACCCCCTAAGTGCATTGCGATGTCATCAGTGCCTTTGTCACCTTTACACAGCGCAGACAATATTCACTTTGATCCAGCCGCCGCGAGAGAGCGCTGCCACCGAAATATCAACATCAGTCAACTTTGTTGACAGAATCTGTTGACTAAATATCAACGCACACGAAAATTGAATCTGTTGACTGTATATTCTCTCCAAGCACGGAAGACATTCTAGCAAGATGGGAAAATGACTCCAGCTCAGTCAATCTTGGCTCAAACATTACAAACCTAGTCTCAAATTGTAGGAAACAATCTGATCTACAATTTGAGACCAAATGTATAATTTTTGAACCAATATTGATCGACTTGTAGTCATTTTCCCATCTTGCCAGAATGTCTTCTCTGCTTGGACAGACTGTATCAACGTCAAGGCACTCGTTCACTGTCATCCACCATTCAAGGCTGTCTAAAAGCCGGCTGAATGCAAGTTTGCAATTTTCCAGTTCAGTGGATGAAGCTATGCGATGAAATCGATGGTGGTTTTCACGGCGAAATTCCAAGGTGTGATTGAGACGTTTTGGGTTTCCGACGAGAGGTGGGGTTACTTGAAGGATTAATCTTGTATATAGGGCCTGTTTTATAAAAGTAGAGATGTCTTATTCTTAAGTAAAGAAAGTCGGTTTCACACTATAGATATAAGGTTGTTGAGTTTCAGTACTGCTGATATGCAATTTTTGTCTATTCCAAACAGTTTTTTGTCTATGTTGGGATGTCATTTTCGTCTATGCTGACATGATATAGTTGGGCCTCTGTTTTGTAAATAGTCCTCTAAATTGATGGTCCTCTGAAAATGACTCACAGAGCCTCTGTTCTATAAATATTGGTTCAAAATTTATCAATTTGATCTCAAATTGTAGGAAACAACATTGTATTGAGACAACATTTATAATTCTTGAACAAATATTGACCAAGCTGGAGTCACTTTCCCATCTTGCCAGAGGATCTACTTCTTCGCTTGGACAGACTATACTTAAGTCTACGCTAAAAGCAAATTTTGTCTATGCTGAAATTTCAATCTTGGCTGATCTGAAATGCCAATCTTGTCCATACTGAAATCCAATAATTATTCAATCAACCTTCTCAGGAATAATTCAACTGTTAATAATTATTAATTACTGTGAGAGAGTATTTGATAACTGAGAGCTTCGTTTGATTTCTGAGTTCACAGAATAGAATACAAAAAATTAATCAGGCTTGTCACTGAAATGCTGTAAAACTGTGATGAGAAAAACGTTATTTTGGATAGAATCCCAAATCGATAAAGCTGGAATGGAATAGTGATTTTTTACAATGGACTGCTTGTTCTTCATCTTCAACCTTCAGTATAGTTGTAGCCCATTATACAAAAGCATATAGGTTATATAATAAGCCTAACAAAAAAAAAATTTTACTAAATATATAATTAACAAAATGTATAATTTACAATATATAATTTATTCATAATATATGATTTTCAAATAATAGTACAGTACATTATTATCTCAGTGTTTAGTTCGCTAACCTAGTAAATTCGAGTCAAACATTACTTTACTAATAAAACTTATGACATTATTTTCAAACGAATTGTCTAAAAAAATCAAGAATAACAGGAGGGTTTCTGTTTGTTCCTGAACTTACTTCAAAGAAAACAATATTAATCTATTTTCAGATACTTCGACTTCAAACGAAATTCGTACAAATTGTCACATCAAAACTCGACAAATTGTCACCATCCAGCCTCAATTTAAGACGTTTCTGGCGTCAGAAATCGTGTTAACCCTTAAAATTCAGCTTCTTTTCTTTGAAAATTTTCACTATCGTTCCTTCTGGGATCGCTTTAGTGATGGTAGGTTTTCTTGGAAATTAACTTCTGCTGTCTGAAGTCTCTGAAGAGTTAGGACGCAAAGAGTGCCCTTAATGTCGAGTGGAAAAAGAGATAGAAAGAGAAATAGATGAAGGGAAAGAAGAGTATAGGAATAAAGAGAGAGATAGATAGATAGATAAGATAGAGAGAGAAAAAGAGAGAGTGTGTGAGAGAGAGAGAGAAAACGTGTCTGGACGGGTTGTTTATTGCTGACTTCGCAAAGAGGAATCAAATATAAACAAACGTCTGTCTGCTGTTTGGGGAGAGACGTTCACTCTCTGACTGACTAAACATTTAGTAGGTCTATAGAAACTCTAGAATAGTACAGGAATTTAAAATAAGTCCAGAATAGTCAGGCAAACCAGTATAGAACTTACATCGGCTGTCAAGTTGTAAGAGGTAAAACCAATAAATCTGAAGAAATGATGAGGTGTCTAATCATGAAATTCACAATCCTTAAATTCTGTATTGGAGTAATGTATTATATGACCACAACAGAGATTTTTCAAATCTAGTCAGCCATCTTGTATTCGCCTTAATTTAAGAAAAGTGATGTGATACGTCATAATTTCTAGACAAAATTATTACGAATTTTTAGAGTCTTCATGTAGGTACAAAAATTAGCATTTCCTATGTAAAATTAGCTGATTTATTTTTAATGGAACCAGTTGGAAATTTGTAGATTCAACGGTTTTTTGAGATTATGGGGAAACTATGCTAAAAACAAAAATTTTCCAACATTTAAGGGTTGTAGCTGGATATGAAATCATAAGCTAGTATTTTAAATTGATCAAGATTAATTAATTTATTTAGTTTATCATAATTACAATACTGTATCTGGGAATGGAAAAACGGGCTTTCGCCCAAAACTTGAATAATGGTGGATAATCAAATTCTGAACGAAAAGTTAAATGGCCATGTTCATGTTGAACTTACCCAAATATCAGAAATCGCGATCTAAATGAGACAAAATAGACAGAACATCGCTCATTACATGTGAAAAAATCAGATTTTGATCACGATTTTGAGAAAGTCTATATAACCTTGTTCACACAGCTCCAACATTATTCTTTGTCCAATGGCAGATCGATTTGAGTCCAATGGCAGATAAATTTGAGTCCATTTGCAGATAAGTTTGAGTCCAATTGCAGATAAATTTGAGTTCAATGGCAAATAAATTTGATTGATCGTTTCAAAGTTTCACCAAAAACAGTCTGTTGCTACAACAAGAAATCACCACCGTGTGTCACTCAGTTGAAACACATGCCTTTGCGGTTAGGGGTGGTGGGGAGAGGGGTTATGTGCTTGGTAGGGGGTGCAGTGGGTTGGTCACCGAGAGAGGATGCTACTAATGAAATGACAATGGGATTTGACCGGCCAATGTGACTTAATTAATTAGTCAGGACTACCGAGCGGCAACTCTCCGCTAGCTCTGGTCACAGCATTGTCTTTAGCCTTTGAACAATACTGCCTCATCCCCTCTACCCCTCCCCCCACCGACGAACCCTTCTGTGTACACTGGACCACTTGTAAATACAGCTTTGCTTTCTATCTCACCCCACCCCTATACCGTTGTCATACTAGCTGCTCGCTAAACAGTTTGTTGTTCAATGTCGTTTGACGCAAATCTGAGTTTGATTTCTGGCTTTGATGGTTTCTCACAAACTTTGACCGAACTATTAGAACTATATACAATATAGGCATTTCAATTATTACAGCGGGTTTTATAGGGATGAATACATGGGATACTGTACGCAAGATATGTGTATGAAATTAGAGAATTCAACCTTTTGATTCGATTGGCTTTTTCAAACATGGATTATCTTGTTTACCTTTTCAAATTAAAATTCTTTGAAAGAATTACCATGACGATATTCATCTGTTTATTATCATGATAAACTTTGATGAATAAATGAATAATATCGCATCTTATCTGAATGTATGCCTGGATTAATTCGATTGTTCCTTGGGAACATACATCTTGTATACATACATTTTAAAAATAATTGAAAAATGGTACTGAGATTATCATTTAAAATAAAAAACATTTTTGAATGTATGCCTAGATGATGTTTGCCTACATTTGGGATGATATGTCTGAATCTCTATAAATAAAAGCGAAATGGTACTGATTCATTCATTCATTCATCACCAGAACTAAAAATCCACTGAACCGAATGCGTTCAAATTTGGCAGGTATGTTCAGTTGAACGTTTAGACGCGCGCTAAGAAAGGATTTTTGAAGCTTAATAAGGATACGCCTAATATTCGAGTTTATCTTTAGTTTTTCAGCGTTTTCTTATTTTTTTCGAGAACCAATCGGTAGAAAATGTTGATGTTTGGTGGGCAGGTTCAGATAAGGTCTAGAAATGTTGTGTTAAAATATTTTCGAAATTCGTTCAAGAAATCCGAAAAATATTGGGAATTCAACGAGGAGATTTGCTGATTCCGTTTGTGAAATGTATGTTACTGTACTTGAAATAGTGGCAAGATTTTTTAAAATCACTAATTATTATACAAAATTGTATCATATAGTTTTTTCATATAGTTGTATCATATCATAGTTATTATACGAGAAACGGAACAAAAAATCAGGACTCATCGATGAAGATTCATTGATCAATAAAACATCTGATAAAATAATACAATAAGATCTCCTACCTTGAAAATCTTCACATTTCTTCTAATTTTATAATTACAGTGAAAAGGCAAATTATCCCCATTCATGGTGATGAAATGATTTGGAAATCATTCTTCTATGGGTGCCGCTTTCATCTAATTTTTATTGAGAAAGCTCAATGAGAAGCCTCGTTTGCGGTTATTGAAAAAGGGTGAAAATTGAATGACGACAAAAGAAGATTTTGCGACGCCAAGGTCAAAGGTGCAAGTAATTAGTGGAAATAATGGAAATGTCTGCTCCAGGTGATTCTGAACGCTGAGAAGATAGGAAATTATGAATATTAGGGAGAGAAGTTAAATTAGAAATAGGAAAGAAGAAAGAAAGAAAGAGGAAGAGGAAGTAAGAAAGAAAGAGAAAGAAGAAAGAGAAGAGGAAGGAGAAAAGGAGGAAAGAAAGAAGAAGGAGGAAGAGGAAGAAGAGGAAGAGAAGAGAGAAGAAGGAGAGGAGAGGAGAGGAGAGAAGAGGAAGAGGAAGAAGAGAAGAGGAAGAGGAAGAGGAAGAGGAAGAGGAAGAAGAGGAGAGGAAGAAGAAGAAGAAGGAAGAGGAGGAGAGGAAGAGGAGGAGGAAGAGGAAAGAGAAGAGAAGAAGAAGAAGAAGAAGAAGGAGATGAAAATAATCACGGTTAAAAAATATGAGGAAGAAGATGAAGAAAAAAAAGAGAATTAGAGAATAAAAGACATGATGAGGAAGACGAAGAAGTGAGGAGAGAAGATATAAGGATGTAAAATACAAAAAAATAGAAAAATGAAGTAGAAGGAGGAAGTAAGAGAGAGAAAAGATGATGATAATCGAATATGAGTATATAAAAGGGAGAGAAGAGCATAGAATATTATAAGGAGGTAGATAAAGTTAAGTAGATAAAAAAGATACAGATAAAGATACTGTACATGTCTTCAGGAATTAAAAGCCTCAATAGGAAACACACAGCCTACCGTATCGAGGATTAGATTAGATTAGATTATTCACTTAATTCAAGTAGAGTACAGCATTTATGATCTAAAATCCTAGATTCCGAAGATTAAACATAAATTTAATTACACGATTGATTCAAATAAAAAAATATATACAAGGAACTTACTAAATTACGGATATATAGGATTCCATATTCTTACTGTTATAATATGATGTACCTACAAGAAATGCAAAGTTTGGACATAGATTTACATTCTTGGAGAAGGATATGCAAGGATATACCTCCCATCAACACTCAATCGTGAATTGGGAGTGAAACTGGAATAAATTGGGAGTGAAACAAAAGAGGAAAGGAAAAGATAGGAGGAAGAGGATAGAAAGAGTTTGGAGTGTGGAAGGAAGGGAATATAGAATGAAGGAGGAAACCCAAAGAAGGGATAAGGGAATCTGCTTTGCTTGTACACGGTGTGACATCCAATCTTGGTTCTTAGCCAGAAGTGGGGAAAACAGAAGAATTTGGCCTTTTCTCTAAATACTCATTTCCCCCTGTACTGTGAGAGAGCTTATTCTTTTTTTACAAGACAAAAAGAATGAGAATAAAAGATAAGAAAGGTGAGAAAAATAGAACTAGAGAAGAACTAGAACTAGAAAGAGAACTAGATAGTGATAAATATAGAAAGGAGAAGAAGTAGAAGAACGAGTAAAAGATGAAAGAATGTGAGAAAAGAAGAAAAATAGAACTACAGAAGAATTGGAACTAGATAGAACTAGAAAAATAGAAAGGAGAAGAAGTAGAAGAACGAGTAAAATATAAGAGAAGGTGAGAAAAATAGAACTAGAGAAGAACTAAAACTAGATAGAACTAGAAAAATAGAAAGGAGAAGAAGTAGAAGAGCGAGTCAAGAAAGTGCAATAATCATGGAGCAATGGAATGGGCTAATTTCATACATCATACATCATTATTTTATTATCATGACATTATTGGCCAGAGAATACATGTGTTTTCACATTCATCATTACCGAATCAAATGACTACAATATGATTGAAAAATATCAACAGGTGTTGATATTTAGTACTGAAATGTGTAATTTAATTGTGTATCACAGAAATCGATATCAAAGATCTCGATTTTCAGCTAATGCTAGGTACATAGGAATTGCTACAACAGGTACCCGCATAAATACTCTAATAATACTGACACTATAATATCTCCCAGTGAACCTCCTTGTACTGGCATAATAGAGTAGAGTACTGGCATAATAGAGTAGAGTACTGGCATAATAGAGTAGAGTACTGGCATAATAGAGTAGAGTACTGGCATAATAGAGTAGAGTACTGGCATAATAGAGTAGAGTACTGGCATAATAGAGTAGAGTACTGGCATAATAGAGTAGAGTACTGGCATAATAGAGTAGAGTACTGGCATAATAGAGTACTATTCTAGTCAAATTGAAAATGCGCTTAGTCCCAAAACATGTCTGTGAATCATATAATAGGACTGTTGAAGTTTCAAAAAAGTCTTTGATTTTTTCATTTTATTTATCTATTATTTAAAAAGAGTTCAAAGTTTAATCCTCTGATAAATAAGAAAATTATATATTTTTAATAAATGATGATTTTTTGCAATTGTTATCTTGGTAACAAAGCGTTTTTCGGGGTCCTATGGGAATTCTACTCTACTTAAAATTAGCCTGAAAAGTATTGCACCTTTTTCCAGAGACACCCAAGAACCTGAACAGTGTTAATAAGTGGATTTCTATAATGAGGCTCGATTCAACATAGGCAGCCTATGAATATTCTGTCTGAGGATTGAACAAGCAAACCACAATTTCTTTAAATCCCACAAGAATAACTTGGTATAGTCTGGCCAAGCAAAGAAGAGCCTCTTGTAAGATGAGAAAAGGACTCTAGCTCGGTCAATATTTGTTCAAAAATTATTGATTTGGTCTCAAATTGTAGATCAAAATGTTTCCTAAAATTGAGACCAAATCAATAATTTTTGAACAAATATTGACTGAGCTGGAGTCATTTTCTCATCTTGCCAGAGGCTCTTCTTTGCTTGGCCAGAGTATATCCTGCAAGTCGCATCACATAAGTCACCATCAATTTAAAACTTAGTGAAGTGTGAAACGAATCTATGTTCAAAGTTCAATAAAAAGCATTGTCACCCCCATTTACCAGTTGACCTGTGGCACAGATAAAAAACAGAGCCAGAAAGTGCGAACAATGAAAGTAGAGTCTGTCCAAGCAAAGAAGACATTCTTGCAAGATGGAAAAATGACTTCAGGCTGGTCAATATTCGTTCAGAAATTATGAATTTGATTTTAAATTGTAAAGTAAATTTTTCTCTACAATTTGAGACTGGATTAATGATTTCTGAATCAATATTGACCGAGCTGGAGTAATTTTTCCATCTTGCCAAAATGTCTTCTATGCTCAGACCAGTGGGGGCCATAATTTAGAGAATAGTCAGTGGAGAATAGCTGCTAAGCCCTTCGCGTTTAAATAAGAGAAATTCAATGTTCTTAAGCTGCTTCTAATCTTTTGCTTCCACGCGTTTATCGCCAAAAACATATATCTTCCTTTCGCTTACACTTTAACTTTAGTTTTGTAGGATTCTTCTCCTTCTTCTTCTTCTTCTTCTTCTTCTTCTTTCTTCTTCTTCTTCTATACATAAATACCATTTTTCTCTTCACTCTTTTCTCTCTCTCTCTCCTCCTCCCTCTCCTCTTCCTCATCCTCCTCATTCCCTCATCCTTCTCCTCCACCACTTCTTCCTCCTCCTCTTCTTCCTTCTCCTCCACTTCTTTCACCTCCTCATCATCCTTCTTATTCTTCTTCTTCTTCTTCTTCTTCTTCTTCTTCTTCTTCTTCTTCTTCTTCTTCTTCTTCTTCTTCTTCTTCTTCTTCTTTTCTTCTTCTTCTTCTTCTTCTTCTTCTTCTTCTTCTTCTTCTTCTTCTTCTTTCTTCATCATTCATTATCCACTTTATCCTTTTCCTTCTCCATTTTTCTCTACCTTTTAGTAACTAATCTTAGCTTCTCTCTTGTGGAAGAAAGATTTCGGCTGCCAAATTATTCTGAACTGTCCTGCGGAGCTCATTCTTAGTCAAAGCAGAATATTGTTGGGCTTCTTCCATTTTTCGCATGACCTATTTCGGGGTGACCTTCTAACCTTTTTGTTCCTCCTTATTTCCTTTTTGCTCCTTCCCTTTCCTCTTTCCTTCTTCTTCGTTCCGTCCTTCTCATTTTCCTCATCCGCATTCTAATCTCGTTCTAGATGCTTGTGCTGAATTTTCTTAGAGTCCTTTCCCTTTGGCCCACATTCACTCAATCTACTCAAATTTGATTTCAATGTTCTTATTTTTTAGGACTTATTCATATAAATCATGCTTAGCCCACAAGAAAAATGTGGTCCGGTTGTTAGTAACTTCGTTAACTTTTAACGCCGTGATAAGCCTGGATAACGACATCTTGTAGCAATGGCAAACTAACTCAACTCAAATAGAGAATAGAAACATATAAATTATAAAAAAAGCCTTCAGTTTCAATAGTTTCGTTTACAAAACTTGATGACACATCATTTACATTGAACTTTATTGCCTAAAATTATTACTAACCTTTAAATTCATGAATCAAGTTAAGATTTATTATCATTGAGGCAATTATATAAATGAGCTTATGGAAAATTTCAATGGCGGTTTTTTTCAAATTAAAAAGGTCAGCAGCTGGTTAACTAGAATTGAATACTAATTTTACAGTACTAAACTAATCGGCCAGAGTTTGAGGCGTTAAAATTTTAACCTAACCATCAAATTTTCAATACAACAATAGCAGCTGAAAGTTTTCGATTTTTGTGGTACCTACTACCAACCTGACGACAATTAAGTTGTATCAGCATGCAATTTCCAGATCATGTCTCGTTTTAATAAATAAATAATTTATACAATAATGAGATAATCATTGATTCTAATATCTATTTGGAATAAGTACATTTGAATATTCTGCTACTACTATCACATTTCAATACTTTATTCATTTGAACGTTTTTCCACTTTGGCACGGTGAAATAACGCTGATTAAACCAACAGAACGTACGTGCAACCGGCCCAAACAAAACAAAGATAAGTTGATTAGTTGTGAATGTGATATTGTGATGATTATTCATATTCAATGAAAATACAAGATATTGACTGATTAGTTAGAAAATGAAGAAACCGGTTTTCGTTGCTACACTATTATCGCACTGGCGGCTCGTGCCCACGAAAATGGTGAAGTGCTGAACAGTAAAAGATACGGGCACTTCACCTGTTTCGTGGGTACGAGCCGCCAGTGCTATTATGGTGAACTAATACTTAACGTGAAGAGTAGCCGTATTTTTAGTAACGATCATGCATCGCTATTGGTGAACTGATCACAGTAAACGTCTGCCATTGGCCTAGACAAGCTCCTCCCCCATTAGCGGTTCGTACAAACGTTACGAAATGGCGATTCAAACATCAAACACAAAACTGAAGATTAATAAAACGTTACAATAACATTCGAAATGAATAGAAAAATTTAACTTACAAAATGGGAATAAACAGACGGAATAATACCGTAACAAATTACCAACAAGTTATTTATTTATTTTTATCTAATTATTTTTTATTTATTTATTCAACCAAGCAGAATAATACAAAGGTTAGTACAACAGGCATAATACCCAAAACTGTTTCTAAACCAATTTAAAATAAAAAAGTCCAAATTAAGGTTATGTCATGTAGTGAATTTTCAAACTAATTTTTACCACCGAAATAGAAGATAAACAATTTTAAATTTGGAAAATTTATGATAAAACTAGATGTGTGGTGTTGTACTGGTTAAAAATAAATCTGATCTTAAACTTTGACTGTGGAATTATTTTCTGTTACTCTAAATATAAAAAATTGAACTATTTGACACATGGTAAAATGCACTGGTAAAATATGTTTTGGAATTATTATAGCCCAGTCAATAAAGGTCCAAAAAGGCGATTTCCGTCACAAAATTAGGAGAAAGCTGGATTTCTCACCATCGATAGAACCATCCCAGAGGATCATTTTCCCAAAAGTCCCAGAGAATCCCGCTGGAGCTTTAATTATTATCTTGACTTTCCATTCAACATTGAAGTAGGCCTATAATTATTTTCTCAAATGTTTTTACAACACAACTTGCAAGTTACAATAACCAACTTGCAATATTGAGGAAGTGATCTGTTATTTCTACCTTTCTAATGAAAAAGTTCGTAACAATTTACAATTGAACCCAGCCTAACTGACCAGTCTCACGTTAAATTTACGAGCAGAATAAGAGCCGGGCAGTTGCCGCTTATCAGCTGAGTGTTGTTTCCTTAATGGCTGTGAGATAGGCCCACGTCGGAACCCTTTCTAATCAGCATCCTGGGTGTAATCGGAGACAACATACGGCATTCATTATCTAAATTTCAGCTATTGAGATAATAGTCAGTTAAAGCAAAGAAGACATTCTGGCAAGATGGGAAAGTGACTCCAGTTCGGTCAATATTTCTTCAGAAATTATAGCCTACATTTAGTGTCAAAAATTGTAGAATTGATTGTTTCCTACAATTTGAGGCAAAATTTGTAATGTATGAACCAATATTGACCGTTCTGTAATCTTGATCCCATGTTGCAAGAATGTCTTTTTTGCGGACAGGCCAGTAGTCTAGTCATAGTCAGATATCATATTAGTATTATAAGAGAATGGTATGAACAATAGTAGAGATTCTGATGAATAAGAAAATCAGGAAAAAGTGATGTAGGGGGCAAAAAATGAATGAAAAGAGAAAGGAGAAAAGGAAGAAGAAGAAGAAGAAGAAGAAGAAGAAGAAGAAGAAGAAGAAGAAGAAGAAGAAGAAGAAGAAGAAGAAGAAGAAGAAGAAGAAGAAGAAGAAGAAGAAGAAGAAGAAGAAGAAGAAGAAGAAGAAGAAGAAGAAGAAGAAGAAGAAGAAGAAGAAGAAGAAGAAGAAGAAGAAGAAAGAAGAAGAAGAAGAAAGAAGAAGAAGAAGAAGAAGAAGAAGAAGAAGAAGAAGAAGAAGAAGAAGAAGAAGAAGAAGAAGAAGAAGAAGAAGAAGAAGAAGAAGAAGAAGAAGAAAGAAGAAGAAGAAGAAGAAGAAGAAGAAGAGAAGAAGAAGAAGAAGAAGAAGAAGAAGAAGAAGAAGAAGAAGAAGAAGAAGAAGAAGAAGAAGAAGAAGAAGAAGAAGAAGAAGAAAGAAGAAGAAGAAGAAGAAGAAGAAGAAGAAGAAGAAGAAGAAAAGAAAAAAGAAGAAGAAGAAAAAAGGAAGCAGATATGGATAAATAAACAAAATCTGAGAGATAAAAAAAACATAGGATGTTTGAATGAAGGCAGTTAAAAAAGTTACGAAGGGAAAGTTGAAAAAGATACCATAATAGTCAAAGAAAGTGAATGACCTATGAGAGAAAATGTTGATGAACAATCAGATAATGCTGAACAGAAGAACAATCTATAAAGAAAGACAATAGGGACTTGTGAATCTGTGATCATATTTTTCACCCAAAAATAGTCAAGTATTGGTAAAACTATAATAAATGGAATACAAAAAGAAAACAATAAAATAAGATAAAAGTGGGAAAGAATAACACATAGGGAAAGGAATATGAGAAAATGAAAGAGAAAGCAGAATGGAAAATGAATATGTGAAAGAGTAGGTAGAAAAAGAAAACTATAAGAACATGATAGTATTGATCAAAATGATATCAGATATCAAGAAGAGTTGAAAGTCAAGATGAAGAAGAAGAACGAGAAGAAACCCTAAAAGGAATTCCTTGTTTCTCTGGTAGTTTCAAAAAGGTCCAGCCTACAAAATCCAAAATTATTTCCTTGTATCATTACAAAACCTCATTTGGTCTAAGATGTCTTTTAATTAATAGCTTCTACTTTATTTGATTGCTCGCTGTCTAAAGTCTACAATTTCAGATTAGATTCCCAATCTTGAAAAACTATTTTGTCGGTTTAATTTGAAACAACAAGATAAATCCATTTGAGAAATTATGTGTTTAGTGTTTGAGATACGGGATTTGTACATATTGATTGTGATGAATAGGTATCTTTGTAATTGAAATAAATTATTGTGATAAAAGAAATGAAAATGAATGAAGGAAAGGAGCGATTTCGTCTGCTCCTTGTGCGCTCTAACAGCTGATGTTGTCAAATACAGTTATCATTTACCCAGGCCTTGCCTTGGTGATTATTCTGATATCAAAAGAGACAATAGATGCATCAGATCAGCTGTTAATTTAGATCATGTAGCCTATAAGAGACTGACGAAGCCGCCTAGCTTCCAGCTATTCCTTGTGACTATAATGCTACCTTATTGTTACTATTTAGTTTTCTCCCTCTCACTCATTTTCTCTCTCTCTCTCTTTCTCTCTGTCTCTCTGCCACTCTCCTACTCACAATCTCTCTCTCTCTCCCTCTTTTTACTCCCGCCAGCAACAAAGACAAACACTCCTTGGTCACGTGATTTCCCAGTATAGCAAATCATACAATATCACAGTAACTTACAAAAGTATTTTGTCTTGCTTAGTTACATTATGGTCGATCAAAGAAGACATTCTGGCAAGTTGGGAAAATCACTACAGCTCGGTCAATATTGGTTCAAAAATTACAAATTTAGTCTCAAATTGTAAATAAGAATGTTTTCTACAGTTTGAGATCAAATTAACAATTTTTCAATCAATATTGATCGAGTGGAGTAATTTTCCCATTTTGCCGGAATGTCTTCTTTGCTCGACCAGACTATTGTGCTCCCTTAAATGGTTGTTCTGTAATAATAGTTTTGTTGCACTGCGCGTGGGAATAAGCTTTTAGAACTAAATCTGGTGCATTCCTCCCCATCAAACAGCAGATTGAATGCTTGAATTTGCGTTACTAGTGACAATAAAAGCCACAAAGTTTGTCTCCAAACTTTGTCTCGACACATTTTGTCAATGCTTTTGCCGGTGAATGAGATTGTTGATGTACTGTCATCACGAATATTACTTCAAGATTACTAATACTTCCTGAATCTTATTCTAATTTGCTTTCTCAGACTGGTTTATTATTGTGTAATTTCTTTGACAGATTTTTGAAAAATATGTTATTGAGAGGGGGCAGTAGTATTTGGTCATTTGCCGAAAAGAAGAATCATGTTCTCAGGAATAATGTAATTTTTATCAATCTCTTGTAGTACCAGAGACAATGTATATTAATACATAATACAATAATACAATAATACAATAATACAATAATACAATAATACAATAATACAATAATACAATAATACAATAATACAATAATACAATAATACAATAATACAATAATACAATAATACAATAATACAATAATACAATAATACAATAATACAATAATACAATAATACAATAATACAATAATACAATAATACAATAATACAATAATACAATAATACAATAATACAATAATACAATAATACAATAATACAATAATACAATAATACAATAATACAATAATACAATAATACATTGTCTCTGGTAGTACGTAGCACTGTCAAATATTCATGTTCTATAATTATGTTATTGAGAAGATAATTTATTTGATTCTCTAGGTGCTCTACTTTTCAATTTTTTATTAAAATATTATTTTAAAATTTCAGTATTTTCAATCAAGTTTTGGCCCAAAATTGCATCAAATTTTAGTTATTGAAATAATATTACAATAGAAAAACGGAAAGTAGAGGGCATTAAGAATCGGATTCTCTTTACAATTACACATAGAATATGAATATTTGTCTATAATTAATGGTGCTATTTGTTCCAAGGTAAGAATTCAATTGGATTTTTCTTATAGTGCATGATTATGATATTCACCTAGCGGCTGCTCACTCATAATTCTGTATCTATCTCAGGCTACTACGTGCTGTAGGCTATCCAAGCAAAGAAGACCCTCTGACAAGATGAGAAGATGACTCCAGCTCGGTCAATATTGATTTAAAAATATTGATTTGGTCTCAAATTGTAGATCAGAATGTTTTCTACGTTTGAGACCAAATCGATATGTCTTGGATCAATATTGACCGAGCTGGAGTCATTTTCTCATCTTGTCAGAAGGTCTTCTTCGCTTGGGCAGACTATACTTGTCAGGTTTTTTTCGTTACAATTTCACATAACTCCTAATTTTATTAATTCATATATTATTATTTTTTCATGTTTATTTGCTATTTTTTCACTTGTGTTTTTTAATGAAATAAACGGAATTTGAATTTTGAATTTGAATTTTCATTCAAGTTATTACAATAATTTATTCTGGACTTATTACTCATTAAAGTATATCTTAATACATCATCACCGTATATAATTATGAATAAGCCAATCTTGTGATTTTTCCCACGTCTTTCAACAAGTCCTAATATCAATAAAAAGATTATGAGTCTGACCAAAGTCCCATAAACCTATAACAACACATTGAATCTTATACATTATCCATCAAAATCACCCATAAATCATTCCTATGAATTATAATCCTATGATTTTCTCAGACATTATGCAACTACCGAATAAACTAGGATTCTTTCAATAAATCCTATTATATACCAATAGTCTGATAAACCTATCTGATCAGGCAATCATACATTACTCATTGAAATCTGTTTGTCCATTACCATGCCTACCCTATTGGCATTCACCCCAGAATAGGGGGAGGATAACATCCAGATAATGAAATATTATTTATATAGCTTTCTTTTCGACACAGGAGGGGAATGATAGATACAGAGAGAAAATAGTGAAGAGTGAGTGAGAGAGATGAGAAATACAGAGACAGAGAAAGAGAGATAAAGTAAGAGAGAGTGGATGAGACACCCTTATTTGCTTCCAGAACATTAGGCTGAGATTTAGACCCCCAACACCAAATGTTCCAGAAGTCAGAAATCTGCGTTTTTCGTTGTGGTCAACTAGGAAGTGGGGATTCCCCTTCATCGGTCACACTACTAAAATTGAATATTTCACCCCTTTGTCACCAAATTTAGTTGATCTCTTCATTTACAAGGAGTTTCGAGACTTAGTAAAAATTAAACATTTGTATAGCTGTTTAGCTGAAGTCAAAACGTTTCTTCTGCCTGTTATTGTGTCTGCCACTGTTGTGTTAAAGCGCAGAATTTCAGATAAGAGTCTTATGTCTTTGTGATAAGAGTCTCTATGGTTAATGCATGTTGGACGGCAGGGTGCAGAACATTTAATTAAATCACCATATGTTTGAAGAATATGTATTTATACATTTCAATAATTTTTTTTTTGGAAAAATAAATGAAAAAGCGAGGCCGGCTAGTTCTGAAATCGATAAAAATTTACAAATAAATTACTGTATAAAAAGTATTAATAGGCTTATCACCTAATTTTTGGACAGATATCTATCTTTTCTTCCTCCTACTTTTTAGAATTATTATTATTATAAATTTGTTATAGAAAATAATTTACTAAACAGTCCCTATTGAACCTGTAATATGCTTTATTTATCATTACAATGTGTATCCTATTATAGCCCATACATTATGTAATACAAATAACCTTAAAAACTGCTCCCACACACAGAAGATTCAGTCTATGTGGGTTCTTATCTATATTCATTCAAAATAATTGTAATTTGTTTGATAACTTACTTGAATAAATTGAAATTGAAATTCTTGTACGTGATACAAGTGATAACCACTAATACTACTGATACAGGAGTGTAATCTACTAACAGCTGATGTGGATGTTATCTATTATAAATTATTATGTATATTATGTTATCTACAGAGTGTTCCGAAAAGAACTGATTCGAGTACTAGGCTATCACGGTGTACCTCGAGTCATAACAAACAGAAAACGTCGTGCGCATGCAAAATTCCGAATTCTCCTTAGTTCACCTGTTATCCGCCATTTTGTGTTTTTATGATTTTCCGTCATAACTCGATAATGGATGCACATATCCTTTTGAAATTTGATATGCTTGAGTACAACTATGATGGCTTGAAAATAGTGATCTCAAAAAATTTTCAATATCTGAAATTCCCAAAATGACGGCTGACTGAAATGTTAATTTTGAGTTAAATTTTGAGTGATGAAAAGAAAAGAAAAAGAGATAAATTTAGTCGATGAAAAACATTACAGTACCGAGAATGATTAAATTGAAAGAAAAAGAAATGTTGTCAAGGAAGAACATTGATTAGAAAAAATTAATGATACCATCACCCTTACCTTTCAATCCCCAGTCCTTATTTATTTCGAAATCTCTGATCACCTAACTGACACCTGATCGAGGGTTATAGTTGACGGGCCATTAGTTAATTGAATGATGGCTGATTAGATGTCGCTTTGATCAGTGCAATTCACTTTGAGTGCAGACGGCTGATTTTGAGGGCCTAATCAGGGAAAAAAAGTTTCGAAGGGTAGTGATCAAAGCAAAAATAGGGTGAAGCTCACTGGCGGCTCGTGCCCACGAAACAGGTGAAGTGCTGTATAGTAAAAGATACGGGCACTTCACCTGTTTCGTGGGCACGAGCCGCCAGTGGTGAAGCTGCCATCGTTGGGGACAGAGGTTGAACGAGTCAAATTTTTCCAGGGGTATGGTTTTTGAAAATTGAAGTCTCTCCAGAAATCAACACCTTTACCTTTCTATACACCCCAAAGTTAATATAGAGTGTCTTACGTAACATAAACAAATGAATTTTATTCATTCAATATTTATTGTAACTAGAGAGTGGAATTGTTTTAAAGTTAAGGTTGAATTATTCAAAGAGAAAACTAGTTACATGATACATGAAATTATTAATTTTTTATGATTTGAATAGAGTAAAAAGTTTGCCTCTAGTTTGTCCTTGAAGGGCGAAATGGAATAAGGATTAATTTCTACTCTTCATGTCTTATGTAAAGCAATGTTGCTTTATGAACATGATCTACAATAATAATTATGAAATAGGTATAATTCATTTATTCCACAGATTACAATAAAGGGTAAATACACAGACATCAAAGTCCAAAACTTGTTCCCAAATTTTTATAAAAATATTCAAAAAAGAGGTTATGTTCAAGAAGGTAGAATTATGCTACGATCGATTCGTTCATCTATCAATAATGTAATCAATTGTTGCAGTATCGAATATTCTCTAATCGATTGTTGCTGTATCGATATTTCTCAAATTGAATTTTTTGTATCGATGTTTCTCTAATTGATTTTTCTGTATCGATATTTCTCGAATTGATTGTTGTTGTATCGATATTTCTCTAATCGATTGTTGCTGCATCGATATTTCTCTATTCAATTGTTGCTTTATCGATATTTTTCTCATCAAAAATGTACTGATTCGTCCAATGTTATGTCCACTTTAAAAAGTGTGTTTTTGTTATCAAAGTTCGTAACAACATTGAAAACTTCAATCAATCGTATTTGAAGTTACCAAGTAACAAAGACACCTCCAGAATAACAGCTATAAACCTTTGAAGCAAAGAAGACATTTTGGCAAGATGGAAAAATTACTCTAGATCGGTCAATATTTATTCAAAAATATGTAATTGATCTAAAATTGTAGATCAGAACGTTTCCTACAATTTGAAACCAAATTTATAATTTTCGAACTAATACTTACCGAGCTAGAGTCATTCTCCCATCTTGCCAGAATGTCTCCTTTGCTTGGACAGATTACGGACTCAAACTAAAGTTACCTCAGAAAAACTCAAGAAACCCGAAACGTAAATCTCGAAACTTTGAACCCCAGAAAAGGTGTCGTATGGCACCCTTCGGAATACAAATACACAAGAAATAACGATTCCACTACTTAGGTATTCAACTTGTGTCAGTCAAGGGGTGAAAAGGGGGGGGGGAGGAAATGGTTTGTTTGATGGTTGAGGGGTTGTAGGTGAAGGGGGTGAAGTTACCTTCATTTGCATCATCCCCCTTCAATAACTGCAATGACACCGTACATACAGACAGATCTAATTACAAGGAATACCCATTCTCATTACCCTAACTGGTATTTATCGGTATGTTGGGGGAAATGAGGGGGTTGAACAATGGGGATGGTTCCAGGGGGGGGGGTTGTTAGGGTTTCAGGATGTTGTTGTGGCAAGATGTGAGATTTAGACTATCATGGAAAAGTAGGATATATATGGTATTGACTTTGGTTTAAATTCCTGTTCTTCTCAGCTACTTTGAATAACAGACCTCTATACTAATAGAATAGAAATGGGATCTTCTTTGACAACATCTTCTTCTTGAAACTCGAAAAATGTTCAGTTTAATGAAGTGGGTGATATCATAAAATTATGATAATTTTAGATAAAAACACAAGAAAAAGTCAAACCACAAATTTATTTAAGAAATCGAGATACCAGTCTCGGTTGCTACAGTGTTATCAATCTTTGGTAACCAGAGATTGGTCATACTTCCGAAACCGGTATCTCGATTTTCAAAATAAATCTATGGTTTGACAAAATCTTGTCTTATTATTTAACATGATGGTTAAATACTACAATATAATTCACAGCTTTTTAACAGGTATTATGTTATTCTAAGTAATCCTATGTTATGTTGAGCACTGAATCATAATAAATTCACATGACTTTTTTAATACAAATATTTTTTTAACTTCAAACATGATTAAACAGGAGAAAAGAAAAAATTCTCAAACATATTCTATTCAACTCACTATAGAGCTTACTTTCCTGGAGCTATTCTCTTCCAAAACGTTGTGTAGATACAATACTTGGTGATACAATTTCTGAAAAGATGATACAGAAAGATTCTAAGAAAGATGATATACTGTAGGCTTATTAACTTAAACATGATAACATGTATCAAATTAAACAATTGAATAAAAAGCTCTTATATGAAGTAGCCCTTTTTCAAATTTTCAACAAATTATTTAATTGTGTATCTTATTTCAGCAACTTTCTGTATCATCTTCTCAATAATTAAATAAATCGGTACAAACCAGTTCTAGTTCTACCTTTGTTGGTAGTTGGGCAAGGAAAGTGAGAATGTGTATTGAAATCATTAGAAAAAAAACTAATGTAAAGAGAAAACAGCTCCCTGAATGATCATTGTGTGTCAGAAACAAATTCTGCTGGATGTCACATTCAATACATGGAAAAACAATGCTAGCTCTCACTTTCACCTAAAAAACAAACAAATCAACGAGAATCAAATATGAATGAATGCTGTCAGTTATCATTGAAGAGATATCTATGAGAATCAGTAGGTATTGCAAAGTCTGATCTAAAGAAGAAATCCTGGCAAGATGAGGAAATGACTCCAGCACGGTCAATATTGATTTGAGAACAATAAATTTGGTCTAAAATTGTAGAAAACATTACATGTTCTACAATTTGAAACCAAATTTTTCAGTTTTGAACCAATATTGACTGAGCTGGAGTCATTTTCCCATCTTGCCAGAATGTCTTCACCAGATTGTAAAATTTAAGGCAGTCCATCAATAACTCATCAAGGGAGGAGAATTGAGTGGCCACTTAGAAAGAATCCTCATCACGCCATCCAGCCCTCAATAAAATGCTCTGGTTGACCCAATTTCATGATGTCTCTCAACAATGGGATTCAGAATCGATAATAATAATAATAATAGGTATATTGATAACATCGATAGGTATAATCTGTCCAAGCAAAGAAGACCCTCTGGCAAGATGCGAAAATGACTCAAGCTCTGTCAATATTGGTTTGAAAATTATCTATTCGATCTCCTATTGTAGGAAACAGTTTGATCTACTATTAAGACCACATTTATAATTCTTGAAACAATATTAACCGAGCTGGAGTCATTCTCTCATCTTGCCAGAGGGTCTTCTTTGCTTGGACAAACTATAATATCGATTTCGATATCATTATCAACAGCTTCATCAGTATCGTCGATACCAACAACATTTATTTGATGAAAATCATGATAGACATCAACTTCGCGTCATAATAATAATCATCATCATCCTCATCGATGACAACTTTCAACAAGATGTCAATTGTCACTCAACCACAAAATATTCATATCAGTGTCACGTATTCAACGATACAGGGTACTGACATTTTTTAACTTCAGTTTATTGCTTCCGAGGTCAAGTATTTTTCTAATACAAAGCTTACATACATCTCAGAGGAATGTTTGTTTTTGATGGGAAAAAATCTGTCATATCAAGAGCTTGGTTGATTTGATTTGATTTATTTTTTTCACACTTGAGAGAGCCAGTTTCGATTACAACAATGATTTTTATTTCCATCATATTCAGTTGTAAGACACTTGAGATTCACTGACGGCTTGTGCCCACCAAACAGGTGAAGTGCTGTACAGTAAAAGATACGGGCACTTCACCTGTTTTGTGGGTACGAGCCGCCAGTGTCTCGAAATTCAATTGTAAATGAGTGTGGAAGATCATTCTGTTTGGAGAATGTTAGCTTTCTCTCTTTCAAAATGAATTCGATTAATACACAGGTAAGTGAATCTATCAATAAAGAGAAGTCTATACTTTCTCTCTCTATAGATTTTTTATCTTCACTCTCACCGACTTTCTCTTTCTATATCAATTCTCTCTCCGACCTAAGTTGGAATTATTTCTATTTGTTTCGCCATTGTTCCGACCGCTGTTTCATCGCCATTTTGCAACGATTGTATGAACCGCTAATCGGGGAGGAGCTTGTCTTGTCCAATGGCAGACGTTCACTGTGATTGGTTCAAGCGTCTACCAATGGCGGTGCTTGACTGTTGGTATTAATTCTGCTGCTCTTTAAATTTCAGTTTACAAGAGATTGAAAATAATTGAGCTGCCGGAACTGGTATCTTGATTCTCTAATAATTAATCTGTTGTTTGACAAGATCTTATCTAGCTATTCAATTATGAATCTTTGCAATCTTGCAAAAAGTAGCTTCTGTCTATGAGAAGATTGAAAACAAAAATAATAGAACAACAAATTAAATGGTAAAAACTCCAATTCAGTGCAAGGAAATCTTTACTATTGTCTGTTGATAAATCTCAACAATTTTGTAAAAAACAGCTTTTGTCTTCGATCATTTTGTGAACAAAAACAGTGAAAAAAAAACAAATGAAACAAACCAGTGCAAAAAATCTCCAAACCAGTGCAAGGCAATCGTGATTCCAGTCATTAAAAATGCAATGAAACCCCTCCGAAGCCTTACTAGCCTAGAGCGTGTGTGTCTATGTTATCTATGTAGCATGGATGAAGGCCACTAATCTTCTTGAAAATCGCATGTAGGAGGGTCCATCATCCCCAGTAGGCTATCCTAGGGTTGCATCTGTCCTCTATTCTGTATGTATGACGTCATCACTGCAAAAATGACCTTGAAACATCACCCACTCTTCTTCTACTTTTTCTATCGACTTATTTTACATTTCTATTTTTTTTCTTCTTATTTCTTGTTTACTTTTTACCGTATTTAATTTTCATTTTCTTCTTCTTCTTCTTCTTCTTCTTCTTCTTCTTCTTCTTCTTCTCCTCCTTCCCTTCTTCTTCTTCTTCTTCTTCTTCTTCTTCTTCTTCTTCTTCTTCTTCTTCTCTTCTTCTTCTTCTTCTTCTTCTTCTTCTTCTTCTTCTTCTTCTTCTTCTTCTTCTTCTTCTTCTTCTTCTTCTTCTTCTTCTTCTTCTTCTTCTTCTTCTTCTTCTTCTTCTTCTTCTTCTTCTTCTTCTTCTTCTTCTTCTTCTTCTTCTTCTTCTTCTTCTTCTTCTTCTTCTTCTTCTTCTTCTTCTTCTTCTTCTTCTTCTTCTTCTTCTTCTTCTTCTCTTTTTTATTTATCCTGCTCTTTTTCTCTTTCCTTTCCCCTCATTTACTCTTACTCCCTCTCACCTCAAGGCCATATTTTGATGGAAAGGATATTCTCCATATCCTTTCCCAAGAATGTCCAAACTTCGCCTTTTCTATCAGATAATTCAGTCATAGAAGAGAAAGATTGCAATTTAGAAATTGTTAGTTGAAAACCCTATAACTGTCGCGGTCATGTGTACCGCTTCTGTTGAATAATTATAGAGTTTCAGTTCGTGAAATTCATCATAATAATTCAGCTCACTTACTATTTTCCATTTCTGTATAGAGTTATAACATTGAGGAAGAATATAATAATAATACTTATATTCTTCCTCTATGGTTATACCATAGGACATAGACTAACAGCTTATACATAGCTTAAACTATAGCTTAGTATATCTACGGTTATACTTACTATATTGAAATTGCATTCCAGAAACTAAGCTGGTATGTTTTGTTGTTATCTACATGAATGGAGAAATCTAATCCTATTGAAAATGACCTCTTCATCTTTCACCATGTGGAGATTACCTCCATTATTTTTTCGACCTCATCTATCAGGGAATAATATAACATACATATTTTCATGAAATGATGTATCAATAATGAAGAATGTTTATCATTGCATTGAATGTGGCATCACATATGAAGATTTCGCTTAGTCTTTGGTCATCTAACTTGGAGTTCATTCACAAATTCAACATGTAACTTGAAATTCATACCGCATACACAAACTAAACAATCAAAATTTCATATTGAATACTGCATTGTAATCAGGTTTTCCCCATTTGAACGTGAATGATTATTATGTTCATAACTGACTATCGTATTAAACTGGATAATCCGAAATGAAGGAAATGAATACTGGATGATGATCACGATGATGATGATGATGATGATGATGATGATGATGATGATGATTTGATGATTATGATGATGTTCATAACAGTCCTATCATACTGGATAATCTCAATCGACGGAAATGAATACTTGATAATAATTATGACGATGACGATGATGATGATGATGATGATGACGTTGGGGTGAATTTAAGCGGATTGACAGAGGATGGATAGACAGAGATTGGTAGGGAACAGAGAGAGACGCAGATGCTTAATTAACCCGATTGATTTTATAATTAGCGCCAATCCAACAGAATAGAGCAGCTTTCACCCTCAAAGTTTCCGAATGAATTTTTCCTGCGGTCAACAATAAAGCTCGGGTTATGATGAGTGCACTCTAGCGGCGGATTTTGGAAGCTTTGGATGCTCATGATTCAAATCCAATCAAACGTTGTAGACGATTTTCATAAGCTATGACCTCGTACGGTTACGAGAGAGAGAAAGAGAGAGATTTTACCCAGAGAGAAAGAGGAAGATAGAGTGTGGGAGTACGAGAGAGGGTGAGAGAGAGATTAATACTCGGAGAGAGAAAGAGTGATTGAGAGAGAGAGTGAGAGAGAGCCAGCCCGGTTATTATTTTATGACAAAGCAGACGGACAGCACTGACATAACGCTCGATTGACTTTTGGCCAATCCGATCATTTCCCGCCGAAATGAGAGCGGCAACCTGATTGGCTGGATACAATTTCCCTACATTAACTGAATATTCGTCTAATTTCCGGGCCGGTTTGCTGTGATACTGTAGACGGCATATCATTAAAGACGAATGGGAAGGGTGAACGGAAAAGGACAATTGGAGGATAGAATGGATGGAGGAGGGGGAATGGATGGAGGAAGATAAAACAATGGAGAGTAATGAACAAGAGTAAGAGAAAATAAGAGGAGATAGGTTAATAATTAGAAATACAGAAAATGTTTATGATAGAGTGAGATTATGCGGAAATCTTGATTATTAATATGTTATACTCATTTCGCTTTGAATGGTGCTGAAGATTTCCTTCCATAATATAAACATAAACATCATATCTATTGAACTGTACATGAACGAGTACACCAGGCAAATCAAAAAATTTCCCTCTTACAGTTTTAACGAACATACAAAAATCAGGTTATCTCATATTTGGGACATATTTTCAAGCCATTTCCCTTTCAAGAAGATACAAAAAACAAACGACGATAAGATAACATGTATCTCAGTCATGTAATAGTAAGTTAATTAATGTATCACATATTATCATCAAATTCCGTAAAATCTTATATATTCTTGGAAGAAAATTGAACTGTTTGTATATTCTCGATCTCCATCTCAGTTACTTTCTCAAATGCATAAATATTTGAACAAAATTCGAATTTGATGGAATGGAACACACACTAATATTGTCAATTCTACCGTTTATTTTGGCCCAGAACCATGGTTTAGAATTATGAACAGGATATCGAATCAGTCGAATTTTTACAAATTTAAGTCTAAATTTTTGGTTAAATTGTTTTTACTATCCAGTTTTGCAGTTCTCAAATTCAGCCAGCTCAATCAAATCACCGATTCCATCCATTGATAATGTCACTTGCAATTCTTTAGTCAATACAGTCGCTTCCCTTCAAGTACTATGGTTACAAGGGGTGGTGAATCTATGCAAACGGAAGTAGTACATCCCCTGTCTGGATTAGAACGGCAATAAATCGTATTATAAAATACTGATAACCTAGATAATGGGTCACCCTATTC
>CM029555.1:4081207-4088707 GCA_017141385.1 Sogatella furcifera | reverse complement strand
AACCATTTTAACTAAGATTATAAAAAACATTATTACAATTGATTTATTCTTAACCATTCGGTTATTTGGTTCTCTTGATAATAATCTAAGAAATGTATCCAAGATATATAATTATCCATCCAGCAACGTGGTCTTCCTTTTATTGTAAGAATTATTTCAATGGAATAAATAGCTTAGATGAATAATCAGGAGAGAATCAATGTTAGTTATGTTATGAATAGAAATTATCCCATTTCGAATAGAGAGATCAAATTATGAATCACAATAATATGAATCATTTATGAATCTGCAATAATAACATGATTTCTGTTTATAAATCAATGAATTTTTACATATTATTGAGTTGGGAATACGCGTGGTATACCGTGAAACGTGAATCCATCATAAACCAGAGTTTAGGGTACGTATTGGGATTTTTCATTCTTACGTTTAAGTTGAATACCTTTTCAATATAATAATACACCTATAAATGATACCCTTTGGAAGAATACGCTTGGAAAATTTAAGCTGAAAAAGCTAATATGATGCAAGATAAGATGACCCAAAAACATTAACAGTGACATTGCTTCACGAATAACCAGCCATTACAGAGCTCTCGACTGTAGTAAATGTTAGCTCCTCCCATTGTCGTTACGTCACAACCAATCACATCGCTCCAACAAAATTGGCTCCGCCTTCCAAATGCTGGCAAACGCCCATCTTGCTCACTACTCAATATTTATAAAGAAAAAGCAACAAGGTTGATTTTGTTTCCATGGTACGTCGCCATTGCTAAAGTCTTCATATCAAAATAATACCGTTCAGTGAATTTCAATATAATTATAAACTGTATCGAACAAAAGAGAATTAGAATAGAAAGGAAAACTTGGTTCCGGATAACTTGAGCAAATATGATTCCTTTTCCACCCCAGTAAACTTATCATCAATAATGTAACTTCCTGATGTTCAATCGTTGCATCATGTGATCGATTATAAGTAGTATTTCGAATAAGTGTGCATTTTCCTTGACAAATTTCAATCATCCTTCCACCTCATTCTGTTCTCTTCTTTATATTTTTATCCTATTTGGTTCTTCATCCTATTTCAATTTAAATTTTCAATACCTCCACTCGATCAGGTAAAATAGGTAGAATTGTGAGGGAATAGTAGTCTCACAAACATGAAGTATTTGAAATATCACTGACTCTATCTACACGAAGTATGTGCGGATTATTTGCAAACGAGCAAATCGAATTAGCGAGCAAATTATTGGCGGATATCCGGTTATAACGATACGCGTATAGCATTCTGATAATCTGATTAGAGTGGTGCTTAAACAAGGTTCAGATTAGATATAGGTATAGGACTTTACATATAGGTAGGTATAGATTAGGTATAGGTATACAGACCTTGTTGCGTACCTTTCTACTACATAGATATAGTATAATTGCAAGGTTTGTAGCTATCTACATTGGAAGCCAAAGTCAGGTAATGGCTGAATTGTAAGTTTTGAATTGTACGTGAGAATAGATATGCCGGTGGTTAGTGGAAAGGGAAAGAGAAGAGATGAGTAAGAGAAATGAGAAGAGATCGGTAGAAAGGTAAAGATAAGAAAGAAGATGGGTAGAAGTGAAAAGAGAAGAAAAGAGATGTGTATAGGAGAAGGCAAAAAAAAAATTAATAGGATGAGAAGAAAGGAGAAAAATTGATAGAGGATGCTAAAAAGAAGATATGGGTAGAAGAAGAGGGATTAGAAGGGAAATGATGGGTAGGAGAGAAAACGAAAGAGATTGGTAGTAGAATTGGAAAAAGAAGAAATGAGTGAGAAAAAAGAAAACTGAAGGGATTCTAGAAGAGAGGATAGGGAAAATAAACAATACTGGAGAAAGAATAGTTGACAGAAATTAGATTAGATCAGATTTCTTTATTCATTTAGATAGCAACAAAATATTTAATGAATATTTTCTAGATTTTCTTAATAGTTTCTAGATTACAAGAGTTGTCATTAAATCTAATTATTCCAGCATTTTTACAAGTTACACACCAATTTCGATATTTCACACTACAATTTTTACAGGTTATCGTATAATTCTAAAAACTATTCAACGAGAGGGTTACATATGAATCCAAAAATCATAGAACAATTATCCAAAGAGTATGCTTGAATAAAGAGAAAATGATAGAACAATTATCCAAACAATATCCTTGGCACTGCCGGCTAGTGCCCATGAAACAGGTGAAGTGCTGCACAGAAAAAAAATACGGGCACTTCACCTGTTTCGTGGGTACGAGCCGCCAGTGATCCTTGGATAAAAAGAAAATGAAAAGAAAAAGAGAGATATACTGAGAGAGAGGGAGAAAACGAATAAAGTGGGATAATAAAGTGGAGGAATGTGGGCAGGGAGAAGAATGGATGATGGAGAAAGGAAATTTAAAAGAGAGAAGAGTATGGGATGAATTATGAAGATGAGTTAATACATGAGAAAGAGAAAATGTGAATACTAATGACGTATTTAACAGGAAAATAACAGTGAGCAAAGAAGCAGAGAAAATTGCATAAACTGTAAAGGTGGTAGAGTAGGAGTTTAGAGGTATAGTATGTCCAAGCAAAGAAGACCCCCTGCCAAGATGGGAAAATGACTCCAGCCCGATCAATATCGGTTCAAGAATTATAAATTTGGTCTCATATTGTAGATCAAAATGTTTACTGCAACCTGAGACCAAATTGATGTTTCTTGAACCAATATTGGCCGAGCTTGAGTCATTTTCCCATATTGCCAGAGGGTCTTCTTTGCTTGAACAGACTATAGTATATTCATAAATTCATATATTCATATTCATTTATTTGAAAAAAAAACACATTTTGGATAAAACACAGACAATAATTGTCCAAAACGTCTTATTTCCAGATTTTGTTGAAAAATAGTATAGTATAGAGATAGAGAGGAAATTAAACGTTAAAACTTAGGGCTATTTAAAATAATTGAAAAATAAAGTGAAAATCGAATACCCTTTTAAAAACTTTAAAATTATTAATGCACAAACATGTTTTGGGACATTCAGCACATTATCAATGTGGATAAAATAAAAAAGATAGAAAAAGATAGAGAGGAGTTAAAAAAAATAGCGAAAGGTGTTAATATAAATTGAAAATCGAAACAGATTTGAATAATGATTGAACGATGAAGTTCTTGAAGAAACACGATAAGAAGGCATAACAGAATAATGTTATTATTATAATATGTATTATAATAATGTTATACCAATGCTCGTAAATAGGTAATCTGTTTAATGTTGATGAAAATAGAATGAAAGATAGAATAACAAATGAAATAACGAGAAAGCAGTGATGAAAAGACAAGAACTGTGCAGTACTTAAAATTAATGTATATACAGGTGGAGGAACGAAGGAAGGTATGGAAGGATACTAAGGAGGGTTCAATTTTTGCAACTGATAAGGTTCAAACCATAACACATGCGTTTCGCATACGATTTCGATCAGTAATTATTGGAAACCTGGTTGGGAGTTTCCGTAATCGTGAAATGTTCGCTGCGTAATTTCTGTCGTGCTGCAAGTTTGGTAATTTATTAGTCGAAATGTTTGGGACTGTTTATAAGCCCCGTTCTGATTATCTGCAGGATTTCCATTCGCAATTATAATAACGTTACTGTATTATGAACTTTGAACGTGCGTGTTTGTGGAAAGATTATAATACTGTAACTTAATTATTTGTTGAGCGCGTTTTATTTCATAAATTATGATGCTTGATTTCTTACGTGGAATCTGTGCTCATGAATGAATCTTGATGATTTTCACGATTCTTAAGTCCTTTAGTGAAACACTATTGGAATTTCAACTGAGCTCATAGCCTATAAACATACAAAACCTTTTGTGACAAATTCCTTGAGGCTTTCAGGCTGAGGCCGCACTGCCGGTGGGTATAGCCTGGAGGGTGGAGGGTAGTTGGTAAATCTATAGAAAATACACACCATCCACAGTAATACATCGTATGAATGGTATGTGTTCAGCCGCCATCTTGAAATTCTTAAATATGGACAACATAACCTCAAAAAACAGAATGACGTCATACCATTCATTTGATGTATTACTGTGGATGGTGTGTATGTTCTATAGATTTGCTAACTACCCTCCACCCTCCAGGCTCTACCCACCGGCAGTGCGGCCTCAGCCTTAGAGATATATTTGTATAGAAATGTATTCCATACGGAAATTTGCCCTTGAAGACATGAAAATTGATGTTTCAAAAGTTATAAATCTTACTAATGACATATCATATTATGAACTTTTATAAGTCTAAATTAGGAAATGAACGTTTTTAATCTCTGGGAGTGTAAATTTGTAAGAGTGGTTGTTGATCATTGTAAACATAACTTTCATGCCATATTGAATTATTCTCGAAATTTGGAAAATTATCCAATAAGTATACTGTATTATTGTACCCTTTCAAATAGATGAATATGATATCACCTGTGGATTCTGATTATTTGTATGAATAATATTGTGAATAGAACTATTTTGTATAATTTTATACAAACGCCTATTATCCAACACTTATATTCAAATAATGGAATACCTATTGGCTCAATAAATTCAAATATGGTATTATTTATTATTATTGCAATCAATTTTAATTAGAATCAATTATTATTAATTTCATTCTTATCCCATGTAGTACTGGCGGCTCGTGCCCACGAAACAGGTGAAGTGCCCATATCTTTTACCGCACAGCACTTCATCTGTTTCGTGGGCGCGAGTCGCTAGTGCCATGTAGTTGGACATCAATCTCTAAATCACATCCACCATAAACAAGCAACCAGTTGTAAAATCCTAGACAATACTCGAACACCATTTGTTACTTTTTGATCAATGAAATGATGATTTAGTGTACATAACCATCTGTGGTCGCTGAAGGAAACAAAAAATTACAACCGCTACAATCTATATTGACCCTTTGAGTAAACGCAACCCTTCTATAGTTTGTCCAAGCAGAGAAGACATTTTGGCAAGATTGAAAAATGACTACAGCTCGGTCAATATTGGTTTAAAAATCATAAATTTGAACTCAAATTGTAGGGAACATTTTGATCTACAATTTGAGACCAAATATTAAATTGTTGAATCAATATTGACCAAGCTGGAGTCATTTTCCCATCTAGCCAGAATGTCTTCTTCGCTTGGACAGAGTATATCACAATCCTTCAACCCTACAGCTGGACTGGATGTTATTGAGTGCCCCACAGGGATTGCTTCAAGACTGGAAAGTTGTTTCCTGATCGCCTGTAGTTTGAGCCCTTTTTTCAACTTGGACAGTAACGCCATCTGGTCGGTTTCATAACGTACTAGACGGTTGTAGCTTGCGTAAAATTAGAAGATACACAGCTACAATATAAACTACATTGTAACGGCGTGTCTTCTCAGCTTGCGTGAACAATAGAGTGTTTGGCGGTTCTCAAATACGTAATAATCACTTTATATATCTCCAATATGATATAGATTCTATTCTTAATAGTTTTATATATATATATATTACATGATATGCGTCTAATATCCAACTTGTTTTGAGACTGAAAAGATTTATTTTATATAGTATTGGTCACAAATCATTGTAGAATATAGGCTACACGATAGATTTCTTTTGTAGATCGATATCAATTTATATCAAATTAATTTTTCGAGATACAATATTGGTGTTCTTTATTGGTTTATGGAGGATACAGCCATACAGTATTGGTATTCTTGATTGATTTGTGAAGAACAACTTGTGGGATTGGAAATGGTGTAATATATCAGTTTGTTATTGAATGAAATTGTTGATTATACCCTATTCACGATCACTTGAGACGAAATGAACAAATTTTTTGCGCGTGTGTGCGGGTAAAGGGAGGTATTACTTCATACGACGGTCGACCGCAGTCGAAAATCTGTAATCAATCACAGTTCTTGGCTTTTCCTCAAGCTCAAACAAAAATAGCTACCTGTACATGCAAAAGGTTTCTTTATTCCGTCTCAAGTGATCGTGAATAGGGTATAGATCATGGATCATTTTAAAATTTGTTCCAGAAGGAAGTGAGCCTCGAACCAGCTGATTTTGTTTCGAATGAGCTTCTGAATCAGTTAATTTTGTTCTAAATGAGTTTTTGAATCAGCTTATTTTGTTCTCAGCTCGAATCTCTGGATATAGCCAAAGAATATGGAGAGTAATTTATACCTTATATAACTTTATATTCCACTGATATAGCCTACATTCCCATCCCTATACTGAACAATTAACTGAACAATATTTCTATACTGAACAATTTGTTCAATAATTGAGTCCCATTTGTATTTAATATCATTCTTGAAAACGGTATTGGATCATATTTATGTATTATTCAATTGTATATTTAATGTATTATTGTTGCAAATGTGAAATAGAATTTGGTTTTATTAAATTTCAATGAAGAGCCGTTAGGATTACTTGATTTGTTATCAAATACCGGTTGACTTTTTTCAACTTCCTTTATTATGGAACTTACTATTGTCACCTTTAATAATGATGCCTATAACGGCTCTCACTTTTTCAAATAATTTTTTACAATAGGCCTGTTTTTTAGATGATGTTATCTATCATTGAATCTAAGCCACTAAAATTTTGGTTGACATGCAAAGCTAAACAATAATGGATTCAAGTGTTAGTACTGTAGTACTCAAAATAATAATTGAAAAAGTCATTTACGCAAACCTCTTCACTTCTTTCTATCTTCCCTTACTTAGCTCCCATTCCACTATTCCTCCACCTCTTCTATTCTTCCTCTCTTTCTTCCTTTCTTCACGTTCTTTACGTTATTCCTTCTCCCTTCTATTTCTTACCCCTTATTGGCACACACCATTGAACGGTTTGATTGATATTTTGCTTCGATAACAATGAACGAAACGTCGACTACAACAAAAGTGCAGCCAGACGAAGTTAGGGCCCAATTGTCCGTTTCGCATTTATTGTACGAGAAATGTTGTTGTCGTTGTTGACAGTGGATGCCGATCTTTAACAGCGGTACAATCGTTTATGTTGGAGATTTTTGATAGAGGGTCTCAAAAATACCTATACTTTCAACAATATTTTATACTATTGGCTTGATTGCTATACTCTGGCCAAGCAAAGAAGAGTCTCTGGCAAGATGAGAAAATGACTCCAGCTCGGTCAATATTGGTTCAAAAATTATTGATTTGGTCTCAATTTTAGGAAACATTTTGATCTACAATTTGAGACCAAATCAATAATTTTTGAACCAGAAGCAAAGAAGTAGAGAAAATTGCATAAACAGTAAAGGTGGTAGAGTAGGAGTTTAAAGGTATAGTCTGTCCAAGCAAAGAAGACCCCCTGTCAAGATGGGAAAATGACTCCAGCCCGATCAATATCGGTTCAAGAATTATAAATTTGGTGTCATATTGTAGATCAAAATGTTTACTACAATCTGAGTCCAAATCAATAATTTTTGAACAAGTATTTACCGAGCTACAGT